>QRFJ01000064.1:1474460-1664674 GCA_006176705.1 Cocos nucifera
AAGAAAAATGGTATAGTTTCTTAATGGACTCCATCAGGAACACCTCAACTCAATAGGATTTTAGAACGAAAAAATTAGACTCTATTGGATATGGTCCGATCCATGATGAGCTTCACAGACCTTCCTGATTTTTTTTGGGGATACTTATTGTTAACTTCAATTTGTCTACTAAATAGGGTTCTCTCTAAAACCATTCCTACCACACCATATAAGATATGGCATGGTAAGAAACCAAGTCTGAGTCATCTCAGAATTTGGGGTTGTCCGGCTCATGTCAAAAGACAACAAGCGGACAAGTTAGAGTTTAGGTCCTTCAGAGCTCGATTCATAGGATATCCTAAAAAGTCATTAGGATACTATTTCTACATTTCAGAAGACCACAATGTGATTGTGAGTCGACATGCCATCTTTCTTGAAAAATAGTTTATTCAAGATAGCGGTATTGAAAAGCAGATTAAGCTTGATGAGAAAGTCTCATAAGTATAATGAGCTAAGGACCAATTGGAACCAAATCAGGTTGAGCCAATAAGAATACTATCTCCTCCACCTCGTAGATCAAAAAGAGTTTTCTGTCCTCCTGAAAGATACTTAGATATTATTTCAGAGAAAGTAGAGGAAAATGTTCCTCATAGGTAATGGTGCTCATGGTGATGATCCCAAAACCTATAATGAGACGATATCAGATATCGACTCCGAGAAAAAGCTAGAGGTAATGCCATCAGAAATTGACTCAATGCACTCAAACTAAGTCTGGACCTTGGTAGATTCATCAGAAGGTATAGTACCTATTGGGTGTAAATGGATCTTCAAGAAAAAGATTGGTGCAGATGAAAATATGGAAACATTCAAGGCTAGACTAGTGGCAAAAGGTTATAGTCAACACGAAGGCATTGACTATTAAGATACCTTTTTTTCAATGGCTATGCTAAAATTCATTTGCACATTGCTTGCCGTTGTAGTCTATTTCGATTATGAAATATGACAAATGGACGTGAAAACGATATTCTTAAATGAATATCTTGAGGAAGATATCTATATGGAACAGCCACTAGGTTTCACATCCAGTGATACTGATCATAAGATTTGCAAGCTGCAAAGATCTATATATAGACTTAAGCAAGTATCTCGGAGCTGGAACACTCATTTTAATGATGTGATCAAAATGTTTGATTTCATCAAAAATGAAGAGAAACCATGTATCTTCAAAAAGGTCAGTGGGAGCGCTGTTGTCTTCCTCGTATTGTATGTGGATAACATCCTCCTTATTGGGAATGATATTTTCATGTTGACGACAGTCAAAATATGGTTGTCCAAGAAATTCTCCATGAAAGATCTAGGTGAAGCATCCTTTATTCTAGGAATTAAGGTCTATAGGGATAGACCGAATAGGATGCTAGGACTTTCACAGAAGATATACATAGAGGAAGTACTAAAGAGGTTTAGTATGGAAAACTCTAAGAGGGGATTAATACCCTTCAGACATAGTATTCATCTTTCCAAGAAGATGTGCCCTAGCACACCTGAGGAAATAGAATGCATGAGCAAGATCCCTTATGCTTTTGCAATAAGGAGCCTCATGTATGCCATGCTATGTACACAACCTGATATAGCCCATGCTATGAGTGTCATAAGCAGATATCAGTCAAATCCAGATGTAGAATACTGAACTTTTGTGAAATGTATCCTTAAGTACTTAAGAAGAACTGAGGATATGATGTTGGTCTTTGGTAACGGAGAACTTCAAGTTCAGGGATACACGGATTCAAATTTCATGTCCGATGTAGATGATCGAAAGTCGACATCTGGGAGTCTATTTGTGTGCAATGATGGTGCTATTAGTTAGAAGAGTTTTTCAAGCAAACTGTGATAGCAGATTCCATCATGAAAGCAGAATATATCGCTGCATCAGAGACTGCGAAGGAAGCATTCTGGTACAAGAAGTTTGCTGCAGAAATCGGAGTAATGCCATCAGATGCCATTCCTCTATACTGCGACAATAATGATGCCATAGCCCTTGCTAAGGAGCCGAGGTCTCATCAGAAATTCAAGCATATTGAACAGCGATACCACCTCATCCGTGATTACCTCGAGAAGGGTTACGTTGAGGTCAAGAGAGTCGACTCCACAGACAATGTGGCAGACCCGCTTACAAAACCATTGGGCTAGCAAAAGATCGAAGCCCACCTTGAGAAGATGGGACTTAGATTTGTAGCTAATTGACTTTAGAATAAGTGAAAGATTGTTAGATATATGTGCCCTAGAAGCCAGAATTGGCTGACACTTGTAATACACTTATAGGGGCAAAATTATAATTTTGACTAATATCAATAAAATGAATTATTTTCTATCACATATGTGTATTTAGTGTCTGTGATACATCCTTTGAGTTAATGATAATGATAATTCATATTTTCAAGAGTTAAAAATTTAAGACATGAATAATCATTATTAACTCATAAAATGCTTCCGACCATAGGATCATCATGAGGATGGTGATTGATCCAGAAGGTTGGTGTACAATCACTTCTCTTTAGTAGATGAGTCTTGAGTCTATGGTGTGGAGACATCGGAGCGAGAGTACAGATACTCATTAGAGAACGAGGGCACTGAGCATGACCATCTCGAGTAGTCATTAGGGAGTCTACCTTCTCGTCAATGACTGACTCGATGCTGCAGTAGTATGTCTAGTTCTTTGATCTGAGATGCATCGACAGTTCACCTTGAGGGTGTTATAGTTTGACTACACCATTACTCGATCTCCTAGCCATACGGAATCCTGAGGTGTATGTTGGCTATAGCATGTTCATTGTAGGAACTGGATAGCATCAAGATGGAATCTATCTACCTCGGTGGTAGAGGAGCAGCCCTATGATGATCATGAGAATCAAGTCCTGAAGCCCATGGCCATGGCAGAGTGAAATAATAGAAAGAGTTTCTATTTAGATTTTCACATTGGACTTGAATCGAATGATTACATCATATGACAGAGACTAGGGTTTGACGAGTTCACCTTAACCCTAATCTGATCGGGGCTCAAGATAGAAGAACTTAATCACACAGGTAGCTGCACCAAGAGGTTCGCATTCAGCTCTGATGGGTTGCCACCATATACTGCTAGGTGTCACTGATGGATTTTGGGAGCAATTAGAATGATTTAGATGATCGATCATTCTAGCTGTTCGAATCAGAAGAGTTCTGATCCATCGAAAGGAGTTTCGATGATGTCGATGATAGAGATCATGACATATCCCATTACCATACAGAACTGAACCTAACTGGGTCACACAAATAAGAGGTTTGAATTTGGTGATCATCAATTGAACTGATTCAGTTTAAATTGATCTGAATGAGATTCAATTAGGTTCAAGAAAATCATGCTAGCACTCGATTGAACCTAACGTTCTTCTTTTACTATCATAAATAGTTATCCTGACTGAGCCAAAGGAGTTTGTACTCATTTAGAGGCCTTCACTTTGTCTGACTGAAGCTTGTCTAAGTTAAAAAAGGTTATCTTATTTTGTAAGACATTACCTGCCATTTTTGTTCACCTGCACCTGCCATTTCTCGTCCTTTGACTTTGGTCAAAAGTTGACCTTTGACTGGTCAAATATTGACTATTAACACTTTGACTTTTATTCACGTGTCACGCACCTATTGGAGGGCTGGTGGGGGCTTATCCCCCTATCAGAACCTGGCAAAGAGGAGGGCGCACGCCACCCTTGGCGTGTGCCCAAGCTGGAGGGGCCTAGGAGTCCCTGTTGGACAGGGACTCCATCTTCTTTTTGGATTTCGATTAGAGTTCTCCTAAGAACCAACTTTGACTGATCTTAGGCACCATCTAAGGAGAAATCCAGGGAACTCTATTTCCACTAATCAGATTTAGATCTAATTTCATAAAGGATTGTGATTGGTTGGGAAGAAGAATTGGATCACAGACAGTCTATAAATAAGATCCTACGCCCAACTCAAATTAAGATTGAAAATAATAATTCTCCACGCCCTAAGGCTGCTTCTTCTCTCCTCCTCCATGCCAAAGCACCTTCTCCCTCTCCTCTCCACATCCAAAGAGGTTTGGATTCTTGGTTGGTGCAATCCAGATGAGAGAAAGATGACTGAAAGCTAGAAGGATGTGCTGCTGCAAAGGACAACTGCTGATCTTCAAAAGAAATTTTGAAAATCTTTCAAATCAGATTCAGATCTAATTTTTGGAGATGTGATAGAGAAGAAGAGGATCTCCAGATCCAGTCTGAGTGGATATCGATAGAGGTCAGGTACTTGCGTGGCTAGATCCAGAATATTTCGCTGCTTATAGGATCATCAACGGATAATAGGATTACCCACTTTAAGATAAATTAAATTTAATTTAATTTATCTAATTTTATTTTAATTATTAAAATAATAAAAATTAGGTCTGAAACATCCTAGATCTGATCCAGATCAAAGAAAAAAATTTTAAAATATATCTCTTGATCTGATCAGATCTGAACGAATCTAGTCTGAAAAATCAAGATTTCTCTTCACAACGGCCCTAATGTAACCTTACAGTCCGTTAGGAATAGAAAGAAAATCTTATCCTAACATGAGCAAAGTCGAAGGCCTCGTTCATTTTAGATGAGATGAGGAAAGAGGCCCTAACAACGATCCTAATATGCTCCTATAGCACGTTAGGAATAGGAGGAGAACCTCGTCTTAATGTGAGCAAAGTCAAAAGCCTCATTCATTTTAGATGAGATGAGGAAAGAGGCTCTGACAACGGTCCTAATATGCCCCTATAGCTTGTTAGAAATAGAAGGAGAATCTCGTTCTAACATGAGCAAAGTTGAAGGCCTCGTTCATTTTAGACGAGATAAGAAGAGAGGCCCTGACAATGATGCTAATGTGCCCCTACAAGAGAAGAACCTCATCCTAACTTGAGCAAAATTGAAGGCCTCGTTATCTTTAGATAGAAAGAGGGGAGAGGTCCTGACATCGACCCTAATACGCCCCTACGGCCTTATTAAGAATAGAAGGAGAACCTTGTCCTAACAAGAGTAAAAAAAATAAGAAGAGAGAGAAGGGTCGAAGGCGAGCATTGCAATCATATGAGACAATGATGGATAAGATATTATTTTATTATAAGTTTAAATTTATTATAAGTAGGATGGAGGTCAGCTAAACCAACTACATATTACAAGAAAGCCAACGCGGTAGGAATCGATAAGATCGATTACAAAAAAAAGAGAGAAGGATCAAAGGCGAGAATTGCATTCACATGAGGCAACGACGAACAAGGTATTATTTTATTATAAGTTTAAATTTATTATAAGTAGGATGGAGATCAGCCAAATCGACTATATATTACAAGAAAGCCAATGTGGCAGGGATCGACAAGATCGATTACAAAAAAAAGAGAGAAGGGTCGAAGGCGAGCATTGTATTCACATGAGGCAACGATGGATAAGGTATTATTTTATTACAAGTTTAAATTTATTACAAGTTTAAATTTATTATAAGTAGGATAAAGGTTGGCCAAATCGACTACATATTACAAGAAAGCCAATGCGGTAGGGATCGACAAGACCGATTACAAAAAATATATATATAAGAAGGCAAAGCCTTAAGACGGATTGGACTCCTCAGACTTTGGGTCATCGACGTTGGCCATCACCAAGGCCTGCTTCAATCTAATGATTTCCTCCTCAAGTTCTTTCTTTTTATACAAATTGACTATGTATACTCTATTGATATGCCCGAACTGGCCCTTGAGCTTCCGCCACCGCCTCCTTAGGACCTCGGCCTCGGCCTCCACATTCTGGATGGCTTGATGCTCACAAATCAGTTGGAACTTCAACCGCTGAACTTCAGCTTTCTCCGCTCTGACAGTCTTTGAAAGCTTGTCAACGGTCTTCTTCAAGGAGGCAATCTCTTCCGACTCTCCACTAGAGATAACCCACCGACCATCAATTAGTTGTTGTTGGAGATGGCTCACTTCTCTATTAGCTGTCTGGAGCTCATGCTCGAGCCTGGTCACCTTCTTCGATCAAGTTAGCTTATACTCATTATGCCAGGCTTCGGCGTCATGAAGCTGCTTCTGAAGTTCGAAGAATCTCTTGGACTAGTTTCAATCATACTGGACCCTATCGGTAGACCATGACGAAGTTTTCTCCAGTAGTTGAATTTTTTTCTTCGCCACCGTAAGGTCGATCTCAAGGAAGCTGATCTTTGCCGTTAACTTTCAAGACTTGTCGCTGGCGCTTCTTCTCAATTCGGCCATTTCTTTCTCGAAGGTGTCCTTCTGAATGCTGAAACTGATGGAGTCCTTCCTGTGTAGGTTTCTAAGATGGATAACTTCGACAGTCACCTCCGAAGCATTCTTCCTCAATTCTTGGAGATCATCCTCAATTTTTCTCAACTTCTTCTTCAAGCGATGAATCTTCTTCTTCAAGCTCCTCATCAGTGGTCTAATCAGAACCCCATGGGGCAAAGGATCAGCATCAACTAGAAGAGGGGAGTCATGACCTAGGTCATCAAGAGCATTCTAAATCATGCAAATGATAACACAAAGTGTAAGGCTAGAAAAAGATTTATCTTTCATTTATTTGGATGTTTTTAAATACATCAGCATTAAAAAAAAAAAAAAAAAAAGCTACACGATCTTCGGGAATCTAGACCTCGGACAGCTCGGCCATAGAAGAGGTCGGAGCATCTTCATTCACGTTCAGCCTGTGGATAAGCTCGGTGCTGCAGCGATGGATTCGGAAGCTTTCAGGATAGCTCCCGCAATTAAAGAAGAAGGAACGTCGATCGAAACAACTCCGACCCCGAGGGATGAAGGATTGGTTCTGTTGTTGGGCTCTTCCATCAAGAGGTCCAAATCTATCTTGAAAAAATTCTCAACGATCCTCCCTAAGCAGATCTGAAACCCCTCGATGAAGGCTTCCTGAGCAAAAGCTATTTGAATATCCTCCATGTCCCTAGAAGACTTGAAGCTTTCGACCGCTCGCTCCACCGTCGCACTGACCCCTTCTTGCGCCTTCCTCTTTTCCTCCTCCTCCTGAGCCAAGGTAGTCCTCAGGTTCGTCGTCTCCTCATGCTCCACCCTCAACTCTTTCCAAAGGTGCTCGACCTCGGTAGATTAGATTTTTGAAGCCACCCTCATGCTCTCGACTTCGACCCGGGCATTCTCAGCCTCCGCACGAGCTTCCTCGAGGGCCTTCGAGGCTTCAGCCCCCCTCTAACCGGCTGCCTCAGAATGGGCGAAGAGGTAATGCCTGAGCTATGATAGAAAATGAAGTTAAAATTAGGGAGCCCTGACTTCAAAAATAGAAAAGACCCTAGACTAAGACCGTGAGAGCGAAAACTACCTTAAGGTAGGCGGTAAAGAACTCGTCGAATCTCTCGACGTCGCCCTTCCGCAGCATCTTTGCCATAATGTGGAAAAGAATACTCCCCTTCATGAGTGATTGAATGACCTTCCGAACGTCCAGAGAAGCTTGTTCTTGGTCGGGACCCCCACTTTCGGAGCTCCCGACCCTCCTTCCGACCTTCTTGTCGGTAGTCCTTTTCTTTCTTTTTCCATGGCTTCCTCCAACTGGAGGGGAGCAGATGGTGCGATATCTTCGAACGGGATTGGGCTCAGTATGGTAGTAGCAGGCTCGGGGGTGGGCATGGCTTGGATTGGCACGGCATGGCTGGACTCACTAATGCGGGCCTTCTTTGGAAGATCCCCGATGGGACCGTCTTTTTTCTTGAGGGTTTTAAGTTCCTTGGTCAGACGGTCTCGCTCTTCAGGAGTCATCTTTATAAAGAATAAAAATCTAAGTCAGAAAATATCAAAAAAAAGTCGAGGTCTGGATAAAGAACACCCTATAATCGACCAAAAAAAAAGACTACCTATCGGATTTAGGGGACTGAGGCCAAGGTTAAACAGGATCTGCTCATCCAAAAGATCGGGGATTGGCAGGATGTTAAAATCCTTCAATATATCGGTCGAACTTCAATCCTCGCCTTCCAGTCCTGGAGCTTGGTGGATCGAGTCCCTTATCTTCCCCCACGGAGGAAGTCCTAACCTCAAGGATGGATTTGAGATGAAGAAGAATTTCTCCTTCCTACCATGGATGGAAGAGGGGGTGCCCTTAAGTAATCCCTTCCTACCGAATTGGAGGGACACATACCACCAATTCCTAGCAGTCAGATGACGTTTGAAGATAAAGAAGGTCCAAAATAAGAAAATGGTAGGTCGAATGTCTACCATGGTGCATAAGAAAAAAGATCCTACGATGAACCTAAAGAAGTTCAGCACCATAGTAGCAAGAGAGATGTTGAGAAATCTAAACAAATTGGCCACAAAAGGGGGTAAGGATAACCTAAGCTCAACCCGAATAGCCTCTAAATATAGGCATGTTCGGTCGAGAGGCGAAGAGCAGGCCCTATTGTTGGGTTAAGAAAGCTCGAGCTCATATTCGGAGGGAATATCGAACTGAATTCTAGCTAATAAAAGATCGTCAGACCAAAGTTAGCAGGCAATAACTACCGATGCAAAGAAAGGAGGGGGCAACTCAGAAAGCTCGATCTCCCTGGGAGATAGGTTTGCTAAGGCTAGAGAAGTCAAACTCTCCGAACAGGTTGATCAGGATTCCTCGGTAGACATTCGGATCAAAGCAAAATCATAAAAAATGCTCAAAAAGTTAAGAAAATGAAGTGCAAAAAACTTCTACAAAGAGACCTAAAGAGTAGAAAATAAAGAATGCAGGAATAACTTGGAAAAGGATAGCGAAGCTGACCTAAGTCGATTGAAAGAGACAGAAAGATGATGAAGGTCAAAGAAGACAGACGGGAGAACACCTGGGATCAAAAAAAGTAGAAGGAAAAGCCTGAGCTCTCGTGCGATGGAAAGAAGAAAATCAGAAGAAGAGGAGGAAGAAGATTTCGAAAGAGGTAATGATTCGGGAGAAGAAAATGGGTTAAATAGCCCTGAGGATTCTAAGTGGTTATGATTGCGAATCTTCTTCGATCGGCCTATGGCCGACGCATGCCTCCTCTATCATAGCAGAGACTGACAGTGGATAGACCCATAATGACATCGTACCCTAGGCAGAGTTTTGGCACAGAGCTCCAAAGGCGTCTCTTCGTGTCGACTCAAATTTATGAAGCTTTGATGGCGGCATAGAAGTACCAAGAAACGTCTTACCCTAGCAAGCACAGAAAATGGAAAGAAACTTCGACAGTCACACTCGGTATTCCCTTCCCTTGAACTTCAAACTCAAAAGTAGAGGGACTAGTGTTGGGGATAAATCCACTCCTGTCGAAGTTCAGTTAGATGCTTGATTTTAGAAGGATCCTATCCGGCAGCAACCTCCATGGTTAAACCTCGGACTCCTCCAGCAGTTGAACTGCTTCCAAACTTCTCCTTCAGCCAGACTCCTCCAACAATTGAACTCCTTCTGGCTTCTCCTTCAGCCGAACTCCTCCAACAGTCGAACTCCTTTCAGACTTCTTCTTCAGTCGAACTCCTCCAATGGTCAAACTTCTTCCAGACTTCTCCTTCAGCCAAACTCCTCCAACAATTGAACTCCTTTCAGACTTCTCCTTCAACCAGACTCCTCCAATCGAACTGCTCCAACAATCAAATTTCTTCCAGATTTCTTCTTTAGACGGACTCCTCCAAACAGCTAAACTCCCTCCAAACTTCATCCAGCAGTCTTAGAGGACCTCGGCACTCATCCTCGATATAACAAAAAAAATCGTTAATCTCTTCCATCCGAGCTTCAGTCGTTGGATCCTGATGGGCTCGCACATCACGACAACGGATACTATCTTCTATAACAAACACCACGTAGCCTTGAACAGCTCACATCGGATGGTTATAGCTATTCCTATCAGTTTATTATAGGCTCCGTCTATATAAGAAATCCTTCAGATACACTTTCTCCTGGAAGCTCTCCTTCTCTTCCTAAAAATCCTGCTAGAATCTCTCTACGTATTCCATTTCTATAGACTGAAAGAGCTGACTTGATCGTCGGAGAGTCTTGACGGAGCCACCACCCCAGACTCTGGACAAGACTTATTTTGTAAGTCCCTACGGTGACCTCGTCCTCTCCAAATCCAGCTTCAACTCTGGCGATGGTCAGATTTCGCACCTACAAATCCAATGTTAGTCCACTTAAGTTTATTTACGGGTTTGGATGGATTGGATCAGGTTTGAATGGATTATATCGGGTTCGTATGGGTTGTGTGTTAAGAGTATAGAAACCAAATTCAACCATAATTAATTGATCTTTTTATAAATCCCAACCTGATTCAAGTCTTTCAACCTATCGAAACTAATGTTTATCAGATCGGATTGGGTAAATTTCTTCGAATTTTGATTATTTGCTCAGCCCTAGCATGCCCAATAAGAAGATAGTTATCTGCAAAGAGAAGGTACGAGAGTAGATGGACCCCAGGGGCAGGCCAATAGGGCTCCAGGGCTTGCCTCTGAATTGCTACTCTCAATGCCCTGGACAAAGCATTAACACATAAGATAAATAGTTAAGGGGAGAGAGGGCAACCTTGCCGAAAACAAACAGACAAATGGAAGAACTTCATCAAGGTGCCATTGGCAAGAATAGCAAAGCTTGGGGCCTCCATGCAATCCATAATCCAACTGATGCACCTCTCCCAAAAGCCCAGCTCCCAGAGCAACTGATGAAAGAAAGACCAGCTCATTTGATCATATGCTTGCTCTATATCCAGCTTAATCGCCATAAGGTTGCGACGACCAAGGACTCTCTAAAGATCATGTATAAACTCCTAGGCAAGCAGAACATTATCGATAATAAATTAACCACCAACAAAGGCTCCCTGCTCTAGGCTGATTAGGCGAGGCATCAACAGCTTCAGACGTCCGACCAAAATCCTAGCACATACCTTATAGAAAGTGGTGCAAAGACTGATCGATCTAAAGTCCCTCGAGGTCGAGGTGTTAGGCCACTTTAGGATAAGGGTGATCAAGATTTGTTTCCACTCCATCAAAATGCCTCTGGATTGTAGGGCCACATGCATCGCCTCCACAACCTCATCATGAATGATCAACCAGTATCGATGAAAGAACAATGGGGGAAATCCGTTAGACCCTGGGGCCTTGTCCTCCCTAAGGGATCAAAGGGCCCCCTGCACCTCCTCAGCAGACACTAAGTTGATCAAGATACCATTCTCCTGCTTGGAGATACTAGTCATAGGCTGGGCTCTTGAGATGGGGTAGTCCTCTCCCAACGATGCCATCTAGTGGTCCCTAAAGAACTAGAAGATCTCCCTCCGAATCCTCCTACTATCATCCATAATACTGCCATTGCTCCTCCACACATACTTGATACGGTTAGTGGACCTTCTGATCATGGTAGAATGATGAAAGAATCTAGTGTTCTGGTCCTCCTCTTGGATCCACTGGACTTTGAATTTTTGCCTCCATAGGATCTCCTGCTGCCTCAATAATGAGTGATGTTCCTACCATGAAGCTCTCCCATCGGCGACTAATGTAGGCCCCCTTTCTGGTCCTCTCTCATCTACAACTCCGCTATATTTACCTCCATCTTCTTGATCCACCAGAAGATGTCACCCACCTCCAAGCGGTTCCACCTGAAAAGTCTATAACATGCTAACTCAAGCCTCCGGGTCACCCTGTGCCTTGCATCCCTATGGACATGCATCCTCCACACCTCCTGGATCAGGTCTCACAATCTCAAATAGAAGGTTCAGAACTTCTCAAACTATAAAGGGCCCTTGAGCAAGTCTAGACCATCCGTCGAAATGATAATCGAGCAGTGATTCGAGGCAATCCTCGGGAGATGTTGAATACAGTACCCTGGGAACCATTAGATCCACACTGCAAAAGTAAGTGCCTGATCAATCCTCTTCCAAATCCGAGCCGACCCTAATCGATTGTTACACTAGGTAAAACTCGGATCTGTAAAGCAAAGATCGATTAGACCAGTGCTGCTGATAAAGTCTCTGAATTCTTTAGACTTAATATTATCCCCCTGCTGCCTGCCTTCATGCTTCTCATTGGGGCCTACAATGCAGTTGAAGTCACCAGCCACCAACGAGGGCACACCCTATGTCAGAAGTCTAGAGATCTCAGCCCAGAGCACCCTCTGCTTCCTATATTAAGTGCTAATATAGGCACCAGACAGAAGCCAGAGCCCACCAGACTGGTCCAAGATGACTAGTGCCACCTGCTACTTACATCTATGTAAAGCATCCACTCTGATCGACCTGTAGTGCCACATAATCAAGATGCTCCCGGATAGGCCATAGGACTCCACTGCATAGGAATTGCAGGACAAGAGGATCTGACATCTTGCCTAGGCCAACCCGGTCCTGGAGAGTCGAGTCTCTCACCAAACACATATCCAAACTATGTTGGACAGCTGGCCAAAGGTCGACTGGAAGGAGGGCTTCCCTACCCCCCAACAGCTCTAGAGCAAAAGTCTTATGGGGAAGACTTATTAGGAAGGAGGCCGGCACTAGCACCTCTCTCATTCTGAGAATCTGTCCTAGTCTCATCATCTATCAGATTTGCTGACAAGCGCTCGTCATGGATGGCCTGTCTCAGTCTATCCATCGTGTCCTCATGAGTGGGGTCCTAGTCCACAGTCGATGCGTCCATGTGCACCAGGCCCCCTTCCGCATCATCCCTAAGGGTGAAGTCCTCCATCTCATATCTCAATCTCCACTTCGGCATCCCCGCTTCCACCAGGCTCTCTGGCATATGACTCACACTAGCAGGCACCAGTGGGCCCCCATCCACCTGTTTTGGGGCTCTAGCAGCAAAAATGAAGACTCAGGGCCCCTAACTCCCTCTACCACCTCCACTTTAGTAGAAAAGGAGGCCACTACTTTGCTCTTTGCCTTGGGCTTCCCATTTCCACCTTTTTTAGAGCCTACCAAGCCCAAATCTCACTCAAAAGGCCTTGAAAGTACCCGACCCGCATCAAATTCAAGGGGCTGGGCTCACTTGGGCTGGCTCACAACCCCCGCCTACTACACCCCTTGGGTAAGGCCCACCGCTACATGGGCTGGGTCGAGCCTACTCCCAGTGTGGCTTGGCTCGCTCTCCCATTTGGATCTGACCTATGCCCACCCAGGTAATGGGCCCACCCCATCGTGGCCTAACAAGCATCCGCGTGAGACCCCACCTATGGGCCCAGGACATGCTAGCGGGCCGAAGTGGTTCGCACCCAACCCACGGTCCATAGGGCCCCCAACGGGAATCTTCGCCATGCAACCTTGGAGGGTTGGATCCAGCCATTAGAATCGGCTTTCAAGTTTGCCCAGACCGAGTCCCCAATCGCCCTACCTGACCTGGGTTGACTCGCCCTAGACTCGGGGCAAGTAGACCCTGTCTCCTTTCTCCTCCCATCCATCACCACCTCTCGACTTGCTTTCCGTCGTCAGACAGCTAGTAGCTAGGGCCCAAGGGGTGGCCTTGCAGCTCCATGGTCACCTCCTAGCTCCTCCACTCGAAGGATGTTGTCCGAGCGCAAGTTGGCCACCGCATCGCCCCTCCACACCTGGTAGCACTCCTTCAGCAGGTGGAAGAAGTCGTAGTTGAGGTAGACTCCCTCCAGCCCTTCGAAGATGAAGCACTGCCAAAATGGATCCTAAGGCCCTTTCACTAGCACCTCCAGCCGCAGCATTTGACCAAGGCAGATCTTGATGCACATGAGTGAAAACCAACCGGCACATGTCCCTCATGCAGTCATCGATGTAGATGAGCTCACCGATGGGCCGCACCACCTCCCAAAGTGCCTTCTTCTCCTAGTATTCGGCCAAGAGTCAAGGGAGGCGGATCCAAACTAGGGTGCTCATAATTGCCCCCTCCGCCGGAAAGAAATCAGGATGCCAGGGTTCAAGGGCTAGAGCTTGACCGGCCACAACCCATGGCCGCTAGAGGATGCAGTCTTGCTCCTCCAGCTCTCCAAACTAAAAGTAGAGTAGGCCCCCCTCAAGCCCAAACATCGAGATTTCTCCCTTAACCCCCCAACCCCCTCGCTCCGTGGAGCCGAAAGTCCCTTGCCATCAATTCAGACATCACCTGCCGCCCCAAACTTCTCCCCACCATCATGATTGTGGTCCACTGCTTCGGTCACTCCCTCAAAGCCACCATTGGAGCCTCGATGACCATCGGGAACCACTTAAAAAGCTCTGCAACATCCTCCGATGTCAGCTCCAGTGAAACCCACACTGTCCATCCTTTTTCAGCTAGATTCCAGTTGATCTCTATCCCTCAAGATGCTTGGATGGTCTCACAGGTCACTCACCATCTTTACAACAGATCGTCGACAGTCACACTCCAAAAGCCCAGAACCCAAATCTTAAAGCACTCTCAAACGGATAGAAAAACGGTCACAAGATAATGGATAAAAAATTATTAACTCCTCTACCTTTCTTAAAGAAAGCTAGCAATAATTATAGGAAAGATATGCAGAGGACATATATTTAAAGTGAACATTTTACATGATAAAACAAAAAAATATTCAAAGGCAATCCAACAGCAAATAATTTTACTTTTAAAATATATAATAAATATTTGTTGGTAAGATAAAATTTGAGGGTACATTATTTTATTTGCCCCGTAAGCTAAATTTATTTTTAAGATCTGAGGCGGGTGAAAAATCCAACCAAAATTGAATGAAAATGAAATTCAAACCCAAATCATTGGCATCAAGTCACAATATATAATAAATATTTGTTGGTAAGATAAAATCTGAGGGTATATTATTTCATTTGCCCCAGCAAGTTAAATTTATTTTTAAGATCTAAGACTGGTGAAAAATCTAACCAAAATTGGATGAAAATGAAAGTCAAACCCAAATCATTGGCATTGACACAATGTCTTGATGGTTTTAGATTTTCATGTACTCATGCATTCAAGATGATTAACCAAGTCGCCACATGGTAAAATAGTCTCCTACCATATGATCTCAGCATCATTTCCACCAGAACAAACATCCAAAGCTTCTACAACATTACCCAAAGATGATGCACAATATTGATCCTGTCCTATTCTCTGTCACCTTTTAGATTATATATATCCATGGGATCTTTGATGGTCCTCGTGTGTGGAGCAAAATTTGCCACCAGAGGCCTGTGAGCCTTATCCCAGCTGGCATCTTTTCCTAAAGGCTTGGCTTCCGGGGACTGGGAGAGATCTAGAGTTTCAACTATGGCGATGGCATATATCATCATCTTGCTCAAAAGTTGCTACCAAAGTCTTCTCTTCTAAAACTAACCCTTTGCTTACTGAACCCAAGTTTGTGTACATATTCTACTCCTTGCTCTCAATTCATTCTCTACCCTTAAGCGTTTATATTCTCCTACCTCAAGCTAGCGGTGCAACTTGAGCAGGATAGGTTAAAGAGGGTTGACTAACAAACCTAATTAGTATACCCAACCTTGATCGTATGATGAAATCTACTTTGCAGATTAATCTGACTCAGCCTCCAGAATTCTCACTCGAGTGGGTCAAATTATGTCATGTCCATCTTTGATCAATATTTTATAGGGTTCCTAATTCTATATTGTTATTGAATTTAAGTTTAGATTGTGTTGCAAATAGTTAGCTGCAAACGTTGGCTTTATGTGGACCAAATTAGATGTGCAATTCTAGAAACATGGGTTGAGCTCAACTTGGATCCGTGCTTGAGTCTTCCATCTCACCTTGAGCGAAAGAGAATTAATGCCAGGTTGAGTTTTCTTGCCTGAACCCATAAGTTTAATTGTATGAGGTCGAGTTAACCCATAATATGACCATCCTTGAGCTCGATTTAGGTTTCGCACTTCTACCTTGAAACCTTCTACCTTAAAACTAATCAAAAAATAATAATAAACTTCATTGCTGGCCATTCTTCTGATTTTTTGTTAGCATATAAACCTTTCTTTACCATATCTTCTAATGTAAACTAACCTTGAATTATACTATGTTGTCACAACATCACCATCATTTGTGCCCGGACTTGCTGAGAAATTATATAAATAATTCTGAAAATCACAATTTCAGTCTTTCATTTATTATAGTAACGCATGACGCCAATATCCAGTTTGTAATTTAAAAAAAAAAAAAAGGCACTTAGTATGATTTGAACCTTGAACTTACGCATGCAATTAAAAAGCCACTACACAGTTTTGACGAACCGTCCAAGCGACCCGTTTCCATTCTGCATCCTCACAAGCTGACATGAAATGGACTAAATGTTGATGAGGGTCTCCTGTCCCATCAAAAAAAATTGAACTTGGTCTTGACCAGACCCATGAACCTGACCCGCATTCGACCTGCATTAAACATGACCAAATTCACTGTAAATAGATTCAGGTCAGAAACAGATTGACCCGATTAAACCCATTTCTATTAAACAGGTCCAGTCCAGGTTGAAGGATATGACCTGTTTATCATTAGTCAAATTGGTTTGACCCGACTAAGATCGACATTTAAATACATTCACTGAGAGGATTATATTGGATATATTGAGGTATGTTCTATGGATTCGACATCTAAATCTTATCCACTCCTCCATATCAAGCCCCAAATCTCATGACTAGCATCCACTTCTTCTCCTTCTTTACTAAAATCCTTTGGTTTCTTTCGGTTTGCTGCCTCTCTTGCAGCCTACCCATGGCCACGGCCAGCAATTGCGGTCTCACCACCATCCTTTCAAGGCAACTGCCCTTCTAATCTACCATATCAATCTCAGTTAGTGCCTTGTTCTACCCTACCTCGTTACCTTGCTCGATCGTTCATAGCATAGCCAAGGGGTCAGATGCAAATGTGGGGTTGGAGGGAGCATGAGAGCTTGCCATTCTTCAATTAATCAGGCATCACTACAATATATTCCATGGAATCTCAGATAAAATAATGAACAACTGAAATTTCACCAGCATGCAAACAAGTTTAAAAGGGTTTTCTTCCCCATCTCGTTTGGTCCTGAGAGATTATTTAACAAAGTGATTCAGGCAAGCCGGCAGGACAACGGCGGAAAACAAATAGGATAACAGCCACACTCAATATCAAAGCATTTGGTCCTCGTCCAATGATCTCATCTTTGCACTAAAGAGAATGCAAGCGAAATATATCCAGGGATGCTTCAAGATTTCCTCTTCAAATTGTTTTATGACCTGACATTTTGTTGTCAAACTTCTATCACTAATTTTTGTTTACTCACAAGCAACCTAAATCACTCCTGCATCCCCTGGGATGGTATATTACTTGGGTTGCTCTTGAGCTTGAGAGGCAAACCCAGAAAAACAAGCAACCCTCATCAGCTGAATCCCAAGGATCAACACCCACCATGAAACCAATCCCCGGATGCTTTGCACCGTCCACGCCGGTGCACCAACCTCACCAGCCAGTTTCAGCCCCCTCAACAGTTGCAGCACCCTGTAGCCCTCATGCAGCACCATTCGGGTCACCAACCACACTGGTGATTTCCAGTGCCATGCCAGCATCTCAGTCAGCATCTGTATGGATAGAAGTAGAAGATAGGGCCCAATTGTAACACAAGGAATGAGATAAATGGAGAGTACGAGGCAAAGAGCATCAACAAAGGAACAATAAGGCCAAACAGACTTGCCCCCAAGTTCCAGAGTTTGTAAGCACAAGGAACTCGGCTATTGCATGCAACGGACGTTCACTTTGGGCGTCCACAAGCGTCAGCCATGAGAAGAAACAAAGTAGCACCCATGTTGAAAATAGAGTCAAGTCCCACTAGGGATAGAAGGCCAGCTAGGTCGGGACCTAGGAACACACGAGGCAGGGGCAACCATAAGATGGGCACCATACTCGTGGCTAGAAGGACTGACCTTTCATCTCTAGGACATCTTCTTCACTTCGAAAAACTGGAAGATCTGGTGGATCTTCTGCATCGATGGGTTCGAAAATATTGTTGCCTTTGATGAGGCTATTACCATCCACCATGGAAGCATAGGGAGGAGAAGATTCCCAGGGCAACAATTCGCTGCAAAGCAAAGGCAGAATTTTAAGACGAGTCTGGGGAAAGGAGGACCTGAGACGCGCCGTTGGAGCTTTCCATAATACTGGGTTATGAAGCTGGCTTCTAAGAATCACCTGCTTCTTTACAATTGGAAGCGACCAAGTTAAACAAGCCATTGTCTAGTTAATGTCTTACAAACTTCCACAAGAAGCAAGGTTTGTGTCCTCATCCACTAGAAAATTTGAGATGAAGATTCAACATCCGGTCAGGCAAGATTGCAGTTGTGTTAATTACTCTAATCACAAGCAAATAAAAAAAAAGGAAGAAGAGGGGAAACAAGAATGTCAGGAGGAGTGTGCATCGTCCTAAAATTATGGTTTCAAGTGTGCATCGTCCTACAAAGTCGTAACCGGTCAGTTGTTCACCTTCTCGTGGAGATAATTCTCTCCATTTATTTGAGATATAAATCCTATAAAGTCTAATTCTTCATAAAACAAGTTATATCATGTTTCGGATAAAAGAATAAAAAGTACGCAAACGTGATGTTTGAACAATCACTAAACCGCATACCGAATTTCTGTGCACCAACAAGCCCTTGATGTTATGTTGTAAAGACTACCAAGGGCTAATTGCTGAAATATATGTTCACTAAAAAGTTTATATTTTTAATATATGCTCATACTCTCACGAGGTCATGCTGTCACAATTTTTTTTTTTTTTTTTTTTTGAATATAGATCCTCTGCTGTTTATAGTGCACAATCCACCGTGCGATGAATGATCATGTATGAATGCACACTATGTAATGTATGCTGCATGCGGCCGCATATAGCCATTCATTGCATGATGAATAGAACATCATCCGCTATTTTTTTTTTTAAAAAAGTCATCATTTTCTCATCAATTAATGAGATAGTGATGCCGCTACCCAAAGCCAGCCAACTCATGGCTTCGCGTCCACAACTTCAGTATTTTTCGGTAACAGCCAACAAATCCTTATAAAAAATTAGGGATTTATAGCCACTCTTTTTATTTTATGCCATCTTGGATTATGAAATGAATGATATCTAATGGCCCAATTTGGATCGAGAGGAGGGGAGAGCCCCTCTTTGGATCGAGGCTCTTTCTCTCTCCCTTTTCTTCTTTCCCCCTCTCTTGTGGATTTCTTGTTCCAAATACTGGAACCATCGCAGTACACCATCCATAAGGTTCGATATGCTCCAAAGCTGATGGTTAGATATGCATCAAACCGGATGGTTCGGGACGGTTTTCACTTTTAAGTGCATTGGATAATTTATAAGCTAGTAGTTGAATCGTTGATGTAAATGGGCAATATTTCCAATTCATTTTCCTGGACCACATCTCATGCTTTTCTACATTGATTATTAATCAAACAAGTTCCTAGGCATGAGGCATATGAATCTTGGTCAAGAGAAATCCTCCATATGTAAATGCTCAAGAGTTAGATCACAAGATGCCCAAAATTAGTGTCCCGAGCTGCTCAAAATAACTAATTGAAAAAATGCTTCTTTCCTTCCAAATATAAAGCTGCAACTCGAGACCGCCTTCTATTGCTTGGAAAGTTTAAAGAAATTAACAGAGATATTCAACAATCAATAAATCCAGGAATAACAAAGATTTTTTAAAAGAAAAAACCACCAAGAGTTCGATTAACGAATTGAGCAGAGGAAACATTATTGACGACTTAGTTCGGTTAATACGCCACCAATGACTACTTGGAAGAACTACTTGAAATAACGACAGTAAAATCGGGGGAAAAAAAAATCAAGACAATTGTCCAAAGATTACCTGAATCCTGCTCCTTTTTGGACTCGCACAAATTTGGTCTGTTCTGAAAATGAAATCCTGGCGTGGAGAAGTGCGGACGAATCTTGGAAGTTGGAAGTTCCTGTAGAGAAGACGACATTGCCGGAAACCACCTCGGAGGGACGTAAATGTCGAGTTTTCCTGGGACTGGGAGAGTGGATGGCCATCCACCACCGTCCGCTTCTGCAGGATCCGACGGTCGGGATTGAGATGATTTGTGCGTTTGTGGCCCGCCAGCCACGGTGGACGTGAAGGGCGCGTGGTAAAATATCATTGGCCTCGTGAACCGCTTTGATGGTACACCAGGCGTAGGGGCATAATTTCTCCACGGTAGCACGAGACATTTTCCACATCTCTGTATTAGACCATATAAAATTTTCTTGGAGGGAAAAAGATCTCTCCTCCTCTACCCTTATCACTAACGGATAAAAAACAAAAAACTTGAAGGGAAACAGAGCCCTTCTCCTCTACCCTTATCACTAACAGAGAAAAAAAAAAAAACATTTCTAGTTCCAGCAGGAAAGCATTGTAGCCATGAACTGCAGGTACTTATCCAAACATGGTTCTAGTGGTGCACGTGAGCGCTCATATGCCTCCACAGATTCATTCCACCCCCCTTCTCCCTTCAGTACCCCATCATCTCCACTTCCTCCTCTGAAGCTATGACCGACACCGTCGACAAGCTCGTCGTCTTCCTTGCCAAGAGAGATGGCATCGACAAGCTTGTCAAGACCTTCCAATATGTCTCCAAGCTCGTCCATTGGCATGTCGAAGCCACTCACCAAGACATAGCTAGAAGAGCCAAGCAGTGGGAGGTGGCCTCTGGCCTCAGCCGCAAAGCCTTTCGAAGCGGTCGCTTCCTCACCGGTTTCAACGCCCTCCGCCGGAACCCTGGCTCCACCCCTCTCTTCCGCTTCCTCGCTGTGTTCGCCAATGCCGGTGAGATGGTCTACTTCTTCTTCGACCACTTCCTTTGGCTGGCAAGGATAGGTGTAATAGATGCTAATCTCGCTCGAAGGATGAGCTACATCTCAGCCTTTGGAGAGGCTGTTGGCTACGTTTTCTTCATCATAATGGACTTTATTATGATTAAGAAGGGATTGGTGGAGCAGAGGAAACTTGAAGCTGCGGAGAACAAGGAACAAGTGAGGAAGATCAGAGATGACAGGGTGATGAGGTTGATGGCAATGGCAGCAAACATAGCGGACTTGGTGATAGCTCTGGCAGACATAGAGCCCAACCCTTTCTGCAACCATGCGGTCACACTGGGGATCAGCGGGCTGGTCTCGGCTTGGGCTGGTTGGTACAGGAACTGGCCGTCATGAAAAGAAATCCGGTGATCATTGAAACTGTGTCAGAATTGCTAGATTGAAGACAAGGAGAAGCAACAGGAAAATCCAAAGAACAAAGAGGGCATGAATCATTGTGTGATGTTGTATGGGTTTGTTACTGAGATGATGCATGACAAATGCTAGCAAAAAGTTATATGCAATGAAAAGTAGAGCAGATGTACCAACACTGGATATTGAATGATTGGCTGTTGAGATAGGATTCCAATTCAAGTTCTCTAACCAACTCTAATGGCTATATGGGATAAAGAAAAGAATATACAAGAAAAATCTCATCTTGATTTGCATCAACTTCCCCTCCTTAAAAATAAACGTAAATACTTCAGCTTTTTTACGAACACAATGACCTTAACAATTTGGATGTTCAAATGCTCATGAGGAGTCAAGTTAAAAAGGGAATTTCATCCAAAAAAAAGAAAAAGAAAAAGAAATTCCTGCAAAAGCAGATGTTGTGCACGTAACATCGATGATCTCTAGTTAGAAGGTAATATTTCACAGTAAACTTGCTTGATGTCACACAGAGATTTCCCAAAAACAAATCTGTTACAAGAACACCTGAGAAAAGAAGAGCAAAGAACAAATAAAGGATGCAAAGAAATCCGTTCCCATGTGTAATAATGTGATGTTTGTCATTTCTTTTTTAGAATATACCAAATCTCTTTAGTTAGCACTGCTTGGACATCTTCGGAACATCATGTTTCATTGAAGGATTCTTGAATCTCTGTCAGCATGCATGTACACATAATGGCTCTTATCTGCTAAGATTTGAGAAATGCTACTGTTTAATGTATGTGAGATGATGCTGTTAGGTCCTCTTAAAATTGTCTTCAAAGTCCAATCAGCACACCTAATGTAATCAATGTGCAATTTTTGCAAAATTGGGTTTCCAAGGTGGAGGTTTCTGCATATTATTAAGTCAAGGATGGTTGCCTCTGACTCAACATTGGTTGCAATAGAAAACTTGGAACTAATTTGCCTTTTATCAAATGTTATCTATTTTTTTCTAATAATCAATTCGGTTTTGCATCCCTTCGAACGGTTAAAAAAAATTTGATAAACACTATTTGGTCCTGACAATTTCCATCCTAGTAATTTAACACTTGCTAAATAATAAAGATACAGAGTTAGAGTGCACTGCTATAAACTAATATATCTTGAAGCAGAAATTAAGCTACTGAAGGCGAGGAATTTCTATTCTGTTAACTTGCAACTTGGTTCAACTGAAATGAAAGTAAATATCGAAAGTAAGTGGCAATTTAAGCCAATATCCAGTATATATTCAACTGGAAAGTAAGCTTTACTCCAACAAACTCACATTACATTCAATTGGAATGTGAGCAGTTATTAACTGGATAGCATTTCAAAACAGAAGCTGGAATTCATAATATATATGGTAGAAATTTAAAAATACATCATGCATCTTCTTCTGAAGCTAAGCAGAGTTTTGGGGCTGTTTCACTACATTTTTCCCAGAACACCAGACTCACAAAAAAAAATACCATACATATTGAGGTTTATCCATGATTAGCGATCTTCTTGCAAATGAAAGCTAATTTTATTTTAAAAAATTTACACATAATTGCAAACACATGGCAAAATAAATGATGCATTGCCATCAGCTTTATGTTGTGATGAAAACCCAGCAAATTGTATTACCATTATTTGCTCTTATCTGAGAGACATGCTTAAACCTGAGATCAAACAAGCAGTTGATGATAAAGTTTCAAAGAGACTCTAGGAGAGAAAACACTTAAGCAAGGTTAGATGTCCTCACCGAGGTCAGTTTCTTTAGTTGTTCTATATGACCTGCGAGCTCTTGCTGCTTAGACAGAAGTGTTTCTAAGAGCTGAGAGGATGAAAGCAAAGTATGAACTAGTTCTTCAATTACCATACTTAGGTATGGTTGATCAATTGCAACTTCTATACTCACCTCCTTGGTGTCCACAAGACAATCTTCAAGTTCTAAAATTTTCTGTGCCATATGCTCAGCAACATCACCTGTTTGCATCTCTTGTTGGAGACCATAAACATCCTGCATCAAAAATGTTAATTATATTGTAACTCTAGTCATTAAGCCTTTCCCCCACTTTTTGGGGCTATTTTGAATTCTCCTTCACCATCATCCCTATTATATATAAGACATATTGTGTTATATCATACTGTTTCTTGTTGAGAAACTTCCTCTTAAAACTCTGAACTACAGATGCTTTAACCAAATTGAGTAAATATTTTTTTCTTAAATAGTATTCCCAACTACATCCTCTATGACCAATGCCTTGTTTTCATGCCCATCACCCTTTTGATAGGATATCTCCCATGCCACATGAAAGTCACTAAGTAGAATAAGGGAATGAGGAGAAAAAACCCTAGCAGTAGTCATTGTTCACAGAATCTCAAGTTTTCAGGACATCAGGATCGACCAAAAAAGGTGATATCTGGTATCCTAAGGATATTGGGATTGTGGAATCCATGAACTGCCCCAACCACTCCATAACCTTCATTCTTCCACCTCATATCTTCATATCTTCCTACCTGAGTGGGAAATATATGCAGATAAGCTGGCAAGCCAAAGAGGCCCTAAAGGACAAAATTCATTGATGTTGTAGAGCATACAGATGAGACCTGCCCAGAAGAAATAGGATCACTTGAAAAACTGGAAATACATAAACATCTTTAAGATTTCAACTAAAAGAAGAATGAAGGTCTGGGCAATTCCAGGCATAATCAGTGTTCTCTCATAAAAACAGAGAAACTGTTTGTTAAAATATGGTTGGTATTGTGAGTGGCATGTATCATTTGTCTTGCAGCTATGCTTTATTCCAGTACAAGGACTGATGGGTTAAGAAGTGAAGATTATATCAAAATCTGGAGATGCATGGACTTTTAGATCCAGTAATGCTTATCATCTTAAAAGCTGAAGCTTCTATAGGTTAGTCAAAGATTCTGACTTCTCTTTTTCTTTCTTTCTTTCTTTCTTTCTTTCTTTCTTTCTTTCTTCTTCTTTGTTTTTGGTGTGTTTGCTCTCTGACAACATCTTTTTTCTGCATAAAGACCTCTTCTTGCCAATACCTTCCAAAATATATAGTTCTAGCCTGTTATCTAAATCAGGAGTACATGCAGAAGGAGGCAGTTGGAGATTTTATAATTTTTTAGAGAAAGGAAAGGCATAGGAAGTGGGTGCAGGAGTGAGGAGAAATCACAAAGCAGACATGGTGCCCTAAGTAGGAGGAGGTTCCAGCAACAGTTCCAAGAGTCCAGTCTTTCTCCAGTACTATAACACATATTTTTCTATTAATAAATTTGGGGACTTCAAGGGCAAAAGTTGATCTTTCCTAAGGAAGATAATTATGCTAAAATACAAATTGATAATATTTCAATCACGTCACCTATGGGTACTAGATATGTGCGACCAACCGTCATATTAAGAATCACAACTCAAGATAGAGAAGCATTGATTTTACTGAACAGGACTAAGATAAGCAATATAAAATTAATCCTTTTAGGACATTTCTTTTCACACAAATCATAACCAATACAGTGAACAACAAGATAATCCATTTCATTAAGGTGTCTTAGAATCCCTACCTCCCACAACTCCTATCTAGGATTCCTAGGTCTGTAGTCTCTTTACTCCCCATGGCCTTCTGCTGTCTCAAGCTTCAACATCTTCATCATCACCGCCATCTAGGTTTCCTTAGGTATTCCTTCCCTCTTCAAATCCTCTGGCCCTTCTTACTTTTCGATTCCCTCCTACAATTTGTGGCTTGCAGAGCATAACACACCTTAATTTTCTTACTCAGTGCGAGTTCCCTAAAATCCTCTATCACCACTATCATCTAGGATTTCTCAGCCTGCCCCAGCTCTGCAAATTACCACAGCATTTCAGTGGCTTGACTCGCAATACATGAACACCGAGACATGCACTGGTGTTACATTGACATTAGGTGTAAGAATTGAAAGACAGAAGTAATATATATATACCATCTATTTAAAATTTAAGTGTAACCAGCAAAACATGTAACAAAATTCAATTAATATTACATCATATAGCCAGCTAAGCATGCATATCCATGTATACAAGAGGGAGAAACTTCTGCCCTTAGCATCTCAAGTTCTAGTCATCTGGGCTTTTTGAGAAGCTTCTAAAAGCTAACCAAAGAAAAAAGATCCAAGCGCTCATGCGTGCCCATTGCCAGATAATATGCTACTGATGAATTTATGCACAAAGCCAACATTTCTCTGAACAATCTGCAGTCCTTATATTTCCCCCATAAAACAAAATATCTTTTGATGAGAAGGGAGGCAAAATAACAGCCACCCAGCCTTTATTAGAAATCAGAAAAAATTACATCAGAGGTGAATCAAAGTTTTGAGCGGGACAAACAAAGATCATTTTCACATGGGGTGTTAACACAAGGAAGAGTCATCATTCAATGTTGTGGAAGTTTTCCTTGTATACTTTTGATTTTGAGCCAGATATCTCCAAATTGAGAGAGAAGCTTTATGTTGCAAAGAGTTAACCAATCATTAGATAATCAAAGGCATTCTGAAGCTCTTATTTATTTATTTATTTCCATCAAACAAAATAGGTACCCATTTTTGTAACACTTTGGCTTTGTGCAAAACATCTGTGCTAATCATGAATTAAGCTCATTCCCTTAATAAATCTCACCAGACTGGAATGCATCAAAACATTGTAAGAGGAATCATACTATTTGTTGGGGATAAACCCCGCTCCCGTTGAAGTCCAGTCTAATGCTTAGCCTAATGCAACGGAAAATCACAGAAGAGCTTCGATCGAAAATTCTTCCTCCAGCGGCCGGACCCCAGCCGAACTTCTCCAGTGGCTGAACTCCTTCCGGACTTCTCCTTCAGTCGGATACCTCCAGGAGCCGAACTTCTTCCGAACTTCTTCTTTAGTTGGATTCCTTCAGGAGCCGAACTCCTTTCAGATTTCTCCTTCAATCGGATACCCTCAAGAGCCAAACTCCTTCTGAACTTAATCAGTCGGATTCCTACAGGAGCCGAACTCCTTTCGGACCTCTCCTTCAGTCGGATCCCTTCAGGAGCCGAACTCCTTCCGGACTTTTCGGTCAGTCGGATTCCTCCATGAGCTGAACTTCTTTCGGATCTCTCCTTCAGTTGGATCCCTACATGAGCCGAACTCCTACTGAACCTCTCCTTCAGTCGAATTCCTCTAGGAGTCGAATTTCTTTCGGACCTCTCCTTCAGTCGGATTCCTACAGGAGCCGAACTCCTTCTGGACTTCTCCTTCAGCCAAACTTTATCTGGATTCCTCCAGCGGATTACTTCCAGATTTCTAGTATTCCTCCCAGATGATCCTCTCTAGACGTATTCCCTTCAGAAGTCCGAACTCCTCTGAAATTGATATATGTCAAAATTCTTCACCAACCAACGTCTGCTTCCTCCGAACTATGGCTATTAAATCTCGACGAATGGTCACTATCAGTCTGACGACACCCCTCTCTCCGTAGCAAATCCCATGCGGCCCCAAGCGGCCCACTACCGAACGATTATGGCTGTCACTATCAGTCTGACGACACCTCTCTCTCCGTACCAAACCTCATGCGATCCCGAGCGGCCCACTACCAAACGATTATGGCTGTCACTATCAGTCTGCTACAGGCTTCGTCTATAAAAAGGGACCCTCAGATACGTTTTCTCCAAGCTCTCTTCTCCTTTCTGAAACTCTGTCGAACTCTTTCCTGAGCACTCCATTCCTGTTGGCCAGAAGAGCTGACTTGATCGTCGGAAGATCCTGCCGAAGCCACCGCCACCAGCTCTGGATGGGACTTTATTTTGCAGGTCACCAGCGGTGACCTCTTCCTCAGCTCCAGCTCGATCCGGCATCGACAAGATTCTGCACCAACAGGATTGCTGCTAGAAGGAGGGCCCTCTATTTTCGAAGTATCCTTGTTCTTAAAGGAGTGCCCAGTCGATCCTATGGATCTTTTTCTTCAAGGTTCATCTCCATCTTCTCCCTTAATCCCAAGAAATACCTCCAAAGAAGGCAACTACCCGGAGATCTACCGCTTCTGCCCTCAGATCTGAACTAGATCCGTCTGTTCCTGCTCCATCGCCGGCGCTTCAACCTCCTCCACCGACAGCCATGGTAGATTCGAAGTAGTTTAACCTGCTGATGCAGCAAATTCAGGGCCTCACCAAAATGGTGCAGGCCATGCGGCAGCCTCCGATGGCGGTTTTGTCAGAAAATCTACCGTCGAAATGTCAGGAACCGGTTCCAAAAAGGAGCACTTGGGCTAGCATACCCATCGCCCATGAGAAGAAAAAATAGAGAGCAAAGGATCCTTGCTCGGATCATGATTCTTCTTCGGAAGGAACCTTCCCCATCCACAGCCGAAAGCCTTCCAAGAACTGCGATCGAGATGACGTCCTCGATCAGAAACTGCGGAAGATGGACCGGCGGATTGAGGGACTCTGCCACGTCGTCCCGGTTCACCTTGACGACGTCTACACTGATCCCTCTTTCTCTTTCCGAATTATGCAAGAGCCCGTTCCGTCGAACTTCAAGCTCCCCCAATTTGAAAGCTACGACAAAATCTCTAATCCAGTTGATCACCTGAAAGCCTTCCGGACCATGATGCTGCTCCATGGCGCACCAGACGTCATCTTATGCCGAGCTTTCCCATTTATCTTAAAGGAAGCAACAAAAAACTGGTACTCGACGTTGAAGTCGGGTACGATCTTCTATTTTGACCAGATGAGCCATCAATTTGTGGCTCATTTTGTTAGCAATCGACGTCCCCACCGAGGTTCGAATTTTCTGATGAATATCAAACAGAAGGAGGAAAAATCTATCCGAACTTATGTTACTCGATTTAATGCTGCTGTATTGGAGGTCCGAAATCTGGACTAGTCTGTTGCAATAGCCACACTCAAGGGCGGCCTTCAGAAGAATGATTTGTTGTTCTCCTTGGAGAAGAAGTACCCCAAGGACTCTATCGTTCTGCTAGCTCGGGCTAAGGGATATGCTTGAGCGGAAAAAAGCCTTCAAGTTGAAGGATGACGAAGCCGCAGGAGAGCGGCGGGCAAGCGAGTCTAATAGATCCGCCGTTGATGGAGAGCTAAATGAAGTTCGGCCGCGCTCATGGACTTCCCCCGAGCGCAAGCGAGCCCGAACTCCTCGAGCTCGTCACCAAAAAAGCTCCGACAGAAGAACGCGAAGTTCTCCCTCCGAAAGGTTCCACAACTACGCCCCCCTTAATGCTCCTAAAACTCAAGTTCTGATGAAAATTAAGAATCAGCTACCAAGACCAGAAGAATTACGATTTTTCCCAAACAAATGCAATCGAAGCAAGTACTGCCTCTACCATCGTGACCACGACCACGATACTGAAGAATCCATTCAGCTCCAAGACGAAATCGAGGAGCTCATCAAGAGAGGCCGACTGGATTGATTCCTCAGACGTCGGCCCGAAGCAAGAGAAGATCGGCCAAGGGCACTGCCGCAGTCAGAACCACCAATGAGGAAAGAACAACAAAAAAATCAGTCATCTCTCAGCATCATCAACATTATCTCTAGGAAACTTAGTGCTTCAGCGAGCCATCATCTCTCAACCTCAAAGTCAGGGGAAGCTTGCTCCAAATTAGGAAGGCCAGTATGAAATAGAGGAGATCGTCCGATCCGAAACTTATCGCCTGAAGGAGCTCGGAGAAACAATGCTCCCACGACCTTGGAATTCGAAAAATCTAAGGATGTACTACCAGTAATTTTTCTTTAATAAAACTCCTTCATTTCAATATTATTGTTTCTTGGTGCAAAAACTATGTGATGATAAAAAAGAAGCAATCAATAGTACCCATGTTAGGAACATGAGGAGAACCTCGTCCTAACATGAGCAAGTCGAAGACCTCGTTCATTTTAGACGAGATGAGGGAAGAGGCCCTGATAATGGCTCCTTCAACCTCGGATGGAGATAAGATCTTTCCTGAGCTTCAACGTCAACATCAACAGGAGATAAGATCTCCTTCAACTTCAGCTAGAGATAAGATCTCCCCCGAGCTTCAACGTCAACCTCAACAGGAGATAAGATCTCCTTCAACCTCGGCTGGAGATAAGATCTCTCCCAAGCTTCAGCTTCAACTTCAACAAAAAATAAGATCTCCTTCAACCTCGGCTGGAGATAAAGATTTCCCCCGAGCTTCAACGTCAATAGGAGATAAGATCTTCTTCAACCTCGGTTTGGAAATAAGATCTCTCCCGAGCTTCAACGTCAACCTCAATAGGAGATAAGATCTCCTTCAACCTCGACTGGAGATAAGATCTTTCCCGAGCTTCAACCTCGACTGGAGATAAGATCTCCTTCAACCTCGGTTGGAGATAAGATCTTCCCGAGCTTCAACGTCAACAGGAAATAAGATCTCCTTCAACCTACTGGAGATAAGATCTTCCCCAAACTTCAACGTCAACCTCAACAGGAGATAAGATCTCCTTCAACCTCGACTGGAGATAAGATTCCCCGAGCTTCAACGTCAACCGCAACAGAAGATAAGATCTTCTTCAACCTCGGCTGGAGATAAGATCTCCTCCGAGCTTCAACTTCAACGTCAACATCAATAGGAGATAAGATCTCCTTCAACCTCGGCTGGAGATAAGATCTCTCCCGAGCTTCAACGTCAACCTCAACAGAAGATAAGATCCCTTTCAACCTCGGCTGAAGATAAGATCTCTCTTGAGCTTCAACATTAATAGGAGATAAGATCTCCTTCAACCTCAGCTGAAGATAAGATCTCCAAGCTTCAACCTGAATGGATGTAGAGCTCGAAAAAGAACTTCGGCAGTCGTCTTTTTTCGTACTCCTTTCCTTCGAATTTCGAACTCGAGAGTAGAGGGACTATTGTTGGAGATAAACCCCTCTCCCGCCGAAGTCCAGTCTGATGCTTAGCCTAATGCAACTGAAAATCATGAAAAAGCTTCGATCGAAAATTCTTTCTCCAGCGGCCAAACTCCTTCCGGACTTCTCCTTCAGTCGGATACCTCCAGGAGCCGAACTCCTTCCAGACTTCTCCTTTAGTCGGATACTTTCAGGAGCTGAACTCCTTCCGGACTTCTCCTTCAATCGGATTCCTTCAGGAACCGAACTTCTTCCGGACTTCTTCTTCAGTCGGATTCTTTCAGGAGTTGAACTCCTTCTGGATTCTTCCAGGAGCCGAACTCCTTCCGGACTTCTTCTTCAATCGGATACCTTCAGGAGTCGAACTCCTTCCGAACTCTTCTTCAGTCGGATTCCTTCATGAGCCAAACTCTTTCGAATCTCTCCTTCAGTTGGATTCCTCCAGGAGAACTCCTTTCGAACTTCTCCTTCAGTCGGATCTCTTCAAGAGTCAAACTTCTTTCGGACTTCTCCTTCAGTCGAATTCCTCCAGGAGCCAAACTCCTTCCGAACCTCTCCTTCAGTCGGATCCTAACAGGAGCCGAACTCCTTCCAGATCTCTCTTTCAGTCGAATTTCTTTAGGAGTCGAACTCCTTCTGAATCTCTCCTTCAGTCAGATTCCTACATGAGCCGAACTCCTTTCGGACTTCTCCTTCAGCCAAACTTCATCTGAATTCCTCCAGTGGATTACTTCAAGATTTCAAGTAGTATTCCTCCCAAATAATCCTCTCTAGACGTATTCCCTTCAGGAGTCCGAACTCTTCTGAAATTGATATATGTCAAAATTCTTCACCAACCAACGCATGCTTCCTCCGAACTATGGCTATTAAATCTCGACGAACGATCACTATCAGTCTGACGACACCCCTCTCTCTGTCGCAAACCCCATGCGGTCTCGAGCGGTCCACTACCGGATGATTATGGCTGTCACTATCTGTCTAGCGACACCTCTCTCTCCATACCAAATCCCATGTGGCCTCGAGCGGCCTACTATCGGACGATTATGGCTGTCATTATCAGTCTGCTACAGGCTCCATCTATAAAAAGGGACCCTCAGATACGTTTTCTCCAAACTCTCTTCTTCATTCCGAAACTCTGCCGAACTCTTTCCTGAACACTCCATTTCTGTTGGCCAGAAGAGCTGACTTGATCGTCGAAGGGTCCTGCTGGAGCTACCACCACCGGCTCCGGATAGGAATTTGTTTTGCAGGTCACCGACGGCAACCTCTTCCTCAGCTCCAGATCAATCCGACATCGACCAGATTCTACACCAACACTAATAAAAATATATGATTTGTTATCTAATGCAATAACCTGGCATCAAACAGAGAGCAAATTTCTGTAAAGTCTTCTTGCTTCTTTTATATACTGTTCATTTTGTTTTTATTCAAGTGTTCTTTATGCTTTCAATTTATTTTGCCTAAATGTTTCTAGTCTGCTGAAGAGTTCGAATTTGGATTGAATATTGAAAGCCCATATCTTTGCATATTATTTGGCTTCTTAAGTCGATATCTTTTATCATCTTGTTATAATCACATGATTTTGGCATCACTCCAAAAGCAATATTCTGTAATATTTAGATTAAGAAGTAAAATTATTTTGTCAAAGCTTTTAGCTATTAAATGTGACAAGGCAAGATAAATATGCATTATTGTATTTGGTTCAGAATTATAAATTTCATAGGGAGTGCATGAATTATGTTGAACAACTTAATAATCACAAGATACAAACTTCATGCCAATTAGGAACCTTCTTTAAAATGTAGTCCATACTGGAAAAGGGTTCTTGGTCAATATTTTGAATTAAGTAGTCTGACACTAGAGAGTTTTATTCAAAGATGATCTTCGAGGTAGTCTGCAGTCTCCAAGATGATGGACACAAACTATTCAAGTAATTGCCCTAAATTGTTTGAGAAAAAGGTTGAATTACTAAGCAAATTCGAACAATTCTCGTCTCACAGTTTACCCATCTTCCCTAAATGTGTAAGTTATTAGCATCATGGGAGGATAATTACAATATCAGGCACCATGTCATATTTTAATGTCACGTTAAGAGTTCCTTCACTACTGGACCTAAGTTGCCTCTCAGAAGTTTTTTGTGAAAAAAGGCCAAGCATCCATCAGCAACATAACCAAACCATCAAAACTATAGAGAAATTCTGCTAAATAAGCTAGAATTTAGTTTTATAAGGACTCCCATGAGGAACAAGTATGTTACAAGCTTGGAGTCTGACTCTTCATAATCAGCAAATTTCTCTCCTTTACTGAAATATTCCTGAAACAATAGAGTAATTTCTTTATCAAGTAAGGAGGTCCTGACTTGTTGCATTAGTCCAATGCAGAAAGAGGAAAAATGATCAAAGAAAATTTAACAAGCACAAAGATTTTACCTGCAGAATGTTATTAATTTCTGGGTCAGTCCATGGTCCCTTATCTTTCAACAGGCAGCCTCCATATTCAGAACATGTGCAACTTCCCCCCAAAAAGTCTGGCAAATTACTGTAGAATCATATTTCATCTGTCAGCCAACCATACAGCAACTTGTTGATAACATAAGCACCTGTTATGTACCTTGGGTCTACGGCTTCCAAGAGCTTGCTCTGGTACTGGTTTCCCAACACCTAAATATGTATGATTTCAATTGGATTAAGAAAGCTGATAGCATAATTTCCAACTAAATGAACCAGATGTCTACAGCCCTCCTTTTCCACAAGAGGATGACAGAATTAAAAAGAAGAAGCTGAACCTGTATCTTCAACTTTGTTCGTGCATCCAGAAAAGCACTTATCACTTTCCACAGCACTCTAAACCCAGATCCAGCATTGACAATATATAGTCGGTGTAAAGTCTGCGAATAAGCAGGAAGACAAGATGGAGAAATGATTTATGAACAATGATCCATCAACTCCACAAGTGATTCAACAGCCTTCTTGCATATCTCTTAGTTTATTTGGAAAGAAGTGGCATCTAATATCATAATCTATTTAATATAAAGAAATAGTCAGTGAAGAAATGCTGTAAAATTCTCCACCAAATGTTTTAATGCATATACAGAAAAAGAAAATTAAATGATCATATTTATTGTTGTACTTGAAACTGATGTTGCAGATACTGGGTTTGGAATTTCCACTCGGAAAACAAGTAGAAGAAAAATGATATTGAGCTACATAACGCCCAAGAAAAAGGTAGTGAGATCAGATGTCAGGAGAGGCTAGAGATCGTTGAAAGGAAGTGAGAAGTTTGAGTTGTCCATGAACGATACAGGATCAAATGATGGAGTATCATATGCAGTGGATGATGAAGTATTAAATGTGGGGACTAGGAACCATATGACCAATTATGTGGCAAACAACTATAGGAAAAGGCAAAAATAGTTGTAATCTTGAGAGCTAACAGATACATATGTACAAGGAAAACTTTTAAGAAAATTGAATTAAGCATATAAACAATTAAGGCAGAGTGGTGATAATAAGACAAAGTAGAATGGTAAGAGCATTTAAAGAAAAATTACAAGGACGGTACCAAATCATTTGACAAACAGCTAGCATGGGTTAAAGAGTTTCATGATGAAAGAGGGTGCATTAATATTTTTTCCTTAAAAACCCTATATTTTCATTATAATTCCATGGATCTTTCTTTTCAGAAATCCCTTTCCAATAATCAAATTCATGCATTAATTGCAAAACCCCTCGTATCACAGGCCATGTACAACCTTGGGTCTTTGTGCAAAGACTATAACTATAGAAATTTAATATCTCAAATAGGTATTAACATAATCAATTTAATGAATAATAACCTATGGTCCTAACGCCAACTAGCTAGAGTCAGCTTCAAGGATCATTGGCAGTTGGTAGATGATTAAAAATGTGAATCAAATTATTGCACATTTTGAGAAACTAGTTCGCACATCTAAGAGCTAATTTCTACTGCATAATTTGGTATCAAAATGGATAAGATGCAAACAGAGCATGACCATCAGAGGTAACACTCAAATGCAGAAAGTGACAACAAAGAGCCAAGTAAAAGCATATTCAGTGCACATGGAAGGGTTGACACTGGTTGATAGTTGGGCATGGATTCGACATCATCTCATTGACAAGGATTAGTGGCGGTCATTGTTGTAAATACATACTAAGATCCCTCACTCTAAAGAAGACAGATAAACATAACAAATAGCTTAAAAATCTACTAACATTTATAAATATTACAAAATAGATATGCTTGAGCTGATGAATTTAAACAGATGCAATTATATGACCAACCTCTATCTTAATCAGGTCCATACGAAAGAACTCTAGAGTAACCATTCTCATACCTCTGGGTAGTAAGTGCTATCAATCTTTTGAATTTCTGTAAAAATCTCTCTAGCAGGCTTTGAGAAGTTATCGATACCCTATATCAGGAATTTAAAGTTATCAGACATATTTCATTCCACTCAAGCCTTTATCAAAGCATCAATTGAGTATTCATACGAAAAATTTTAATTTCACAGTTTACAGTATATACAACTGCAAGAGCAGATAAAAAGATAGATGAAAGAAACATATTTGTTAAAATTTACAATTATGCAGCATTATTATATAAATGGATTATTAATTGAAAATTAACTAGAGAAGTAAACAAATGAAGATGAAAAAGGTTGTGGATCAAGTTGGAGTAAGTTGCATGCAGAAAGGCTAACAAGAAATGGCTTTGTAGTTTTATATCAAATGTTTGCACATGATTTCTGCAACTCTTAGTTCACCAAATGTTAGGAGCATCCCATATTAGAGATGCACATCTTCTTTTTTCTTTTTTTCTTTTTTTCTTTTTTTTTTGTGTTCAAATTTCTAATTACTTATGAACAAGATGAATACAGAATACATTAGCATACTAGATAAAAACCAAATGTGATTGCTCATTTATGGGTTACCCATGTCATTTGATTACTCGAACTAGTTTGTAAGTGTATAAATTTTCTATCTCACCCACAGCTCACCCTCTGCTGAGTTGAAGCCTTACTTGAGTATAATTTTTCAGGCAAGGGTCTCATCATTAGGCATAAATAACATTTTAACCTATGAAAGAGGAATCTATATTTCTTTAATAAAATTGGGGGAAACTCCCTGCTTCCTCTGTTTTTTTTTAAAAAAGGACCTATGACAGCTACACATAATCTGTGCCACTGCAATTATCTAGCATACAGATTCGCAAATTATCATGATTTATCTCACAATGAAATCAAGAAATCCATGATATTACATCTGATACATAAGAAGCAATAATTATTTTTCGAAACAATAAATAATTTTTTTGCTTAGAACTAGAAAGATGGTGATTGCTTATGCTTGTTCCCAGTCTCACTTGCAAAAATATCACTACAAGATAGGAGGGAATCTGCCAATTAACAATGCTATAGATGACAGGAATGATGCTGCCAAGTTATAGTGAACGTTGCAAATAGATCTTGTTATGCATCTTGTAGAATTTCAGAGATTCATAGTCATGCATCAATGTCATTCTTCCATAACCAAAATTAAGTTGTCTATCGATCAGCAACAAAGCAGGCCTTTAATAAATAAGTTGTCTATCGATCACCTAAAAGTGATTGGGACACCTTAAATAAATTTGAGCTAAAATTTTACTTAATTTGAGGTCCTATTACCACATGGAGAATTACATTATGGATAATCATTGGTCATGCTAAATTGCTTTATCCATGTTTATCTGACAAATAGACCGAAGTTATTGCAGTGAGGCCCAGGAGATTAAATCAAAGTGAGGATAGGGTGTCAATTCTTTCAAACCACAAGAGAATATTTATAACAATGACAACTTACCACTCCTTTCACATCTAGAATGCTTGTTGTTGAGGCTATGTACTTCCTAGCTGCAAGTGAGCATGCGGGGTACCTTAAGTTTAATGTTTTCTCTTGTTCTGAAATGTGATTTTTGATATAGCGGTCAACTGTAGTTACACGCAACAAGGTATTGAGGTCCACCGACCCAATTCTTTCGATGTATAACGGTCTACCATATCTATCAACTCCATGATATCCGTGTGGATAGCATTTTTTAACTGTTTCAGATTCCTCAAACTTGAAATCCTGAAAATAACCATGGATAAAGTGAATCTTGCTAACAATTGAAATACATGTTCATAATCCTGCAAACTATTGTTCATCTGAAAGCTACTTCAAATGAGTATGGCTGGAATTGCAAATAATTCATGATTTTGTGACATAGCTATGTTATGCATCAACTAGGCAATTGCACTAATTGATTAAAGCAACAATACATTGAACACCATTGCATACAATATCTGTAAATAAGTCAAGCTACATTAACTTGCTAATTGAAAAAAAATGATGTAAATTTAGGGCCCATTTGGTAATGTTTTTGTTTTCTGTTTCTGTTTTAAAAAACCAAAGAAGAAAAATGTACTGGACTGGACTACCAACGTGATGAAACTCTTGGGTTTTTTTCTTTACTGTTTGTGAAATCTTCAGAGACTTTAGAGGCAACAATTTTATCGTTTTCAAAAACGAGCGTACGTAGGAGTAAGGAGCAGCTGAAGTTCCATGCAAATATTGTCAGCCATATCGGTCCCTATGTGGGATTTGACTAATCTGAAGAGAAACAAAAATACAAACAGCAACGGGGCCAAACAGGCCCTTAATTTACAGATACCGCAAGTGAACTGGCAAATAACACATAATTTCAATAAAATAGGTTAAGTGAAAGTGAGGCGTATTTAGAAGCAAAAAGAAAATACAATTCAGATAGTGATTCTAAAACTGTACAGATTGAAAATTATGCAACAATATTATAGAATAAGTTTTAATAATTCAAAATTTCATTTAGTCCTAATAGATTCCAGCTGGAAATTCAGCCATCATGATATTTACTGCAACTTTGAGGTAATTTGTAAATGGTCAGCATTATTCCAGGAGTGCAGTGGAGGACTCAAGAATCAGAATGGGAATGGCACTCTAGATCATCTCTATAAGAATAAATATGTAGAACACATTTTATATTGATTGTTGAAGCAACTTACTATGATAAAAATACATGTATACTCATTGATTCACTATATAAGCATTGTAAAACTTGAATATCAAAGTTGCCACTTATGTTACATTTGAGAAGATTGGCAGGTGATTAGTCAAGTATGGCAATCTTCAGTTTGTACTGTAGTATGTCACTGGTACTCTATATAGGGTCCACATATGACCTGCAGATTAGCTAGCAAGTTATGCTACAACTGTTACTAGTCTTGTTATATGGACTGCTCAGTTCACACCTGAATTACATAAGATTGCACATGCAGATTTCCTTGGCCATGGTTATGTAAGACTGCAGGATTAAATTTTTTTATTTTTTTGAAAAAAAATAGAGGATTCCGTGCCCTAAAATTCTTTTAACCAACTTTGCAACACCTCATGGTCTGGCAGAACTGCAGCACCCATCTAATGGCAAATGATTGTTGCAGCAAACAAGAATGTAGATTTCTTTATCAGTGTTCAATGTGGAAAGAGAGTAGCTTGCATTTTGCCTGAGCAAAATGGCATAATGAATGCCACTTGAAGGTCAAACAGAAAATTTGAAATGATTCAATAATAGCTTATCATGTTTCTATACTTATTCCACAAATCTAGAATTTGCTTACATATGAATGGCAGTTAATTGCCAACACAAATAGTTGGGAAAAGGCTGGACGCTTATATTTGTGGTTATGAATGGTCTGATTTTAATGACTATAGCTGTCTCCACTCTCCACTGTCTGACCTAGAACTTCCCATTTGCACATCCTCATCAGCTTTCTCTTTTCTTCAAATACCTATGCTGACTTGGCACCCTACATAATCTTATCATATTGATAAATAATATACTAAAGAATATAAGACTGCTCATGCACCAAGTACGGTTGCAGTATGTAATAAGATTATATTGATTGCCTTGATCATTGAATAATCAATGACCATTGAAGTAAAGAAAAATTTTGAAAAAAATTAAAGGATATATAGCTCTATAGAGAGATTTAAGTAAAGCATTACTCTTTTTTTTACCTTTGCAATTGTATCTACAGCAAAATCTTCACGCCACTTTAGCATATTTAGAAATGCATCTTTTGCCTTCATTATGTCGAAACCTCTCATTCGTAGAAAACTAGATAGAACAAAAATAAAATGTTTCAGCAAACTTACATGAAACTCAATTCTTCTTCTTTAGTTCTCAAAAAAGCTAAATTTTCTTTGAATAATTTTAAACTCAGTTCTCATTTCCTATAGAAACGATCCAAAAAATGACGGCTTACCAATGAAAAGCTCTATCTCTTTAAAATTACGTGGAAAACCATGATTCACATAAATTAATAAAACAATCTATTTGTTTTGAAATAACAAGGGTAATGTCAGAGAAACTTAACCAGTCATACCGTAAAAGTGTATGATAGTCATCATAAAACCATGATTCACATAAATTAATAAAACAATCTATTTGTTTTGAAATAACAAGGGTAATGTCAGAGAAACTTAACCAGTCATACCGTAAAAGTGTATGATAGTCATCATATTTCTCAGGAAGTTGGCTGGTTGACAGAAGTGATTGCCTGAAAGACTGCACCACATGTTCTTCTTTTGGGTCATGAATAACTTGAAGCATGCTACGGTATTTTTTGCTTCTACTAATCCCCATTAATGTTTCCTGAATTGACTTGAAACTCATCCGTGACAAAGAGAACTTCTTCTTTTCTAATTGGGAAAGTTCCCAATGAGTTTCAAGGGGCAAATTAAGTGAATTGGCCCTTCTCTTCTGACATTGCAGCTCATTAGATTTTGAAATTTGTTTCTCAGAAACAGCAGCACCTCTGGATGTATCTACCAATGTGGTGTCCTTCTTCCCACGCGAAGACATGTCCTCTTTTCACCGATAAAGTTTCTTATCAAGTTTGTTTGAAAGTTGAAAAAAATTCAGAATTTATGTTCTCTAACTCAGAAAGTAGAGGATAACCTATTAAATATCATGGTCATCATCAAAAAGAAATATAAGAATTCAAATACCGTATGGCAACTGAGTGTCTTCACCCAGATAGGCAATCTAAATCTAAATACTTTAATTCTTTCTAAGGACTTGTAACAGAGGTCATATCATTCACAAAATAGGAAAGAAGAAGCAAAGAAATAATAGGAAATTTTCACAATCTTGAGAACAGAGAGATGTCAACTCAATTATCATATGGTAGTTGCCCATGTCCAGCATATGTCTGAGCCTACTACTACTATGTTTGAAACACATATATACACATATCCATACATCTATAGATACACAAGAATGCATGGAGTATACATCATCTTCTGATCATATGTAAGAACTTATCCAGGAAGGCTTCCCTGACCCAGGGATTTCAAGACAATAACGAGCTAGTCGTATTCCTCAACTGTGGGAACAACCTGTTCATATTCTTTCTCCAGAAACTCCCGATCTCATGCTCATAAATATATTTAAATAAGTAAGAGATATTTATCATCCTAGATCCTGAAATTTGTTCTTACCATAGTACTGAGAAAACAAATTGATGACGATGGAGATAGGCAGACACTAATTACTCAAAAAAATGGAGAATAAAACCAGAAGACATGAGAAAATCATGATTTCTTTACATAAATAGTTTTCTTTTATTTGTTAGTGCAAGTTGGAAATAAAACTACTTCTTATTCAGATTTAGACATATAACTGCGCAGCAATGCTGTTATCATCCTGGTAGCAGTCATCCACCAACACAACTGAGATGATGAAGTTAAAAATCTTGATGTAGTGCGGGCTACATTGGAAAGAAAGAAGTAACTTCCACCGATATTTTAATACATTAAAATCTAATAACTTGTTTAGGACCCGATTATGTCGAAAACACGCGACAAGAAAAGGCAAAAAGCAGAAGAGAAGCAGAAGAAAGTCCAGGAAGAAGCAATGGGAGAAAAAGGATAGGAAAAGGGTGCACCTGTGTGAGACGAGGGAGAATGGAGAGAAATAGGAGGGAGAAGGAACACGGATCCCTTTCCTTTGTATAGCTTTGGCTGGGGAACAGGATTTTGATTCCATGAGGTGAAGAAGGGAAGCAACTGCCAGAGAATTCATTTACTTTCCATCTGGACTCTGGGAGATCTAACGTCGATGTTAAAGCAATACCATGTTATTTCTTTCGCTGCTTCTCCGATTCTTTTTCTTTCTGCTCTTCCTGTTATTCTGAGGTTCCTTTATGAAACAGAAAGAGATTGACACCAAGAGCTCGTACCTAACGTTCATTTCATCCAAGGACATCAATACTTTGGAGTACCTGAGAAGTTTCTGATCTATAAAGTAAAGAACAAAAAAGGGGGAAAAAGGGAGAGAAAAAAGCGTAACAAAATGACAAGAAGAGCTCACATCCTACGTTCATTTGCTCCAGGGACATCGATACATTGAGTACGCGCGAGGTTTTTGGCCCATAGAGTGGAGATGGAGAAGGGAGAAAGTTTCTAAAAAAAACAGAGACAAAAAAGTTAAAAAGAAAACGTGGAGTGCAGTTTTGGAACCTGCGTTTAGGGTCCCGGTGGTTTTTTTGACAGAAACAAATCAACAGATTGCGAGAGAAAGCTAACAGCCTAACAGGATAAAAAGCTACTAGGAGTCGGCAGCATAAACGGAGAAAAAGTGCGCCATTCCCTCTTATTTTCCACCGGGCTAACCGGCCCCATATCTTTTTGATGGGTAAGATAAAAATTAATAATAAATTCCTATTTGATACTTTAATTATTTTTAAGTTCATTTTGTTCGTTTTTTTTTTGTATAATTGCTGCAAATAGTTTGCAGTATCCGGCATGTACGGTGACAAGTTCATAAGAAATCCTCTCTGGTCCTTTTGATTATTTTTAGATCAACCGCCTGGACTACCCTGTTTATCGACACTGGACTATGATTGGACTACCCTGTATCTGCACGTAAGGTACATTTCATCATACGTGCATATAAGACGGTTGACTTCGATGTGCAGCTGCGGTCTCCAAAGTTGTGATTAACCTTGAAGAGACCAGCTTGTCCACCACCACCCTTTTCCAATTGTCGCTTTTATACGATATAACGTGCATCCACAACAATAGTTTCTGGTATTGCTCGGAAAAACAGAAAAGAGGTCCTGGAATAATATGCATATGCATATCTATCATAAATAACCATTTTAAATAACAGTTGGTTTTTTTTTTTATTATTAGTACTGTTACATTGATACCTTTTACATTGACATCAGACTTGATTTTATTAGACAAAAAATTGTTTCATGACCAGTACCTAATTAAGCCAAGTGTCACGTTATCATGTTCTTATCATCCACTCAGGAAAGCCATCAAAAAGAGGGCAAGTTAACGTTCGTTCTGACATTTCAGTCAGGGTTGAACAATTATAGGCTGAGAGCATCATTTAAGCCAATTTTTTTCCTTCAATGAGCATTCCAGTTATGTTAAACAGAATGTCGCAAATACTGCAACCACAAAAAAAATTACAACCACAGGATCCTACAAAATGTTCATATAAACATCACAGAGAGATATAAGAACCATCGTGCCTGAAGGTACAACGATGCTCCATGCTTCACTGGAAATTTATTTAGACGCCAGCTGGATCCGATAGATCAGCAAACTATCTCCGACCCTCGCATAACGCTCCTAAGAAGTTCAGTCAATGTACCCAACACCAGTGAACCATAGAAAGATGGGTGCCCAGACCCACACACATAGTCCACACAGTAGCCCGCATACAACGGGATGTTAAAAAATGTAGCGGCTGTTGAACAAAGAGCCAGCTTCGGAGCTGCTTGCGGTGGCCCCAATTTTGTATTAAAATTTGCTGTTAGGCCCCTAATTTTCTCCTTTGTTTATCTTGCTCTCTATACCTCTCTCGACGTTTTTCTCTCTGACGCTTTTTGGACAACTGCTCACTTTTCGCCATCTCTGCTTCATGTGCTTTCCTCTTTTCCTGCTCCTTTAGTTTTCGCTTCTTCATCTGCAGGCACACCCATCATTTTAAAATACAGACACAATAGACAGAAATTTAGCAAGAAGCTAGTAAAAGAATAAGCGCATGCAAGTGGGCTGATATTAAAAAGAATCACTAAGGAAGCAGAAACATAGGCAACAGCAAAGCATCATAGAAAACTGACAAAAGGCCAGTTTGGCTAAGCCATAAAAAACAGCTTATTTTAAAATAATTTATTTTAAATAAAATTTTAGAAAAAAAATACTGTAAGAGAAAAATAGTTTATGTTTGGCAAAATCATTTTATAAGCATTTTTATTAATATTTGAAAAGCAGTATGTTTGGCAAATCTTTCAAAAAAAATATACTTTTAACTATCAAATTATGAAAAATAGCATATTTACTTTACAATTAATATTATTTAAATAAATAAATAATTTTAAATATTCATTATAATTAATTTTAATTAATTTTTTTATTTTTATTTAATTAAAATATAAAAAAATAATAAAGATGTCAGACGTGAGAATAATGGAAGAATTAGGTGAAAATAAATAGAAATAGTTATGATAAATAATGATTTTGAGCAAGAATACTTGAAAAAAATTAATTTCCTGCTTCTGCTTCCGTTTTTAAAAAGCTCCAATTTTGTGCTTCCTTTCCATGGTAGAAAAAACTGCTTCTACTATCATTCAGAAACAAATTATTTTTAAAAACAAGCTTGGCCAAACATCCTTTTTTTTTTTTTAAATAAATATTTTTTAAAAAAATAAGCAGCTTTTTTCCTCCCAAAAATTTGGCCAAACAGGCCTAAAGTAACGAAAGAAATCGTTACCTTTTCATTTTTTATCAATTGGAGGTGTTGGACAAGGGCATGAATCTTCCGCTCATGAGGTTCCATAACCACAGCCCGTCTGTTTTCAAGAGGCGGTCGCCTCTGTTGAGGCGTGTTCTTCGGTTTAGAAGCAAAGGGAAGAGCAGCTTGCAGTTTTGAGGGGATCACCAATGGATTGAACTTTCTTGGCTTCCGCTCAATGGGCTGAGCAAGTGATAAATTGAGACATGTAAAGATAACATTCACAAATGGGAAAATGACAAGCAACCCTAAGCACAGCAAGTCAGAAACTTTAGAACCTGGTAGACCGAGTCTCTGTTGTGTGAAATTGGAATATTATTCTCTCTCCGAAGCTCAGCTACTGTTTTCATGCCTTTCCACACCTGATCACGAGGCTGGAGTGATGTTGAAACAGGATTATAGAAGTGGGGTATGTCAACTTGAGTCCATGCACGCAAGAAAACAATATCACTCATCAGGATTCTGTCCTCAAACGTGCATCTTGCAATCCCTTCTTTCACACTTTCTCCCCTTCTCTTCGGCTGATTGCCTAATTCTGCCTTGGCAGCCTATCATCAAAGAAAGAGTAAATTAAATATTAAAAAAATAAGAGCCTATCATGCATTAAACATCAAATTTCTAGCTGATTTTACTTCTGAAGATGAAAGCAACTTCACATAAATTTTATGAAAAACCATGTGGTGAATATTTAACCATCCATGGAACTAGAAAGGGGTCAGAAAAGCCAGGTCAAAGTTATTTAAGAATGTTTCATAGAAATAGTTAAGTACTAACAGTAAAAACAACTCAGCTTTATGAAAGAAGTGGAATTAAATTAATGCTAAAAAAAGGAAAACAACTTACAGAAGTTAAAAATTGAGAAAAACCTAATACATACTACCCACATCATTTTGCTGGTGTAATGGGATAAGCATGATCAAAACCTTCAGCACTAAGAGTATGACAAGGAAATCTGCATACTTTACCTTCTTGACCTGCCCTCTGATCCCGCTTACCGTCCGAACAGCTGCACCTTCAAACCTAGCAATCTCCAGATCTGATGTAAACATGTCCTTAATTAGTGCTGTCTTTTTAAAGATCTTGCATGGATGACCAACAAGTTTGATCTTTTTCATTATTCGGGCAGCATGATTGAACTCTTGCACCCAGCCTGTTGCTGTAATTCGAAATGCTGCCTGAGAAAACAATTTGTAACATTCAGCAAGTTCCCATTTATGAAATGAGAATCACACTTCCTCAACAACTATGCAAAACGTAGTCAAATACAATATCACATATTAACACAATGCTACAGCTAAACAGATCTGCAATTTCACAATTTCACCATATAGATTTTATATCAAACATGTGTTCCATGAGTTTATCAACTATTGCCTATAGAAGTTCAGTGAGATCTCGTAGAAATGTAGTTTTGTCAATCCTAGAATGGACTGACGTGCAAGGTTCTTGATGGCAAGCAGGAATAAAGTTCACGGATCACTCTTAACAGTTAGGACCAAGATAATTGAGGGAGAGTTTTGTTTGATCATTATCAGCAGAATCTCAATGTCTTCCATTATCCTATTCAGGATATCTGATTTCCAACTATCGATATACAAGTTCCCAAAAATATTCATAAACAAAGAATGAGTTAATATAAGATATAATTACTCGGTTTGCATGTTTGGACAGTGTTGAAGGTCCCTTAATTAAAACAATGAAAGAGATAACATAGAGAGATTAAGGGAGAACAGACTATTCACAAGTCTAACCTCAAAGTTAGTTATGAACATGGAAGCAGTTAGACTAAAAATCATACCCTATGGAGCAGGCAGCTTCCCCTTTACATGAATAGGCCAATTTAAAATTCTTTGATTGGAACCTTTAATAAAATCCAATAATTATCAAGGGAAAAACACCATGAAATTAAAGGCAAAAGGATTGCTAAAAAATTTCCAAACTAATGTTTATTTGTTTCCAGAAATAATAGTGGTGATTTATATGACAAGAAAGTTTGATTGAATATTATGCTATAGAGTTTCTATTTAGGTTTTCTTTCGTCTCTGTTCTTCCATTTCTTTGAAATTTTGCAACTTTCAGTCATGTGTGGGTGCTAGATTGATTAACTAGCATATGAGTGCCAGACAACAGCTAGCTTGGCTATATTAGGTTACTTAAAACCGACTAGGGTTGTAAGGTTCCCTATGTAGTCTTGTTTCGAGAAGTGCAAAACAATTTAGAAGACCATTAAAAAGTTTCGATGTGATAACCCAGCTTTACACCAAATCTCATATTGCTTCACATTAGCTACACTTCAGAGGTATAAAGACAGGTTTTTTTTTCGCTTTTATTTTTTAAGCTAGGAAATGAGAATAAGATTTTTGGCAGGGAAGACTCTTCAGGAGAATAAAATAAGGTCAAGGATTACTCTATCTTCAATTTTCTTCATTTCAGTTCCTATACCAATCCTACCAAGTTAACAACCATCAAACAGGCTTCCCTGAAGCTTGGAAACAGTTTGTTTAACTAAATGCAGGCCGGTTTCTGCTTTAGCATTTGTTCCTAGTAGGCATTTAAATTATGATACCAACCAAGAGAAAAAAGGACCCTGCAGTTCTTGATCCCAATGCATCATTGAATAGCCATCACTTCTAAATTTTGTTCTTTTTTTTTTTTTTTTTTGTGGAAAAGTTGAAGATCTGGATCTAAAACTTCAAATGGAAATAATATAATTTATTGTCTTGACCTGGACATAACCCAGTCGCTTTATGTGTCTATTTGGAAATTTTGACAGTATTATGTGGCTTTCCTCTTAACTGCATGAACAGTGTTTTCCTTAATTAGAAATTCTAGCACCCATCTCTAGAACCATCCACATAGCAGCAACTGTTTATATGAGTTTAAGCCAGCATTTTTTTTTCTCTTCCCTTCAAATCTCTTCCAGTACTTGCGAATGGCCGCACTTTGCATCATAACCAGAGTTCACTGCAGCAATTTACAAGAACAAAGCTAATATTCAAAAATAAACTAGTGATCATCACCAAAAAAACATTATCCTAACACATCAGGCACAACACAATAGATCATTCTTTGACCTTTGTCGATGCATTGTTTTTAACTTCTCAAACTGTTTCAAGATTTGCTTACAGCTTCTCTTTCCTGACCCTTTTGATAAATTTTAGCCCTCTAGGTAAGGTTTCCTTAATTCTTTATTCAGGGTAATCCAGTGCACATACTGCATATAGAAAAAGTCCAAAAGACATAATACACTATGTACATACAGACTCAATATATACTTAGAATATAACACATAATTGGAAAAAAAAATGCTTAACAAGTTGCTATATTATTCACACAGACACACTAGAAGTATGCTCATAGATTATCTTAACTCCTTATGCACAGCTATAGTTAAAGTAATGTGCTATATATAATATGATTCATATAGCTTCTTAAGTGAACAAATCACGATTTCATATTGAGGCTTCTTTTGGTTGCATGATTTACCATTTCCTGTTTACTCTGTTCCATCCTGCCAAACAACAAACCTTTTGATGGATAAGGTTGATGCTGGGGTATTTTTGACATTTTTAAAATAATTTTTGCTCGCTTATCTCTTCAGAACAGGAATAGAAATTATTCTTAGAATTGGCATTATTCCTTCATTTGACTTCCTATTTATTCCTCATCTTATCCTTATCCTGGGTTAAACATATTCCACAATAAATGCAGCTTTTGAGAAAATAAACCTTGCTGGCATGGCTATGAGTGGAATTAGGTTTAGTGGTAGGTATAGTTGGTATTTATCACCCGCACTGCATAATTTGTATACATGGTTCATTCAGTTGGAACAAAATAGTTTGCTCAAAATATATATATATATTTTTTTTTACACAAAAAAAATTAGTGTATACAGCAAGGACTTGACTAATGGTGCATACCCTCATTTTCTAAGATATCAGCACTGGTATGCCCCTCTGTATATTGCAATGTCAAGATTGTCGGAGATGGCAACCTAGGCACTTGGAGAACCCAACTGCCTAGGTGCTTGGTGCTTCCCAGGCCTTTAGGTGAGGCAGCCTAGGTGCTTGGTGCCTTCCAGGCCTTTAGGTGAGGCAGCCACAGAGCACCTAGGCTGGTGCCTAGGTAGGCGCCTAGCCACCTAAGAAAGCTGCCTTTATCTTGGCAGGCATCTTGTTCAGCATTAAATTTTTTTAACAAATTCATTCTTTTCCGGAAAAGAAGCTCGGTCCATTAATCAAATGTTGTGAAGGGATGCCATCTTTAGTCCCACATTAATTGTGAGTCAAGAGAGGGCATGGCTTATATGGATTAGTTAAAAGGCAAAACCACGAGGCTCCAAATGGCCAAAGCCCACTGAAGCCCAAAATGATCAGAGCCAAAGTAAACAATACCTCACGTATGCGGATGTGGAGGCATAAGCCAGTCATCTGACCCTTGACCGCAACATGGGCGCCATTTGTGGGAATGCCTCCTGCCCACACATACTCTCTCTTAACTTCTTGACTTGAGGGGCTAATGTTGGAGGGGACGGCCTCTTTAGTCTCATATCGGTTATGAATCAAAAGGAAGTATGGCTTATATGGATTGGAACCTTCTCTCCCACGTGAGGCGCCTTTTAAAAGACCAAACCATGAGGCTCCAAACGGCCAAAACCCACTGAAGCTCAAAATGGTCAGAACCAAAGCGGACAATACCTCATGTATGCGGGCACAGAGGCATAAGCCAGCCATCCGACCCCTTGACCGCAACATTGGCGCCATCTATGGAAATTCCCCATACATACTCTCTCTTGACTGGGAGGCTAATGTTGTAAAGGGATGGCATATTTAGTCCCACATTAGTTGTGAGTCAAAAGGGAGTATGACTTATATAGATTGAAACCTTCCCTCCTATATGAGGTGCCCTTTAAAGGATAAAACTGTGAGACTCCAAATGGCCAAGACCCACTAAAGCCTAAAATGGTCAGAATCAAAGCAAATAATACCTCACACATGCGGGCGTGGAGGCATAAACCATCCAAACCATCCAACCCTTGACCACAACATTAAGCGTTTCCTTAGATGCTCATGCTTCAATATGTTATATTTCTAAAGAGGTTTAACTACTTAAGTAAAACTCAATTAATTAAATCAAAACTTCTTTATGAATTATATATTGCTATATATGAGAACATATAATTTTAGTAAATTCTAGGATCTTTTCTTTTTTTTTTTTACTCGAGCACATGCTTGACCACCTAGGTATTCTACTTAGGCCTCCAAAGGCATAAACAACTAGGACTGCCTAAGCAATTTGACAAACTTGTACAAAGATAAAGGTTGATAGAACTTCAAAATAAAATACAAATACAAATTATTAACTGCCATGGTTGCCAAGACAAAACCAAGAATTCAAGTCTCAACAGGACATCCCACAAGACACCGAGATAGGGTACCATCCCACGTCAGGATAAGACCATCCCACCAACATCCCAACATCCTCGAACATCTCTTATCCCAAGTGTCGGGACGGAGTAGGACAGTGGCACATCCTATTTCATGAAAAAATCAGGACAGCCCCATCCCAAGGAATTTGAACCTTATACAAAATAAACAAAAATAAGGAAATATCATAAAATAGTTTGGTCTTTAGATGCTTCTGATTTGCAAAATGTGTTGAATAAATACACAAATGTAATGAACATGATTATGTTTTCTGAACTAAATATATAGACGTTCAGAAAGTGGTCCAAAGAAATTTTTCTTCCACTAAAGAAAATAAAAATCAAGCTCTTGGCTTTCTAAGATCTAGAAAAATAAAAAAGCTAAAATACAATTTCCTTTTCCTTTAAAAATCATATCGGAACAAAAGCATATAAATCAATGGACTTGTTCTTCAATAGTCATATGGAACAGATAAGAAACAAGTTCCCTCTATCATCAAACATGGCATCTGGCTAGAAGGTCAAGATTCAATGCTACCTCTTGACCTGAACAATTAATGGAAAAATCTAGAGAGGAAGGAGCAATGCGAATATGATCTTCAAGTAACTTTGAAGAATATATACATGACTGAGTAGAAAGTAAAAATCCTGGTGGGTACTAAAGCATTCACCTATTTGTGTAGTTAGGTAACCTGCCTCTGAGAACCTTAGGGTCCAGAAGGTTCAATCCATCAAATTGAACAGAAACATGTGTAAATTATTGTGGAGAGTATGGATGATATGTACAACAGCATGATGCCAAAGAGAACCTAGCTGAGGTCTGGCTAGAAAGATTAGTTGTTATTATCATGCATATAAAAATAAAAAGAACGAGAAATGAAAAGCAATGTCTTATCAACTACTGAAACGACTTAATTGCTTTGACCTCAGGACACCCAATGGAAAATGTTTTTGTTCTTGCAAATAGTAGTTTTTTTTTTTTTTTTGGCAAAAAAGGATTTTTAGCATTTAGTCCCTACAGTCTTTCATATTTGCATATTAATACCTGCAAATTTCATATTGTCATATTAATCCATACAATCTTCTCTGTCTGCATACTAATCCTTCTGCTGGTCTTCAAGGTTACTAGAGTCAGAAATGAAGGGGGGAAATACCTTAGAGAGGGCCAACATGAAAAGGATAGGGAGAAGGGACTCTTAGGTTATTTTGCCAAGTGTTTCTCCCCTCTTGTCCCACACAGAGAAGAGTTTATTTTCCTAAGAGTTAAAGGTTCATTATACTCTCTTATAACAGCAAAAACAATTGTTAAACCCAAATCTGTTAGTAAACCAACACCATTAGGGAAATAAGCAAGGAACTTTGGTTCAGGTCTAGTATAGTTAACCCGAGGGACTTAACATGCAGAGGAAAGAGTTATAAGATTGCACGTATTAAAATGCAAATATGAAGTTCACAGGAACTAATATGCAAATATGAGAGATTGTGGTGATGAATATGCAATAAATCCTTAAACAAGGTCTTTAAAAAAAAAAAAAAAAGAGAGTACAAGTACAAGTGAAACTGAATAGGTAAACAGAAGCTTTTAGAAGTTAGAAATTAGATGATCTCACTCAGCCAAGTCTTTGGTCAAAACTAACGAGTGGTAATATATATGTCAAACTAATAACATTTTCCTATTGTAATAGTATTATAAAATAGGATGGGTGACTATCGCCCAGCTAATGCTAAGTAATAAAAAAGATAAATTCCCTTTCAAAAGAATCTTACTTGATGGTTCGACAAGTTCTGAACAGCAAGTATTCCAGTTTTAGGAGGTGCAAGAGGCCCCCAAAACATTGCAAAGCAATGCATATGCTCTGGAGTATACTTGAGCATGCGATACCGTCCATTTCGATCCTCGATAGCATATATGGGAACTGTTTGGTACCGCCTCCAACCTACTGAAACAATAAGCGGGTCTCTAGTCTTGAGTACTTTCTTATGCCATCTGTGGCGCTTCAACTGAGCCTACAGAAAAGAACAGAGAATCATCATTAAAGCACATCAATCATTAAATGGAAATTACTCAAAGCAAACAAGCATCATAGAGCATAGTATAACTCATTGCATTTAACATTTAATTGTATAACAGTTCATTCTGAATTACAATAGGAAAATGATCATATATACTAGAGTTTTAACTTCTACAGAAGATCACAATAGAATCTCCATAAGAGTCCAGATGTGTGACAAACATGAGAAATCTAGATTTTATGATTTTATCCTCAAAACATGTCAACAAGATTGATTCTTCATTATACACTGTAAAAACTCAGAGAACACTGATCATTCAAAAATGAACAAGCAAAAGCAGCAGTAACAACAATAACTGGTTTTGATCTAACCAAAAGAGCACGGTTTTATAGTTTTATTTCTTGACAAGGAGGGTTGATGTGCTAGTCCATAGGTTGCACCGCAACCTAAAGAGAACAGTGTTCATGAAAAATAGATATATTAAGCGCGCGCGCGCGCGCACACACACACATATATATATATGTATTGATATATAAATATATAAATGTATTTATATGTGTGTTTGTGTGTATGTTTGTATCTATCTATGTGTGTATTTGTGGGTCTATCATATGTTCAAAGGGAAATGCTTGAGCAAAAACCTAATAATAATCTACACATGAACTAAATATCATTTTGACGCTACACCTTGTCAAGCTAGATCAGGTTTCCAGACTTTCATGAGTCCCTATATTCATATGCCACTTCATCCATGTGTTTCATACCTTTTCAGAAAATAACCTTTCACAGAATACATGAATATATAATAACTAATGATAGAAGCCTCAAATTTTGTGGGCCTCTGTGCAGTAGTAATGTTGCTTCATTGTGACCCAGATATCTTGGGTTTAAAACATGGAAATAGCCTCTCCACACATGGGGACACATGGGGATAAGGCTGCATGCATCTGACCCTCCCCATATCTCACCATGGCAGGAGCCTGATGAACTTGGCCGCCTTTCTAAAATTTTAGCATTTAAAGCATTAATATTATAGACCAAAACCTTCCAAGCCTTCATTTGCCATTTCATCCTCTATGCCTTTGCACCTAATTGAAAGTTCTTAGAATTTTCCAATAAATAATAATTTATGAAAGATATCATATTTTAGCATTTAAAAGACGACACACATGTAACCTCGTTAACCTCAATTCAGTTATCAGATCCTCAATCCTAATCCAAAACAAATTTTACAAAGAAATGAATTCATCAAACAAATTATTACTAGACCTCAAAGATTATGCTTCCAAATTCAGTTCTCAATTTTGACATATATAAGAAAATATGGTTAGATTTGTTAGGGACCCATAAAAAATAGAATTGATAAGCCCTCATATTTTGTTTTTATATCCATATTGAAAGACCAAAAGTTGTACCTCCACCCACCTTTACACTAAGGATGCACCTATGTGCTGAAATACATAGTATGACACCATCACATAAATAGAAGATATCAATATGTAAAACTGAAATCCAGCATTCAATCACTCAAGCCAACACCATCCAGTCTCCCACAATCTGTCATCCCACCGTCAATTATGCACCAATGTTCCACAAGGATCTAGGATTCATGTATTGCAGGAAGACATTACATACATTCAGATCTTTTCTTCTTTGTTAACTGAATCTTGATTAGAGCAAATGCAAGAGTGGATTTGGCTAAAGGTGCATAGATATAGACCATAAAATGTTTTTAGAGTAAAGATGCACTTAGCATGCGTGCAAATAAGTCTCCAAGGGAATTCTGATGCAGTGATACCCCAGGTAGATGTTTCCAGCTGCTTTACCTAATCATAGTGCATCATCATTGGATTTTGAAGTCGCACAATACTAGCTAATAGTTTCTTAGCACAAAGTATACATCTCCTACATTTTTATCTACCCTATGATTTCATCAAACCATTCACAGATTTCACTTCTCACTCTTTACAACCACAATTATCTCCCATGCTACATGGAGAGTACTTATCTTGCAACATCTGGTATTTTCAACACAAATAAGGGTTTTGTTTGAAGGATTCAGAATATTCTGATCAACTTCAAGGTGAGCAGGAAAAATTTGAGGACCAAAATGGGCTATTACAACCACTTGCATCTAGCTCAACTTCAACCACGACCACCACCTACACCGTCACTGCCCCTCCACCATTGATTGCTACCACTACCACCAACCACCAACCACCGCCACCATTGCTGCCCACAATGGTTTCTACCCCCACCAATACCTCCTTTGTTGGCTCCAATATTGCCACCAAGGAATGCAAAACTGTACTGAAGCACCCGATTTGGCCATTATTGTATGGTTCGTGTTCTAGGTATGGAGTTTTTCCCGAACCAATGCAAAGCAGTCCTTACCAGACTGAACCACCTGGAACACTTGATTCCAAGCAGTAGTTCAACCAGGTAAGAGCTTTGTACTAGTTTGATGCCACAACAATTGAGGGAGAATGGAATCTAGCACCATTTTCTCCCTTGATTTCAAGGTAAGAGACAGAGAACAAATAGAGGGAGAGTGGATGAGTGAGCTATTCTAGCTACTCTGATCTCGGCATTTCCCTCTTTCATTTTCCTTTTTATGTTACATCACATACATGGATAGAAATTGAAAAAAATGAGGAAAATGAACTCACATGCTTGAGGCATGTTATATAAAAAAAATTAAGTATTTTACATGAAAACATCAAAAATGAACGAACAAACCATATTTTCCACTCAGTATTAAATATATATTTAAAAAAATAAAATATATTTTTTGGTGTATCGATATAGCTCGATGAGGTACAACAGAGTACTGGCACCGAACCAATCTCCTACTGATATGCAATCCAATACAAAGACTATGAACCTTGATTGCCAATGCTGCTACAACCACCCCTTCAATGCTATCTCCATAGTAGCCACCATCCATCAAAAATATTTTCCTCCATCGCCAACAAACCATGCCCGCCCCCTACCCACACCCCCTCAAAAAAAAAAAAGAAAAAGAAAAAAAGAAAAAAAGAAAGAAAGAACATTTCCACCATCATTAATACTCTTGTCATTATAATCACAACTATTATCACCATTAAAAGCAACATCCGCGACACCGAAACCAAACCTATATTGGCCAACCGGCGGTACGAGTCGATATGAGTCCATACCAGACCAGACCAGTGGAAACCATCACAGAAGCGAAGAAAGAAACCGAGGAAAAGAGAGAGTGGAGGAGGGAGAAGGGAGGAGGGAGGGAGAGGGTGGTCAAAAGAGACGCCGACGGTGGCCACGGGCGGACTGTGGACACGCTCAAAGGGCCGCCAAGGCCTCCACTTCCTCCAAATCGTGGCCGAGAGAGAGAGGGGGGAAGGGAAAGAAAAGAAGGGAGGGGAAGTTGGCAGAGAGGCTGGCAAGCCTCCGACTAGCTGTCCTGGCCGTCGGACAGGCTTTTTTCAAAAAACCCCAACCATAGTAAAGCCAGCAATGGGTTTGCCAGCTTCACTGTTCATCATTGTTTTGAAAAAATGAAATGAAGATGAACAGGAGCAATCACCCCTGTTCCGCAACCGCAGCTCCACCCGCACCTTTTCCATCGCCCAATGGCCATGGCGGCCATCCGATGCCTCCTGACAGCCTCACCGAAAGCTTCGCCTCTCTTCGGTACCCTCGCTCTCCCCTTTCAATTAAACACCCTATCGAGCGACATGGAGCCGCAAAGGCCTCCACGACCCTCCGATGGCCTCAACAGCCCACTACTGGCCATCCGAAAGCAACACCCCCTCTTTTTCCTCTCCTCCTCTCTCTCTCTTCCTCTCTTTCCCTCTCCCTCATACAGTGTTCCAATTTGGAAGGCCAAACCGTTCCAACTGGCGGCCGATACGGCTCAGAACGTCCTGTACCGGCCGATTCAGGACAATTCGACAAACACTAATTAAAAGTAATTATATTTTTCATATTTTAAAAATGAAAATAACTATAACTACTATTTCCAAAATACTGAAAATAAAATCAAAATAATCATAAATAGAAGCACAAAATAAAAACAAAAAGCTGGTGATGATGTCGAAAGCAACCTAGCCAAAGCAGTATTTTATCAGAGAAACAACTTCAAGGCACATACTGACCTGCATACATCCAACATTTTCCTCCCCAAGACCAATGCCTCCAACAAGAATAGGATGGCAGGGATCAAAATATTCAACCATCTCATACGGAACATCATGAATTTCTAATCTCAAATAAGTGCCAACTTTGAAGCCCTCCACCTCTATTCGAGTAGCCTCATCCAGATCATTTAGTTCTGATATGTTCATTTGTCTACGGAGTTCAACATCCTCTTTCAACTGCAAAAGTCAAATATCAGTTGTCATATGCCATGCATGCAGTTAAATGTCAGATACTGGTATAAAACAAACAAGCATACTTTGTCAAAATATCCACCACCATCATTGGTTTGATGTCGGTTGAACTTCTCTGTTGATTTATGATTTTCCTCATCAGACAGTTCAGATCCATCATACGTAAGTCATGGTTAAGGTCGATGAGTAACAAAACACTTCCACACATATACACGAATAAGTAGCATTATGTAGAAGTAAGAGCATAGGTAAAATCAAAAACATTGAACAAAAATGACATTGTTGGAGGCAGTCAGAGGGTTGATGAGCAGATCTTAAGAAGTAAAATGCCAACAAGACTACAACCATTGAAAGAGGGTAATCATGTCATTGCAGTTTATTTTATATATCATGATCTGAAAGAAATAATCAACAAATTAAAAAAAAAACAGTTAAAGGATATTGAGCATCAAACTTTGCACGAAGAGCAAGCTTCTTGAGCCTCCGGTCCTCCACTTCCGGATCATCTCCCTTGGGAAAGTTTCCATTCCCCTCAAAATTATCTGCTGGCTCACTCCTGTACACCTCTCCAGTTTCTAAATCTTCAAAATCACCATAAACATGTTCATCATCATCCTCTGTTGCCTGACCCCTTTGAGCAGCCTTGGACCAGTCTCCAGTGACAAATCGATCACGGATACTTCTGATAAGATCTTCATCAGACCAGTCTTTGAGTTGTATACTGACAAATTTAGAGCAGTCCTCAGCATTAATGTCATCGTGACCCAATTTATCATTCAATTTCTGCAGCACATGTATAAAGAATATCATTATTTTGAATTAGAAAAATTGATAATTTTCTTCACAAGATGGATAGAAGAGTTCTTCCAATCCAGGTCTACCCGGATTTATTGTAAGCACTAACTGTACATAGCACATAAATACAAGTATCTTTCTGACAAGACAAACAAATGATTGATAGAAAGCCCATGAATTGTACCTTTTCCCTCTCCCCTTTTGGCTTGAAGAAATCTTCATCAGAACCATCATCACTGTCACTACTGTCATGTGCTTCTTGCATGCTGGTAGTTGACTTAGATGCAGATTGCCCATATACAAGCTGCATCAGACTGACATTTTGTCTCAACAATGTTCTCTCAATCAAGGACTCTTTCCACTTCGATGCATTGTCTGTTTCCATATCTGCAATATGAATGCAAAGCATAAGTATTTCCAACTTCTCATGCTCATAGTAATTGGATATTTACAATTGGACAAACATTTAAAAAAAAATAAAGAACATTTTCAAAGAATTTTCAACCGATCTCACATGCTGTCATGCAATGTGTTCTACCTAAATCAAGATGCAGAATTGCCATTAAAAAATCAATATGCAAACTAATAGCCATAAGGAATTATGGAAGGCGCATCTCTTTGTAACTGAAAGAACGCTATTGTATACCACAAATCCATTGCAAAGCAGGAAAAGATAGTGGAAAACCACCTGAACCAAGGTCCCCCCCACTGTCTCCTGATGATTCTGAACCATCAGCTAAATGATCGTCCATATCATCTTCCTCCGAATCCTGGAAACCAAAAACAGGAGGATTTGAGAGTCTAGAGCATCAAAGGCAGAATAATCAATATTACAAATGAAACCAAAAGGACCATAGAAGTATTCAATTCATCGTCCAACTATAATCGAGTATTTGAAGTCAACTCATGCAGATGAGGATATCAAACAGGTGGCTAGAGGAGTCAAAATACACAATCAGATACAAAATCCACCCTGCCGTGACAAACTGACAATGATAGTGTTTAAAAGATAAATCACCCAATTCAGATGACATGCTTTTTAAGAAATTGGCTTTCAATCAAATATTTAATTACAGCAGCTTGGGAGAGAGGGAAGAAAAAGCAGATGAGCAATGTAATGCATGTAGTTTTGGTTTTTATTTCAAGGCACTGATAGCATCAGTATATGTAGTTATGTACTAATCAGAAATGAACTGCCGTTCTAATAACTAGGCTAAGATTGGCTCGTAAGGTTACCAGGAATTGAGCAACTGTTGGATCATTATAAACATATAAAAGTACAGCTAAATGTTGTTCAAATGTCTTGCCACCAAACACAAATGATATGCACAAATTGAAAATGTTATACGAAACCTTTGATTAGCTGAGCCAGTTGGGGACGGGAAAAGTAGGATGTGTAGACAACAGAGGCCATTGATCCTAAAACCCCAAGTTCCTAGGACAACATGGATCACCTTTTAAATGAATTTTCTGTAGCATTATATGAATGTGGTTGAAGAGTCCAGTTCCAATTCATTAACCATATAAGTAACCGTAGCAGCATACAATTTCAAATATATCCCTCATCCATAAAAAAGATGACCTATTAATATTATAATCACTCATCCAAAAACTTATTAAATGAGGACAATAAAACAATACATGCAATTAAAACAAGCCATGAATATCCTGCAGCACATGAAAACAGGATGTGGCTCAAATGATGATGTACCTACAGAATAAATCAATACGAATCTGAATGTAATCAGCATTTTAACATTCACAAATTCATGGCACATCAAAAACAGAGAATTCATCTAGCATACATGGGAAGTGCATTATGGTATGGCTCTAATAAAGAAATTTGCAAAAATGCTTTATATTTTGCACCAAAATATGAGAGTTCATGAGAATAACAGCATCAGAGATTGATTGGATAAAGAACAGAATCTACCATGGAGCACAGACTATATTGTCTAATGTGAATTGTAACAAAATCTTGCTAATTTAAAATACCCTTTTTGCTGAAACAAAATAACAACAGTATATTACTTTTCTTGTGTTTTGATAAACTTTTGCAATTAAAACTAATAAAAATTATAAAAACTAGGGAAAATATTTATCATTTTAAACTTCTTAAAACCCCATAATACCTAAATACTTCTAACCTTCGTAGCTGTAAATGCTTCCAAAAAGCCCACTTGTCACCAACAGGCAAGCACTATTTACCAAGTAAAATGAAGGAAATGTCACCCCAAAGTAAGGGTAATAAGCCATCTGTATGTCAACATCAACCAAATTAATCGATTTCGACCGAGACATTCCGGAAACATACCAACACTGATTGTATCCCTGATAAATTCTAATTGAACCAACTTTCTAAGGTTTCATTCAAGAGCTGATATCAGCATCAACCTAATGTCAACCTTCCAAGTGATGTGCTAATTACTCAAGCATAAACTGGCCAGCAAGCAAGGGGGAGCTCTACCTGACCAAAGGGGAGTAGGCAAAATGTAATAATATTACTAGAAGTCTGGGAATAAAAATAATAATAAGGTAATATGATAAAAGCAAGCACAAAAGATAAGCACATAAAATACAACTAACCAACTGGGACTGCCGTTTTAGACTATCTTTAATATTATACCATCTTGCTTTCCTAAACGTATAATAACCAATCTAGAATCCCATCAACTTATCATGTCTAGACTCTTGATGGGGTTCAAGACTCAGATTCTTATTATTTCTATTTTTGGGTAAGTCAATATTTCAATTAAGCCTCTTGTAACCCTTCTACACCTTCAATCCAAACAAGGAGGCTTGCCCCCACTTATTTTCCCTTCTACATGTATTCATAACCCTTTCCTTTTCATGCTGCCTCCAATGCTTTCAAAGTTCAAGTAGTCAACCAAATGATGATTAGAATCTCTCTAAAAAGCCAACATACCCTCTTCTTTGGCTTTAAGGCATCATCAGAGCATGAAGCAGATGCTATGCAAAAGTGGAAAAGCATATCAGTGCTACATTCAAATTGAGGTTATTTAGAGCCACTTTTTTCACTAACCGCCAGGATTGCCAATGCAATTTTTTTTCAGCCAGGTGTTAGCCACATAATGATTTTCATTCCAATTGCCCATGGCTATGAAGACTATTCTCATGAAACATATATCTCTAATGCAGTTGGCATGTGTCTATTGCAGCAACATCTTAGATATGCCATATCTGTTCATCAACATTCATATTCATTGATAGCAATTTCATTTGGATTTTGTTGTCAATAAAGACATAGTACCTCAGGTAAAGACATTGATTATCTACATACAACCGAAAGAGGTCAAGCTTCCAGCCAGCCTAAATAAGAAGTTGCAAGTTCCAACACCAAATAGACTACTAGGATTTAGGACCATTTTCTCCAAGCAGAGCAGAGTCTCCACAATCTTCATGTTGCATAGCTGACCGGTTGACCCTTCTGAATAACAAATTTATCCATTGAGGAGACATTCAAGGTATCACACCGCCAACATGTCCTGAATACTTGTTGCAATATTAACCACATATACCAAAAAGTAAAAACACTCATTTTTTCCATGATTACAGCAAGTTCCCAAGCCCCCATGTTGTTACAATATGTTTCTCTGTCCATTGATGGCTTTGTTGGTTCCATCCATGTTTCTTACTTGTATAAATGTTATGATAATAATTTGATCATTCTCTGCTGCCTTAAAGGTAAAAGTAAGTACTCAAACAAATATTACTAACAGAACTTCCTATTAATGCATCCATTGTGCTATAAGCATACTATGTAAACTAGACAATCCATTAAGAATACATGTACCGTAAAGATGAATTTATAAAAATGAATCCCCAATGCTTCTTTCAGAGTTTTTTTTTTTTTTTTTTTTTTTTTTAATTTACTTATACATCACGTCCTGGAACATCATATAAGTAATAATTTTCCATATGAGATCATGCAGTTAACAAGAGAACCCCATACAGGATAAAGACTATGACTATCACATACAACATATAGAATATTGCTACAACAGCAACTTTACAGCATCACAATTCATATATATGGAAAGAAGAGGAGCCAAAATCAGCAAACAAGAACAGCTATACATTAAGATCACTGGTAAGAAAAAAAAAAAAAAGAGGACGGACTGCAACATTTATCATGCATAACATATCCATTGGCATTTCAAGCACCTAGCTACCTTGAAAGAAAATTTAAAAAAAAAAAAACATGTAATATGCATCAACCAACATCTTGCATCATGCAACACAAAACAGGTCCCAGTTACTATGGACTTTAGCAAAGTGCTAGACTTCAGCAAACTGCTATCATGCCATCAACTGAAGGAAAATTAAAGATAAAAACATGTTTTACCTCCACATCAACACGATCACCATATTTATGTGATATAACTTTTCTCCTCAGTCTTCCACCATGAAATTCAATTTCTTCTTTCAAATCTCGATTAAAAGGATCCAACTGATCATCATCCTCTTGATTGTCTTCCCAAGCATAATTATTATCATCATCAGAATCATCAACTTCAATATCTTTTCTTGGGTCCTCATCCTCAGCTTCATCACTCTCTGCAACTCCACTGCCATCCATGTGATCATTATCCTTTTGATCCGAAATGCAAGTCTGTCCTTGATCACTTTGCATTTCACTAGTAATACTTCCAAATTGGTTTAACATATTATCCTCCACACTACCATTCTCTGATGAACTAGGGGGTTTCCTACTAAACAGATTGATGAAGCTCTGTTCCAACTTCTCATCAATAGAGAATCTCGTACTCTGAAGTGTTTTCACCAAGTCCTCACCTACATCACGATCCTTTCCTGGAGGCATTTGAACCATAATTAAGAAATACAGTGAAATAAGATTATGACATAAAGATAAACTAATGGAAAGTACATAAGAAGCTTTCTTTGAAACTATATGCATCACTGAACCAAATTCCTTGATGCTTTAAAAGAAATCATGCAGGGTTTTTCTATTATCAACAAATAACTGATGTGAAATTTACTCAGTTGATGCTTGAAGCCAAACAAGCTTATGAATACAATGGTGATCAAGATTCGATAAAGCAGTAAACAAGCTTACAAGTACAAGTAAATCGCCCCAATCCAACAAAGAAGCAATATTTTGAAGAATGGACTATTAAAAAAAATGAAATATTACACCACAAGGGAATGATCTAAAATCAAGCGCAACATGTAAAATAACTGACTGAGCATGGTCCAACAATGTAAGATCATTTTCCAGATGGATCAGGTATTGTTCTAGCTTATCCAAACCAACCACATCTGCCATTCTAAGAAATCCAAGCTATTCATATATTTAAGCTTCAGAGTACTAAAATCCATATAATTCAGCTTGGATTACTCAAACAAAAAATGAGTACAACATAAAAATGTGTTTTTTCTCAGACTAGACTTCAACTTTATTACAATGCTGAACTTTGGGATGTGCAAGACCGAAGAATTTTTCCTTCATAGGTTATTAAAAAACACAGTGCTCATGAAGAAAAGAAAATCAAAATCAAATACTATCAAACAAGAGTTGGATAACACATAAATCAGCATTTATATGCAGGGGGTAAATGATCCTTTTGGGATACCACAAAATTTCTCAATTTTTTAGACATTAAAAAGCATTCGTGTATTTAGTGAGACAAGGAAGGCTAGTTTCAAGGTGTAGACATCCCTAGTGCTCTTGCTCCCCAATGGAGGAAGGTTTCTTCAGAATTATTTAAACTAGAGAGTGAATGAAGTAAATTTGTATCCATAGAACTTTCAAGGAAGAAACTCATAAGACCTAGTTTCTACATCGAAACTGCACAAGGATACTCAGACTCTTGGAGATGGAAGACCAGGTGACCTAACAGTGAAGCCTTTCTACTCAAAACAAGTTGGAGTTGCAATGTGCTTGCAGTCTTTCTGTAAATCAACATCACTCTTCCTCTCTTTTGTAGTTATTCACAAAAGATTTAAATAGATTGTGTGACATTACAACATATCCTGGCATGACATTACAACAAAATCTAGCAACTTAAGGATTAACCTTGGGCTAGGTAAAAAACTCCACTGTTAACAATATGGTGGAAAGTTTGGACAAATCAGCACGCTGTGACAAAAGAAAGGTGGGGAAAGATTTTTTAGAAATTGGACATAGTCTTTATTTGGTTGACAAACAAGTGGAAGTTGCCTTGGCTCAGATAGCAAGTTGTCATTGGGGTTGTACAGCCGCTTTTGCCCTTTACCTATAGGTTTGTGTTGTTTCTCAACCTTCTCCTCATGTTCCTTCTCGTTAACCAGGTCGTCATACTACCTCAGCAAAATTCATTAAGAATAATGTACATCTTTATAGAGTTTTGGAGGAATTGTAATTATTAATTCTCCTTCATTCACTTATTTCATATATCATGTGATTGAAGCTCTTAATAGCAGGAATCTCCTACCAAGCGTGCTGAAAACTGACCCCAAATCCTCATTCCAACACCCACAACCTGCTTTGTTTCCACCATTCTTCAATCAAGATGCATTAACCATTATCTCTACAATATTAATGAAAATCCTATTCCAATAACCGTACTGTTCATTGTCTTTTTTTTCCAAATGTAGAAACAGAAAAGAAGTTTTCTATTATTTTATAACATTTAATATAATTTGTATAAATGCTTCTTGATGCTTCTACACCCTAACTTTTTAGGCATTCACATGCCAGCCCCAACACTTGAATTTGCTCCCCCTTGTGCTTCCAATTCAAATGAACCAAGGTATCATGAATAATAGAAGAAGAGAAAAAAAATCATTGACAATGCATTGTACTTTACAAAGCCAATATTTGGAAAACATTGCTAACGCTACGAAGTATCACATATCATCCACATCATTATCATTCAGCTTTGATAATAACATTAGTCCCCAACCCATAAAATTATTAAATTAAAAAAAAAAAACACAGTTACCCACTGACCAATCAGATGGAAGGTCACAGTCGCAACATTGGCAAGCAAGAAAATAAAATATGCTGTAGAATCATGAAAAATATTCAAAAGATAGCTTATGTTACCTCCTCTATTTGCTGCACTGTTTTCATCATCAACTTTCGAAAACTGAACAAGATGATCATTTATATTTATGTAAACAGCATCCTTGTCATAGAGAAGATCCCCAAGACCAGACATGGGTGCATAAAAAAGTTTTTCCTTGTCTCGAAGTCCCCTCTTTTTGGCAGCTGATGGCAAAGGGCAAGGATCAGCAAGACTAGTCACCCCAGCTAAAGAAAAATCACCAACACCAGCAATATGCACCTGTGAAAAATCAGATATCAGTTATGTAGTATAATGTAAAATTTGGAATAAACTGGCAAATCTATAACCATAGGCACCACAACTAGCGTGCAACCAGTTTTAAGAACAACCAGACTGAAATCAAGCTAATTATTCTTGTAAGAATTATGAACCGCATCCCTTAACTATAGAGCATGTTTTTGCAAAAATTGCAGAAGTTGATGATGACTAACATGATGTTGCAGAGAATTATTTTTTGATCAAAGAAGGAGCTGCCAGACACTTTGTTGATGAGGAAGGATACTAACCAGACGTTCCTAGGCTTCTTCTCTTCTCTCTTAATGTATTGCTTCTATTTAACAGATCTTCACCAAATTATTGATCAAAGGAAAATGAACGGCAGACAAAGGAAGGATTCAAATGATTGACTATCAATGCAGCTCTGCAAGATATGACTTGGTGTCCCTTGATAAGAGTGTACAAGAAGAGTAAAACAAACTAAACATACGTGCAAGAGGTTAAAATTTCAACAAGCTGGCAGACATATTCCTCATTATTTAGTGTATTGTTTGTCAATGTTCACATATGATCTTTCAAATAGAAAGTCAGCATAGACTACAGACTCATCTGCACCCACTCAGAACAGAATACTTAAGAAGGTAATAATTTATAAATGAAAACAAAAGCATTATAAGGTACAAATTACCTTGACAATTAAGAAGATAAAAAGTAAACCAGAAATAAGTTGTCATGAATTGCTCATTAAAACCTTTTAAAAACAACAAATGGAATTACTCTGACTATGAAGCATATTAACATAATTTGTCCAATCTGTTACCATCATAGAAAATAGCCTAAATGCACTAAAAGTGGCAGAACATGAGGCCTGAAGCAATACCTTGGTACCTCTTTTCATATTACAACCTCGAACGTAACCATACAATGTGATGTTTCTATCACATTTACTATCCCTGTGCACTTTTTCAGGAGGAGTAACATCTTCAAAACGATCTGCCAATATGTATGAATGCAAAGATCGCCATGACAATGGATGATCTTTCATAACTGAAATGAATCTGGCTAGATTGTGAACTTCACGTTTAGGATATCTGTCATCAAGTAAACAAATGAATAACATTCCTGAGAATTACCATTCAGATCACTAGAAAACTAAAGCTATTGTCAATTTGCAGAGACCAACTTGCAGCTGCAATAATGATAACCCGGAGCTCTCAACACCAACATTAATAATCAACTATCAAGCATATTTATGATATAAGAGAATGAACCAAATTAATGAACTAGCGTACGGAACTTTAAAAAACTTACTTTCCATGAATGAGACCAGATAAATAGAAAAGTTTTGCCCCATCTTTAATTTCAGCCCAAAAGCGGTGCTTGAGATGCTGCTTGGTTTTTCTCAGTTTCTTGACATCCTTGAATTTATCAAGATGTGTGAGGACTCCCATAACCTTTGGGAATCCATGAACTGACATAATATTAAGAAACTCAAAAGTTTCCTACAAAAGAAAGACTTGATTGAGTCTCCATGCTCAGATCCAATAAGAAATTTCTACATATAAGCTTATTAGACAGAACTGCTGGAGTGTACAGAACATATAGACAAAGTCAGTCCACATGGACTGGCATCATTCACTTGATTATTGTATGTGTCCATATTATTTTTAGGAGGTCTCAAAACCTGTTAAGACAGTGGCTGCATAAAAAGCATATTTGCCATTTCCGCACCACATGCAATCTCATGATCAATATTTCCTTCTATATACAGCAACCTTGGCATGTAAGCATACTAAGATGAAATCTATAAAAAATTACAACCAATTACAAGATTCGGTTGCATCATTTTTAGAAATGACACCAATGGCCTCTGACAATGAATTTTTGTGCACATCTAGAACAGCAATGCTGAAGAAAAAGTAAGAATTTGCATTAAATAGCTGCAATCTAAGAATCTGCATTAAGTAGCTGCAATTTGAATATGCCAGTAACTGTGGTATGCTAATGGAGTACATGTCATTAAAATTGAATTTAGGTACATGTATGAGCAAGGAGTGACATGAATGAGAAGTGCTTGTGGCAAAAACCATCCAGTAGGATGAGTACCGTTGATGAGAAAAATGAGTTTCCATTTCCAACAGGCCAACACCAAGGACAGCCATAGAACATTCACATTTATTCTAGATGGGGGAAAAAATACAAGTGACTGTATCAACAACCAATAACGTTAAACAGGTGGCTAAAAGATGCTTATGGACATATATAATAGTATTAGGTGGTAAGATTTGACTAGAGATAAAAGCTACATTAGAGCTAAGAATCTTTCAAAAGTAAGGTTTTAAAAAATTTTGAAGAATTTGAATTTAGTGGAGATTCAAAGAAAACAAAGTACTTGTCCAACTTGAGGGTTAGGAGATTATCCAGATGAATTATTTTTTGTTATCTCAGTCTATTATAGAGAAGGTTTCAAGAATTTAAAATAAGCATGGGTTCCCATCTTATACATCAAAAGAGAAAAAACTTAAGATAGAACACCATGGACAAAGTAGGCATATCATTTTGCAATGTTGTCTGCTCAATCATCCCCTAAACAAAGAAAGTAAGATCTAAGACAACCAACAGACTGTGGGCAGGGATTTCAAATTTCTCATTGACAGCATATGATTTTTGTAAAAGCAAGTAGCACAGTAATCTATTACATTGGATCCATAAACATGGGATATTGCTTTTTCAGTAATACAAATAGTTATACATTAAATACTCAAAGCAACACAAGAAAACCCTGGACAAAATAGACTACAAAATTTCAAATAATTCTGAGTTCTTATTAGCTTTCATATTTAGAAAGAAAGATGATTCCTGGCAAAAAAGTTGCAATTGTCAAACACATAGAGTCAGGTTTCATTCAGAACCTACTACAAGCAGAAGTATCCATAACCAGCTGAGATGGAACAGTTATCCGTGGCCTAGACAGAAACAACTCAGCATGTATAATCAACATAGAACCTCCCAAGATGCTTGTTAGGGAGGCACACAGTGAGGATGATCGTTTCCTCAAGCAATACAGATACTAGGGCTTAGCCATTGGGATTGGAAGCAAAAGGTAGAAGGATCACTAATGAACATCAAAAAGTTTAATATGTATCTAACTCGAAGCAAAAGTAAGAAGAGTCTAGAACACTGAGGCATCTCTTGCCTGAGTTTACAAAATTGATGACATTTATGAGTGCCAACAAGCTGATATGTTTACACTATGAACCACACATACTCAAGTCTAGCATCATGCAGAACTCCAATTACTGAGCAGCACAGAGTAATGAGCCACGAACATCTACTGAATGAACTACAAAAGTAACAGTGATATTCTACTTACCATCTCAAAACCATAACTTCCATCAACTAGCAACAATGCAAGATCAGCAACTTTTGCAGCATCTATCATACCATTTATATCATTAGGGCACTCCACAAACTGTACTCTCTTTTGCTTTCCTGGAATCATTGGAGAAAAAAATTTCTTAGCTGCCACAAGAAATTTTCCTATGATATCTACATCAAAGCATAAATTCCTATAAAACTTAAGTAATTCTGAAGGTTCATAAGTAATCAATAAAAGAAAATGCAAGAATGTAGTCTAGCAATGTCTATGAAAAAAGGAATAAAAAATGAGAAACCTGATACAACGGTGATTGGACCTCGGACTTCAGGTAAATTTTGTTTGGTATAGTGCTTTACGAGGCATTTTATCAGAAGAGATTTGCCAACCTGCAAATTATAACTATTTAGTTATAAAAATTTAGAGGGTTCAAACTTTGTCTCTGGTGAATAGTAGTCAAATTCCACAGATCGTGCTGGCATTACCTTTGGAGGTCCATGCACAACAACGACAAATGGAGCTGGTTCCCCAGTTGAACGGTCAATTGTTGGGATATGAAGCCTGCGTTGTTCTTTCTCTGAAGCACGGGATTGTAAACGCTTGGCCTTTGCTGATGAACTAAAAGCAAATGCCTACAACAATGGATTATAAAAATTATATAATATTGCTCCCATAAACTAACCAATAAGGTGGTATTGTAACCGCACACTCGCAAGAACAGCATGCATGAATTAACAGATACCAACTTTCCAAAAGTCTTATTCACAAAATTGCCAGATGCAACAATTACAGAGCTCATTGGTGGCAAAGTTCATATAATCATTTGTACAGCTGTTAAGATGGCTAACATAAACCATATTCTTGATATAAGTTCAAAAATCAAATTCCTCGAGATTCTTCAACTCATACACACATAAACGAACTTAAATATGCATATAGACACAGTATCAGAAGAAGGAACTTGAAGACTTTGTCCATCAAATTTTCTAGCTAAAAAGCCATTACTTGCTTGTTTTAGCTATAATTTAGTTAAAGATGAATATGTAACATATACAATTTACCAATTTCTTTTTTCCTTTCAGAATTCTTTAAGCCCACATTTCTGGGAATAATATTGTTAACCTGATGATAGAACCACATCAATTTCCTGTCACTCAAATAGACCCATGTCTACCTTTATTTGTAACATATTTATCTGATATATTCTAATATAATGAAAACTTTGGAGTTCACAAGCATGAGGCACATGTTGTCAGCATCTCTATGTTTTCCAGGTCCGCAGCATTTCCTATGATTACCTAATTATATCATCTCTACATCTAAAATCCTTTCCCAATCAACATCTAGAATCCTTTTGCAGTATGCTCTCAAAACTCATCAATGTGTATCTGCATTTCCCACTGTATTAGTGCCCTTGTTTTTCAGGCCATGTGCATCGCACATGTCCTACTCTAGTGAAACATGAATCAATCAGTAGGCAACTGCCCAAATTCTTTCTAGGAATGCTTCTTATAAAAATATTCTTAGGAACGCATATTGTGAATCAAAGAAAACTACTTGTGAGTTGTGATAAGCACCAAAAAACAACAAAGAACAACAAGATGAATTTGGGGGGAAAAAGAAAGAAAAAAAAATTGATGCGAAATCCTCACAAAATCCAAATTGATTCTAACATACAGTGACCACCCATACTAAGATAAAGGCCTATAAATCTAAATCCATGGACTGAGGTACTGTAATGCCAGTCCACACCATATGGTATGTGCCATGCCAATAGAATACCAGCAGAATACAGGGTACATGCTGTGTATCATGTATGCCTGTTCCTTTTTGTTTTCCATGATTAGTGAACAAGGTTCAGCATTTGACCAACATGCATGATACATGCCATGCCAGCATGTAAGTTGCACGGACACAAGATGTGGCACATTGGCCCTTGTATAAAACATCATTTCTTTGAAAAAATAAAAACTTCCCTAAACATATATAACCATGGATTTCTCACTAAGGTCTAGAACAACCAATTTAAAAGATTTTGAAATATTGAACCTTGCATAAAACATCATTTCTTTGAAAAATAATAAAACTTTCCAAATTAAATACATCCATGGATTTCTCACTAAGGTCTTGAACAACCAACTTAAAAGATTTTGAAATATTAACAGTTCATCCCACCACCCCCAAAGAAAGAGAGACCTGTTTTTTAAGAACCAATAGCTCTTGTAAGGTGAAGCTTAGCCTCAAGCCAACTTCAGAGTATCTCCGCTATTATAATGCAAACTCCCCAAGCCGCCACCCATAATTCCTAAGCCTCCATTCAAATTGAAATATTTCCACATTTCATTCATAAGTTGCTCTATATATATATCCCTTTCTTTAATAAAAACACATCCTGCTTGCTTCAACTCCTGCTTAAGGGAAAGAAACAAGACTATACCGAATAAAAGTGGGAGTACATCAATGAGACAAAAGATCACAACCATCATCACTTCCTCTTATATGATCACAGCCATCCACTTCCATCACATGCATCACACATGCCCAACACCATTCTAATATAATTTCAAGTCATACACTTCGAAAAAAATATACCAAATCTTTTAATTATATAAAAAAATTTTAAATTTCTTCTCAGCATGGCATGTTCATAAGCATGAAACTTCTTTCTCAATCATGCAAACTTCAAATCCTAAATGGTGATCTGTCATATAACATTGCATGCAAAACTTTGATTGACCATTGATTATTAACATGGCTTATGAACATTAACGAGACACACCAAAGCCAATGGAAGTTTGCCCCCGACCAACCTCCCTAGAGAAATATTCCTGAAAAGAGGTACAAATTTATGGTAATAAAAAACATCTGATGGATATTGAAGCAGGTGTTCCTTTTAGGGTTTGAACTTTGGAATATCAATAAAGAAATCGCCACTCATAACATGGTCTCCTAAAGAGCTCTGCATGATCTCTTGACAATTCTTCAAACTAAATAAGCAAATTATATAGAATTTCCAAAGATGATGCCATTGGAAATGACCAGATTGAAACCTCCCAATCATGCAAATATACTATTAATAAAGGTGAAGATTAGCTCCTTGTCAGAGGAATAAAACATATACAAGACTTGGGGTTATTGTCAAAAGTACAACCATGAAAAATTTGATCATGTACATAAACTGGAAGACATAGTTATAGTCCCGATGGTTATTTTTTAAATGCTATTCAAGTCTTATAATTAGGTTTTCTTCGTATAAGATGGAAGTTCCCATTATCAGGAGCCGGATTTGGGAATGCATGCAAATGCCATGCAGGGAAGCAGATGTTCTAAAAGCACTACATAAGTGCTAGGAAGCAGTGAAGCAGTTGCTGGTTTGAGTTTTCCTAGTTAGAAGTTTCCTGCTTCTAAAAATCAAACCATGGTATATGCATTTGAAGGGCTTAGATTAGGTGAACATGTAGCGTACCTTAAATGCCAACAAACTTTAGTTAGTCATATGAACCATAAAAGATATTGGTCAAAGAAAGAACTAGAGAAAAGCAGATTCTAGCCCTCATTTCCTTTTTGAGCATCCATATGCCCATATTCCCTTTCCTAGCTTAATTGGCCATACACACTACAAGGAATGTTTTATGATCAAAAATTGTCTTGGTGTTTCTTACAAGAGGATCCATTGGCATGCATTGTCAAGTTTATATTTAAGTTCGGGGAAAAAAACAATAGCTTCTTCACCTTCAAAGTAATCAAATTCCTTACTTTCTCTTTCCCTCATCTCTTTATCTTCTTCTTACTCCCTTCTTCCCTTATTCTTTTCTGCCATTATGAGCCATCTCGTCCACATACTGGATGAATTTTAGTAATGGTAAATTCAAAAGACAAACAGGAGCAAAACAAGGCTGAACTGCATTATTAGATAACTGAAGAGAAAATATTTTAACAAAATGGATTCAGAATTCCGTGCAAGTTCATAGAATTGCAACGAGCCAAAAGTCACAAGCCACCCCAACCTCAACCATAAGTAACAAGACTTGCCCCATTTGTACAAATCAGCTTTGTGGACTAAAATCCAATAAATTGACAAAGTTATATGATTGACTCCAACTTCAAGTCAGCCCTCTAAATTGGCACTAAAATACTGGCTAAGGCAACTTTGGATAGAAGAGAGGCTTGCCATGAAACATAAAGCAGCAATTGGCCAAAGGAGAGAGACCAACCTTCCTACCTATGTAGTTTAAGCTCATGCAATTGGGAAGCAACCTCTCGAGGTTTCTTTGCTACAAGAAAAGGCATAAATAGATGAAGAGGGAAAAAGGTAACATTTGTCCTCACAGGCATTAATACAAGCAAAAAACCAAATTGAATTACAGTACCCTAAGAGATGGTCTACGTGGTTTCAAATCACAGGCATTAATACAAGCAAAAAACCAAATTGAATTACAGTACCCTAAGAGATGGTCTACATGGTTTCAAATCACAAACTAAGTTATGATAACCACATGACTCCTCAAATATACCCTGATAAATAGCTCATTGACCTCAAACTATATCACAATAAGGAATATGGACTTCACAAGAATACAAAACAACCTTACACTCCTAAAAGAACCAAGGGGGATAAATATGGTGATTTTTTGTGGTAGCAGAAGTTCATTACTAAAAAACACCCTCACAATTACAATTGACTAATATATAATTTATGGATGTGTGATTCTCACTTTCATATAGGGAGGTGTAATTCAGTTTAGTCCCTTTAGCTTATATGGTGCCTCAAAGATGAATGCAACCTCCTATATCATCTATCATCTTTCCTTTTCACACAAGCTCCTTCTAAGTATGAGAGATGCCTTATAGGTCTTCTGCTTACAAGGTGCATAAGCTTGAATTTTGTAACCAACAACATAAGTGTACCTACACACCAACCAACTTGCTATTATGAAATGGCAGCCCTCTCTCCTGTGACCCGTCCAATGTTGTCTTACCCAAGAATTCGGCACCAAATTTTAACGAGTTGAGATAAATGTGAGAGCTCACTAATATAAAATTCTCAAACTCTTGCATAATGCTTCTTGATCTTAAAAGTTGACCCTTCATGAAAGGTATAGAACACAAAGTTAACTCTATAAAAGGCATGTCAGAATCTACAATAGTTGAAGAAATTTCTTCTTCTTCCAAAACAAGATGACAATGTGGTGGCTATGCATCTCACGAAAAACAATAATGTTCTTGATCATACATGCCATCTTAGAATGCAATCCTTTATATACTTCATGTGAATCTTTGGTCAAAGTTGATCCAAGAAATCACAAAAGATAACAAGGCACCTTCTAGCCAAATGGGAGTTGTAATTTACATCTGAGCATCTCTTCCAAAGGTCAAATAAAGATCAGGACATGCAGGTTAACAACTCTATCTTATTACTTTCTATCATCAAGCCCTATTAAGGACCAACGAAGGATTTGAGTCCACAGCATTCTGTTAGGTTTTCTTCAAGGGCTTCACAATTTTCACTGTTAATGTGGATCTTCTATAAAATTTTCTATTTAATGGATGACCGCACAAACAGATCTGCTTTTAGCCATGCAAACAAAACAAGAGGAAACTACGTCTTTGGTGCCTCTAGGGAAGCTCTCACATAACTACCATCTATGAAATTGACTCCAATCCTACACTAGCAATTCAAAGTTCACAAATTCTCCCACTAAATTGTGTCCATAATGTCTGGAATTCGTTCAGGTATGTCCCACACCACCAACTGGCCGGCACACATAGAAATCTAAAGCAAATTGAAGTTCAATCATAACATCAAATCAAAAGAGAATAATTCGGTCGATAAGATGACAAGGCAAGAATCATAACGCTAGAAAGTTCCAAGAAAGCAAATAAAGGGAGAAAGATAAACTAGTGCCCAATCTGAAAGCCCATGGAGATAGAGGAAATCATTACCTTAGGGTTTTGCTTCTTTTCAGCATCGGAAGATTCTTGGTTCTTCTTCTTGTCTGATTTCTTCTTCACAGAAGCACCGGACTGATGGGATCGATGGGCCTTGTGAGACTGCTCTTTATCGCCCGAAGCCATCTTCTAGTTTTTAGGGGAAAAGAGGGGCCCGGAAAAAACCTGACCCCCTCCGAACACTCCCGCTGTCTCTAAAACCCCCTCGTTTCTCAATCGCAATGCCCAAAAAGACTGCCTTTTTATAATCGTGATTGATCTCCTCCAGAAAAGTCGCCACCTCTATGATACTGGTGATCTAGGCAGAAACCGGTTAGGTCCAGGCCCGTCTCTGGTTCAACGGTCCTATGAACTCGAGTCAAGAATCAAGATCCTGTAAATCAACAAGATTTTGTCAAAGAATTTAAAAAAGCTAGGGTTCCATACACAAAACAAAACACGAGATGCCCAAAATCAGAAATTCGGGGGGCCAAGAGAACCAGATGAGAGGCGATCAGGTCTAAGAAACCAAGACTTAAGCTTAACACCTAAAATGCACCAAATCGGGGCAGCGATGGGGCAAAAGATATTGAGAAGCTTACCCTTGGTGTGGTTGTTGGGTTCTCTCGATTACTTCACCTCATCACAAAAGAATCATCAACACAAAGATTAGGAAATCAAGACCTGCAAAAGAGGGAGCGACAATGAAACTGGAACGAGAGAGGAAGATAGAGAGAGAAGATTACAATGGCTGCAGAGAATCGGGGGACAGGGGAAGGACTGATCTCTGCTTTCCTGCTCTTCTCTTCGTTCTTGCTCTATGACAGAGACGAGGCGGTCTCAAATGAAGCAGCAAACCCTAATAACCTGTTTGGATTGGGGGGTACACGGGGGTTCATCATAAGGGGAGGGGAGGGTAAAGAATGAACCCCTATTTGGTAAATTTTTTTTGAGAGGTAAAGAAGGGTTCTCTCAACACCTCCATACCACTCACTCACTCAATTTTATCTACCCCCAATTTGGGATGTAACGAAGGGGAAGGTTCATGCTTATGTTTTACTTTCCTAATTTATCGTTAATAAAACTTTAAAATTACAACTAGGCCATTTTATACTCTATGTTCCTAATCGTACAGGCCATTATCTAGATTTTTTTTTTTTTTTATAATGTAGAGATCTAAAAATATTGAAAAGGAATATGTATTATGAGCTCATAGTTTCAGTACAAGATTTTTTGGTACATGAAGCAAACGCATCTTACATGAAAATATCTAATAAATCAGTTCTAGATAATAAAAAAATATCACAAATATTATGGAAATGAATCCTTGTTTGGAAAGGGAGGGGAAGGATAAAGAAGGGTACACACCTTATTCTTATTTGGATAGAGGGGTTAAGAGAGGGGTAGAAGAACTTTTATGTATATTTTGACAAATGTGCCCTTTCTCATTAATATATATATTGTTTAATGTTTGTGATATTTTTTATCTAGAACAGATTTATTAGATATTTATGAGAGATTACCTCTATCATCAGGATCTGCCTTCTAAAGATCGTGATTTCCGGATTTACGGGCGAGGCGGTGGCTAGGATTTTTGACTTGTGTGAAGAGTAACGAGTTGGTTTGTATGATAAAGAAGATAGGGTATATAATGATCTAGTTATAATTTTAAAGTTTTATTAAGGATAAATTAGAAAAGTAAAATTTAAACATGAGCCTTCCCTCCATTACACCCTAAATTGGAGGTACATAAAATACGAAGGGGTTGAGAGAACCCTTCTCTACCCTCCTTTACCTCTAAAAAAATTTTACCAAACAGGGTTCATTCTTTACCCTCCCCTCCCCTCCCCTCTCCTTATGAACCCCTATGTACCCCCAATCCAAACAGGCCGTTATGAACTCTCGTGTACCCCTAATCCAAACAGACTATAACTGTCTAGACTCTTTAAACCCTAGCCAACCTCTCATGGGGCTAGGGATGGCAACGGGTAGAGAACCTGCAAAATTTGCCATATTCGTCCCATTTAAAATTGGTATACCCGCCGGGTACCCGAACCCACCCGACTAACCTTTATTCTTATTCATCATATTATCATGAGAACAAGATCCATAAATCAAAAATTTTGTAGAAAAAAAAGAATCATTTCGATCAAAGATCCCCATATCCTCCAGAATATCATGCTTCTACCAAATTAAGCTCTCAAAACCCCAAGGGACCAACTCACACCGCCACAACCAGAACCTAAAAACCCCTTCGACCTCCCTTGTGATCTCTCCTTCCCCACACAGGTCTCCGAAAAGAAAAGAAAAAAAAACGCATTACCAAATGGGAAAAAGTCTCCTCTTTCGTTGATTTTCCTATATTTTTTCCCCCGATTTTTCGGTCCATCGGGTGGGAGGCTTGGAGCCTTTCGATCAAAAATCCCCAAAATCATACAAAATATCATGCTTCTACCAAGATTAAGCTCTCAACACCTAAAGGGACCAACTCACACCGCCACAACTCCCACAAAATCCCACATGCTAGAGAAAAAAAAAACTCAACGGGAACCTAAGAAACCCCTCCCTCTCCTTTCCCATGGATCTCCGAAGAAAGAGAATGAAATGAAAAAAAAAGGGAAAAGAAAAAAAAAAAGATCAATGCATATGGGAAAATGTCTTACCTTTCGATTTTTTCCGCTTTTTCTTTGTTTTCCTTGATATTTCCTTTTTTTCTGGTTTTCCAGAATTTTTTTCCGTCCTCAAGAGTCTCAACCCGGGAGACTTGAGCGGCCGAGAGAGAAGCTAGGACCTTGGCTAGGGAACCATGGTTAGGGTTTTCTCTGCGGGCAGGCGAGCGTCGTTGGCTTGTAAAGAGAGAGCTCCCGAAAGCTAGTTTGCGCTGCAAGAAATTTACTGGTGAAGAAAAATGTCAAAAATCCGACGAAAAACAACAAAAACAAAAAAATCAACAAAAGTAAAGAAAGGTGGAAAAATTAAAAAGCGAGAACTTTTCCCACATAGATTGATTTTTTTTTCTTTTACGAAGAAAAAAATAAAGCAGACGACAAACAACGAAAACAAAGAAAGAATATAGGAAAAATAGAAAACTGGAAAAATTAAAAAGCGAGACTTTTTTCCCGCATAGATTTTTTTTTTTTTTTTTCCGGAGATGTGGGAAACAAAGCAAAGGGAGATCGGAGGGAAAGGCCGACGCCAGTGACGGGAGGTGGCGGCGAGGAGAGCAAAGAGGACGTAAGCGTTTCTTTTTCGGAGATCTGCGAACGCACCGGAGGAAGATTGGAGGGGGAAGGCCGACGCCGGTGATGATGGGGAGGAAGGCGACGGTGGAGACAGGCGAGAGGCGACGGCGAGGAGGTGGGCGTCTGCAAGGGCTTGGGAAGGGTTTGAAGGACCAAAAAAAAATACCAAACTAAAACACGCTGCCACTGCTTTAAAAAAGAAAAACCAACGCTGGGGCTTGGGAAGGGTTTGAAGAGGCGGAAAAAAAAAAAAAAAAAAAAAAAAAAAAAAAAAAAAAAAAAAAACGCTGCCACTGCTTGAAAAAAAAAAAAATCCTAGCGACACTTGGCGTGCTAAGAGGGCTTTGGACTCTTGTTTATTGTAAAAACGCTGCCACTGCTTGAAAAAAAAAAAAAAAAAATCCTAACCGCGACACTTGGCGTGCTAAGAGGGCTTTGGACTCTTGTTTATCGTATTGTGGACCCGCGCTCCAGCAAAAACATAGTTTTTGTACAAAAATATATAATTTAAATTTAAAAAAATAGTATATATAATTTTACTCAGATATCCATAAAATTATAATAAAATTAATGCTCTTTCAATTTTTTTCTTCTATTATTTTAAAAAAATAAAATTTTATCAATATTATGAAAATATATATATATTATTAAAAAAATAATGATAAATATAAAGAAAGATAAATTAGTCGGATAATATTATATTATCGATGCAGAGATTTTTCTTAGATGATGGTGTTATCAATTTTTTATAAAATTTTAAAAAAAATTATATTAAAAAAATTTAAATAATTGATTAGAAAAGTTTATTACTTGATCATAAGGAAAGAAATTTTTGTAGGAGCAGTCTGCTGAAAAATTTTTAAATATAAATATTTTTTGAGAATAGTAATTACTATTTTTTTCGAAAATTTTAATAAAGAAGATTCGATATCAAAAGCTTTATGTGAGCTATCGATAAAAACATTGCTATCCTGAAAAATTTTAATCATCCAAAAATTATAATTAGCATCTTCACCGTATTACTGACCAAACATAATTTGAAAGGTATAAAAATTATCAAGAATCTTTTCTATGACATTGGAAAGAACAAATCTATTTACTCTTGGATCTATGGCGAGATTGAATACCGATATGCCAATTAATTATTGAGCTAGTTTTCTGAATATAATGAAATTGGTATTGGCGGTGTCATCCTCGATGACCGCATTCAATTTGTACCTAAGAAAATAAGATGATAGAGAAGCATATCGATTTGGAAGCATAATTAATTTTATAATTACCCATAATAATTTAGAAGAAAAATCTCATTTGTTTACTATGGTACTGGAGGCTACTGATCATTATTGTTGCATTTGTCGCACCAAAAATTATTACCATATATTTTGATCGCAAATCTGCAGTTATAACATACTTTGTACTACCAACCATAGAAGATATCTATCGCTTTCATTTTTGCTCGATATGTAAATTTCATATCCTATAAAGAAAAAGTAAATGGTTGTAGAAAAATGTGCACATATTTACATTGTTAGATCACTTAGTTGTATTGAGCATTATGCTCGAGCAATTTATAGATCTATTTCTAATTTTTTTTAATTATTTTTTTTATTTTTTATTACTTCATAAGCAAGATCAATAAAAGAAACTTGTTTTTCTTTTATAAATGTAATCACACCTGTCCCCTATATATATATCATAAAATTAATTTATAAGTTTATATATATATATATAAACTATATTTTCTCAATATATAAGATAACAAACTATATATATTAATTCGGTCTGATAATTTTCTATTTCAGGAATCTATGCATCAATATAATACCTAGATGCTGAGGAGCTGGATAGGCAAATTTTATCCGCATGTTCAAGATATCGTCAATATTCTATAATTACTATTTGAAATTTATGAGAATAAACTTCTTGTATAGAGAAGAAAATATCTTTATATGTTCTAACAATCATGCCTATCAAAATAATTATTACTGAACCAGTTTGTTCCATTATCTGAATAAGTTGTACGTCAAGCTCTTCAGAAATTTTTTTCCAAAGCATGATTGATATTTTTGTATACTGCATTATTATCGATGGATAGTTTTTTTAACATATCGAAATATATTAAGAAGAGCAAAAATTTAAATAGTCAGTATAGTTTGACTTATCAAAAAATTATAAGGTTAGGTTCATTACTCTAGATCTTCAATTTTCATATTCCTTTTTTTAACAGCTTTTTGTCTTATATTTATTTCTTCGACGTTCCCAATAACTGCAATATGGCCAATCACATCTACAAAGAGAAGAGATAATTGGTTAGTATATCTTTTTTAATTTTTTTAAAATTAGATATTATTATATAAATCTGTACCTGTTAGATATGTATCATTATAGTTTTTGGAAGGCAATTCATCAAAATCAATAAAATAAAATTTTTGGAACAGTATAGAACCCGTATCATCATCAATTTGCTAGTCCATCTATTGAAGTAAATAATATCTTGGTGGGGAACAGCTCTGAAATTTTTTTTGTTTGAAGTGATATTGATTTTTTTTATAAAATAAATATTTTTCTTCCATCGGCAAATTCTTAAAATGCAAAGCATCCTCCTTTCGAATAGATGCTTGAATCAGAGAGTTCTATATAAAGTTAAAATGTCCACAAACTCAAGAATATCATTCATTGTAGGAAAATATAAGCAAAATTAAAAACACCGAAGATACGAACCACTTTATCAAGCAAGATGCAGTCGACACTTATCAATTGATTGTTAGCATTCATATTTGTTGAGTCCCATATATGCAAAACTCTAATTTTAATTGTTCAGGTGCGCCTTTCTAAATTCAATTGCGAAAGTAAGCTGTACTCTATTTGCTTTTTTTTTTTTTACACTATTTGATGATACGGTAGCATCTAATGTTAGTATAGTTATACAAATTAGAAAAATAAAATATATAATATAAAAAATAAATACCTGAAGGTAAATCAAAAAAGATTTTTATGTAAATTATATTTTTTGTAAATATTTTCATTATGCCTTGCTCATTTTTTATGAGAATTTTTAAACATTCATGTAAAGAAACATGTAAAAGAGCAACATATAACTGACCATGAGAAAATATCGATTTGGGCAAATATAATCCAATTTTTTTCAATGTTTGCCTCTGACTTTTGTTAACAGACTTTGCATAGTAAAGCCTTACCAAAAATTATCTTTTTGTAAAAATAAATGGCCATTTTGTTTCTGTGATCTGCATTATAATCCAAGGGATGTAAACTTTCTCACCAATATGATTTTCAGTGATTATTACTGCCTTGAGCACTTTTGATGTTAATTTGGTTGTAAGAAGTCTTGTTCCATTGCAAAGCCCGACACTTTGGTTAATGTTTCTTAATAGCATAATCGGAACACCAGCCTTCAGTTTTAGATCATGATTTGGAATTCCATTAAATTTTAGAGAGTTTAGAAATTCTGATGGATAAAGAATATCTTCCATAATCATGTCAACTGATGTTTTGAATACTGTATCTATACTTAAGAAAGCTTATTCTTCAATCGGCACTAACAAAAGCGTATGCAAGTTTAGCTCATCAACTACATCATTCGTAGAGATAATGATAGCTCGCTCTTTCAGATATGTAGGATCTTTATAATATTCTCTAAAATCTTCATAAACTTGTAAAGTAATATGTTCTATATAATCTCCATCTGCTTTCACAATAAAAGTATCTGTAATACTAATCCAATTTGGTTCTTCTTCTTCATCATGAAATTTGCATATATGTTGATATTTTTTCATCACCAACAGCCAAAACCCATTCACTAAAATCAGCAAGCATCCTTTGATATTCATCACCACTATTGCTATTTAACAGCCTCATGTTCTTCTTAAATGTATAGATCCGAAAGTATTTTTATAAATATGATCGGCTTATTGATGCATCGATTGTTTTAGCTCTTCCATCTCCAACAACTGGAAGAATCCAACTAAAATTCCCATCAAGAAATACTATTTTATCTCCAAATGGTTTTTCATCTATTTCTGAATTATCTGATTGCAAAATATTTTTTAGAGATCTATTTAGCATTTTAAAGCAGTTTCTATGATTCATTGGAGCTTCATCCCAAACTATTAAACTTGTAAATTTAATTAATGCTGTAAGTTGTGTTCCTTTTTTATTTTATATATTGAACGCTCATCAATATGAATAGGAATTTTAAATCTTGAATGTGCTGTTCGACCATCCGGAAGTAATAAAGATGCAATTCTAAATGATGCTACTATTAGAACAATTTTTTCTTTCGAGTGTATTTTCATAATGATTGTTTGCCAAAGATACATTTTTCCAGTCCCTCAATAGCCATATACAAAAAATAAATAGCCATTATCTTTCTCAATAGAATCTAATACAAAGTCATAAATAACTCTCTGTTTTTTATTTAAGCCTTCACATAATTTTGAAAATTCTTCTTATATTTCATGTAGATTATAATCTAATTCTTTCATTAATAATTTATTACTTATTTTTTGTACCATAACTTTATTAGGCATAAGTAGATTGTAATCCGAAAGAGAGCAGCAATTTTTGTTGAATAAATTTTCTAGTTCAATCAAAATATAATTTTTCAGCTGAAATTCAGGAATATGTAGATTAAATATCTCTAAAGTATTTCTTATCCTGCAAAGCACATCATCTCCAAAAAATTTTCATTGGATTTCTAAGAGTTTGTTCGGATCGGCTATCTCACAATAAATGATCAGAGTGACAAAAAGCTGCCTTAATTCATATGATGATGTCCAATAAGAAGCTTCATTCAATGCTTCGTGCCATTCTTTATCATTAGCTAATAATTCAAGAGTATTGCAAGCAGACTGAAAAGTTGGATGACATTAACAGTTTTTATCTCATCATAACTTTGCGGTCCTTTGACAACATTCAGAAGCATTCTTAGGTAATATAATTCACCAAAACTTGGGTATATATAAACAATTCTTCCAATCTAGTTCTTCTGCTTTCTTCGGGTCTATATTTTATCTTTAGGATTCCATACCCATTTTATCGAAAATTCAATATACTTGCATCTTCACATGTTTTGTTTGTTTCCATCCATTCAGTAAACATGGTTTTATCTATATTCTATCAGCTGAGCACGCTTGCTAAATTCTGATTTTCATGATAGATTATAGTTTGCATCATCGGAAGATGCAAAACTAATCGTTCAATTATTGGTTCTCTAAAATGTATATCAAATTGAAATAGCCTCCATACAGATTCATATACGGATAAATATCTGTAGTCTAAATATGTTTTTATTTCATCAACTTGTTCATACTACCGTTCTCCAGTATCTACATTCGTTATCATATTTTCTATAATAACAGCTCTTATCCTATCCACATCTTTATTGATGTATTTAAAAAGATATTTCATCATTTTTGACTTGTTATACCACTCAACATTGATATGAGCTTAATATCTAATCGGTAGTCTCAAATTATAAGGAATGACATATCTGTTATCAAGCTTAATGCCATTTTTCATAATATAATGTCCGACATCATCTCTTCTCCTATAAATTGCAAATCTATTTTTATCAATATTCCTGATCGAAACTTTTTAGAAAAATGTTTGGAGCAGTATCCCTTCAACATACACAGCGATTTTGAATTAGCAGATCCACATGGTCCATGCATCATAAATTTTTCAACTATGTCATATCCGATGCGATCGCTATTTTTATCTAGTATTTTTATAGAGATAATAGAATCAATGTCCGATGCTGTTTAGTACTTATTTTCTGAATTCAGCCATAATAGGATATGAACATGTGGAAGTCCTCATTTTTGAAATTCTATTGTATATAAAATTAAAAAGAAAAAATATTAAAAATTTAGTAATAAGTATTATTTTTTTTCATCATAATAGATAATAACACACCTGCAACTGATCTTCCAAAATGATTTTTTTTAGCAATATCCAATATCAATTTCTCCAATTTAATTTTGAAAACTCTACTAATAATATTAGGTCTATCTTCAGGCTTCTAACCAAGAATAATATTTAGAGCATCTTGAATTTCGAGCCATTATGTATTATAGGTGAATGTAATAAAAAGATCAAGATGTCCATGATATCTACAAATTGTCAGTGCATCTTGAAAATTTTAGAGCATGTATCTTGAACTTTTGGTAAAACTTAATGATAATATTATTCTCTTTCCAATCGTATTTCCATCAACATCTCCTCTTATAACTGCATCTTTAATTTCTTTATAAATTTTTGATCTTAAATCCTTATGATTTATTCTTATGTAAGATAATCTTTCTTCTTCGATACATGACATTCACTATATATTGCTAAAATAATCTACCTCCTCTTATTAATGTTGTCCCTTCATTAATTTTTTGTTGTAATCTATAAGCATAAAATTCTTTCATTGTTACATACTGTCTTGTAGTTGAGCATTTATGAGAATAATCTCTATATTTTATATCTACTCTATAACCATCCTCATCGAATGGAAATAAGATCAAATACTGCATAGACATGAAGCTAGGATGCAAATCACTAATTCATTTCAGTCCTTCAATTTTATGCTCAATAATAATATCTCGATGCTGATCGACTTGTCCAAGATCACCAACTATCAAATCCGTTATTTCAGCACATGCAGGACTACAGTATTGTGCAGTATCTTCTTTGCATTTTTCTATCAATCTTAGCTGTACTGGCAAGAAATCTGATTCTCTAAAATGATCTTTAGCCATTTTGAAAGCCCGGACGATTTCATTTTCTTGATCAAACATATTCATTAAATCTTCAACCACTTTACGGTCAATCCCACATGCATCTTTATCAAAATTTAGTATAGTAATTATGGTATCCACTTTATTTTCTGTATCATATATATAATTATGCAAATCTCAATTTTTGCCCATCATTCGATAGCAACGAACCAATTCTATGATGATTTTGACCATTGATCCAAAAAAATATAAGGGCTAGATTTGGTATTGATCTCAGTATCAATCGTTACCCCTATCAAGATAAATGCAAATATTAAGTTATATACTCTAATATTTTTCAGAAACTTTGAAAACCTCCTTCCTCCATTATAATCCAATAAACCATCCAAAAAGGCTGGAGTTTCTTTCAATAATGGAATGTATATTCTTCCCTCTCGACAATATAGATTAAAGTTGGGAGTCGACGTGCCATGTGATTTATTCACACATTCTTTATACCATAAAAGTGTTCTATAATATGACATTCATGCTTTAGTTTTCTAATATTAAATACTTCGTTGTGTATACCTACATAATAATGTCAATATAATCAAAAGATATTTTGGATTAAAATATTGAAGGTGAAAGATTTATTGTCTAATAGCTTACTGGAATATCCAAAAGAAGTTGAAGTCTGATTATTTGGCTTAACTATATTAATGTCCACATTTTCCTAAATACCAAGAACCATAGAACCATCTATAATTGAAAAGTTTTCATAGGTGATTGCATAGACATCACCTTGTTCATCAATTATTGAATGAGAAACGATATGTGCAACCTTCCTTTTTTTGGCAATATTTCGAAAATGATTATTGCAGCTCTCTATTTTTCTAGATATTTTCTCGGTAATAATGCTCATGTTAGAAAACATGTAGGATTTCATGCATAGATTTCAAAATATTTTTGAAATAATACGCAGTGAAAGATATGGATTAAATAGTTTAATTTATAATATGCATGTAATCAGATTACAAAATTCTACATCAAAGATCTATAATATGTTATGATGCAAATATAAATCTAAAATTAAATTAAACATAAATGGTATTAATCAAATCAATACCCAAATCTAGAATAATTCTAGATATTCTAGATCTAATCCTAGATCATATCTAGATTACCAAGAGATCAGATCTCTTATCTTTGCATGGATAGAGAACTTTGTGATTGATTTTTATTATTGCTTTTAGAGCCGCACATGTGTCTAGTCTCTATAGGTGATCCATACGAACCTACAACATAGTCAGAGGTTCGTCGAACAAAGATCCACTTAAAGTGCTAGCTTCTCGTAGATCCTTTCTGATGATTAATCAAATATATATTCTCTGGATCTCTTCGATACTCCAAGAGATGAAGAATATGTGGAGGAATAAGGAAGAAATCTAACTCTTGGATCTTCCATAAATTAAAAAATAAAAATAAAAAAAATAAATCCTAAGAAAAGATAAATCTTCACCTTCAGGACATCAATGGTTGATGTCTTAAAAATATCTCTATGCTATGACAAGAGGAGACCTTCTCCTCTATGATTTTTTTTTAAGTTTTTAGATCTAATATTTTTTATTTTTATCATATAAAATTCTCATAAGAAATTAGAGAAGAAGGATTCTCAAAGAAATCCTAAGAGAAGATGTTCTTTCTCTTCTTCTTCTTTCATCAGGACATGATCAGATCATGTCCAAAAAGAATATCATACTCCAATAACTTGGAGCACTTATCCCCATGTCCTAATCTTCTCTCTCTCAGATTTTATCACATAAAAATCACTAGAAGAAATAAGAGAAAAAATACATAAAAGAAAAATAAAGAGAAGACAATCTTCTCTTACCTTGTTCCTTTAAGATATCAATCTTTGATGTCATAATTGAAGACTCTTCTCTAAGAATCTTGGCATCCTAAAACCACCATGCCTTCTCCTCCTTTTTCTCTAGTTTTTCATGAATTTTTTGGAATTTATCACATCCTCAAAGGGCCTTGAAAAGTGGCATGGGTTAACAACCAAAGACTAGTCTTAGAAGGACTCTTGGTGGCATCCAACTTTTAGATGCCACCCCATCCATTTCTCAATGTGGAGAACTAGTAAAAACATTCCTAAAAGGATGGGAAAAGGGCGCACAACAATGTGGAAGGTGTGGAGTTTATTTCCATAAAGAGAGAGATAGGGTTTTAGGTTTTAAGAACTCTATTAAATAGAATCCCATGCATAACAACTTTTCAAGTTTGACCAATTCAAAATTTATTCCAAAACCTCCAAATTATGGGACATGGGAAATCATTCTTAGACATGTAATTAAGTTATGTTAACTTCTAGAAATGAAGTATGGGTGTGGGCTTTCTTAGGTGCAAGGAAAGAGAGAGTCCCAGTCTAACTAGGACTCCTCTTATTTGACTAAGTCAAAATAGTTTTAAATTTAATTTAAAATTTATTAAATAAGATTAAATATAACATAATTAAGGATGATCTTAGTTCAACTAAGAGTCTAATTAAATTAAATTAAATTAAATTAAAATTTAAATCTGATTTAAATCCTAAGTCAATTAAGTGCACCCAAGTCCTAGTCAAACAAGGAATTGTTCTTTCTTGCAATTGACTTATCCAATAAACCAACTAGACTTAATCTAATTAAGTTCAAACTAATTCTAATTAAATTTAATTTAATTAGACTTGATCTTAATCTGATTGCTCAATCAAATTGGATCACTTAGCAATCCAATTGCTAATCAATCCTCTTGCAATATTTGCATTAAGTTAAACATCAATCATATTAATGGATTGACCTTAGAACGATTCTCAATCATCGATTAACCATCTGATCAGGTTACAAGTTCTATTGTGTATGATCCCATAGGTTTGAACCTAAATCAGTAGCACAGAAACTAATTTTTGTACTAATCAAAGTTACTATCTAACAATTATTGTTGACGTCTGGATAGGTTGAATATATGCAAAGCAACATTCTTAGAATCCTGATCCATGGTTATCGTATAATTTATCCCTATGATCAATAATACTCAAGATGATTTCGAGTACGCTGTCAAATACTCGTATAAGTCATCTCTATTGTATCTTAAAATTTTGCAAATCTCGTGATACCTCACGAGGATTATCCAGGCTTAAATTTTGCTAAATTGAAATACAATGAGTCATTCTCTTCCTAAAGTTAATCAGGAGTGATCAATCTCATCTTGACTTACACACCGACTTTACAAGTATTTGACTGTACCCAGAATTCTTTCGAACCTATATTAGAAATACAGACAGTCCGACACCAAAGTATAGTGAGTTGCTTGCAAGTCATCATGGTGATCTCAAATCGAAGGAATACTTATATTCATTGATATTAGCTAGCTACTCTTGATAGTAGAGTGCTACATTAATCACGTTCAGTATAGATGTACTCCTACATCTCATCTGGATGTCATATCAGTATCTCCATACCACTTGGTTACGAGAATAACCAATGTATATGGCATACAGCGACCTACACTCGATAAGTTATCGTCCTTATTAATAACTTATCATTTGGTCATGAATAATTTAAGAACCATCCGATAAATTCTTCTTTATTAATTGATTATGGTTCTAAGGACTTCATCATAATTTAGGAGTTCATTTAAGAAAGATAGAACTTTTATAATGAATCAGCTAAATAATTATTATTATTAGATAATTTATATACTAATTTCAATAATCTACCACTTAGATGATTGGCTTTAGTACATATTTTTCAACAAATCTTCTCAATCTATTTTACCTAAATAATTGGAAAGATTCCATTGCACCTTTTAACCAGCAGAATATAAAAACATATAAAGAAATTAAGAGTATGAATAAAAAAAGATACAATGGTAGTAGTAACAAACGTCTTTAAAAGAAACAATGATATAAAAGAAAGGCTATAAAATAAATAAGCATCATAAATATAAATATATAAAGATATATTTGCTTTATACCTAAGAAAGAGCAACTTGCATAATATCATGCTGCAAAACAACATAACAATCTAAGAAAAGAAATTCAATATTTGATATCAATACATATTTCATCGTAAAGCCAAGCCATGTGAAAAAAAGTCACAAAAAAAAGAGAACTTATTACATTATACATAACTAGAAAAAAAATCAAAGATCATTCATGTATCAGAAGAAGTTGTATATGATCCATATCTATTATCCAAATTTATCATTATATTATAAATACTATATATTCACCCAAATTCTATAATTTAATTTCATAAATATTTACTTGAAATATTTATCTTCAAGCATTTTGCAAAGGTGAATGCAATCAAAAATTTTTTCCTTAAGATTTCATTACTTGTTATTTCCAAATGTACCCTAATTATAGTCAATATAGCAGAGAGGAAAAGAAGAAATAAAGAAGTCTATAAACCACAGGTTATCCAATAAATAGAGTACATTTTATATCATATTCCATCTTTTATTTTACACCACTTTATAAGTATATTATAATATACCGCCAACTCTACAAAACATGTCGTATGGCAAACAAAAAATTTAGGACAACAAAATCTGAAAGATGGACTAATACACTTAAAGCTAAAAAACACAGAACCTAGCAGTAAATACTAAATCGAGTTTCCCCCGGTAGATGACTCGACATCCAAACAAAACATCCTGTTATATCTAGTGACCTCCTCCTGCAAAGCATTATAGTCCGATTCAAGCTGCCTACACTTCTTCATCGCCAAATCATAATGTTATTGCAGGTTCTTATGTTGTACCGCAACCTATCATAAGCTCTATTGACTACCTCATATAGATGTTTATAATGTTTCTTATCTAGATAATTTACGTCCTCAACTTCGAAATGAAAATGATACTTCAACTTGTTTATAGCAAACTCAGTAGTTATTTGCTTAGTCTCGATATGTGTACAGGTCGTTCATCCCCATATCTTATAATACTCAAATGGCTCATCCTCTAGCTTCTGGCCATGCTCAAAAGTGATAGAGATATAGGCTCTGAACAAATGATCATTCCATGATTCCAAACCATATATAGGAGGCATAATGCCTAAACTTATTGTGATCTCCTGTAGTATTTTTTTGGGATAAAATTTTACTAAATCCATGTATGCATTTAAAAATAAAAAAAATAGCGAATCGTAAAAAAATTAAAACTTTTTTTTTGTTGGGTAGACTAGAAAAAATATATGCATACTCTTTTTTTAAAACATTACCTAGAAATAGAAGTTTCTAAATCACAATTTTTATCGGTTAAGCTCCGATTCCCTAATTGTTTATTCGAAAGTCACCATGCCACCTATTATATTCCACATATCATAAAAAATAGTTTAAATAATTTTTCATTCATAGAAATGTCATATCCCAAAATCCAACACTTGATCTTCTATAGATCACTACATATGCTGTAGGGTATAGTTTTTTATATTATGTAAGATCTAGTTCTTAATAATAGAAGATAAGAAATTAAGATAAATAATTCATACTTTAAAAAAATCATATATATCTATTATTAAATATAGAATCTAACTAATATTATCTAACCAAAAGTCTTAAATCAAATCCATGAAATTAGACATTATGTAGTTCTAAAAAAGAAAGAAGGAATAATTGTGTGACAAAAATAAACCCTATATATTAAAATCGATCCATCAACCAGGTCATCTATAATTTAAGTCTTTCTAGACTCACTTCAATACCAACCAAATCCCTATTTAATGACCCAATCATGCCTCCAATTTCAGATTTAAAATTTAAAACTTGCTTACAAAGCTGACACTACCACCTTAATATTTCTGTATCCTCAAAAAAACACCATCCAAAAAAAAAAATCAAAAATATACTCTACTATTAGCCCCTTTATTTTATTTTATTTTATTTCATTTTCCTTCCATCGGTGGCCCACCCACTTTTTTTCCTTTTTTTTTTTCAGTTTTCTCCCCACACTCGCCCCACCCCACCCACACTTTTTCTTTCGATTTGGTCCCACAACCGCCCCACTCCCCATACCGTAGCCTCTTCTAGAGGCTTCTCCCCCAAATCCCCCATTTCCTCCCAAATCCTCCTTCCTCTCCACTGAAAACCCTCCCCCCTCGTCCTAATCTCTCCTCTGTCTCTCATTCTTCCTCTGTTCAATATCCTCATTGCTAAAACCCTCCCACCCTCTATGCAAAATCCCCACCCCCCACCCCCACCCGATGGGCTCTCATCTCCACCGCTTCTCTCCCTAACTGTCATCTTTAACACGTCTCCCCACCACCACCACCCCTCCACCCACCTCTCTCCCAACCACCATCCCCCCCCTCTCTCTCTCCCTCTCGAATCCTCCGGCCACTCAAACCCTAACCCCCCCAACCCATCGGCCATCTCCACCGGTTCCCCCTCCCGATCATTATCTCTGGCGCTTCCCTTCATGCGACGCTCGCCACCGATCGGATCCCGCCCTAGGGGTTGACTGAAGGAAACCTAGCAGGGTTTAGGGCATGTCTTTCGAAACATTTTTGAAAATTAACTGCAGCGAAAGCAGAATTAATCTAAAGTTAATTCTATGCATGCTATAATCTAATCATAAAATCCTACTCAGGATCTTTGACATGCTTATATAAATCAAAAAAATAAAATACATTCAATTAGCGAATCATGTTTGCTGATCGATCTATGTTCAAAATAAAGTACCTGTGCGCGGATGGATGATCATCACAATCTAGATCCATCAAAAGATGCTCCCCTATTGCATTGCAACCGCACACATGTCTGGCCTTTATAATGAGTCCACATGGAGTTTCTGATCTTGATCAGCCCTTTTAGAGTGCTAGCTTCTCATCGGGGCCTTTGATGACTGATCTTCATCGATCCAATCGATGATTTGCTCTTGATCTTTCGAACGTTCCAGAAGATTACAAAATGCAATGAATGAAGATGAGATGGTAGTGAAAGTCGGTGGAGATCTGGCACTCAAACTCTCCATCCAAAATCTAGAGTTCCAACTCTAAGGTTTCAGCACACACCCACAAAAATCTTAAAACTCTTCTCTCTTTGGAAAACCTCACGCCAAAAGAGATGCACCCCTATCTTAGATTTCTCTCTCACAAAAATTCCTCATGAAACCTCTCTATTCCTCACGCAAACCCACGCATTTGCAAGGCATCTCAATTTTTGCAAGCCCAAAAAAATCCTATTTTAATAAGCGTCAATACATTAGAGGATAAGGATAAGTTTGGTTGAACTTGTTTCAACCAATTCTCTTAAATTCAAAATTCAAGAGAATTTCTTATTTCATTCTATCACCTATCCCAATGTTTAACATGCAGAAGGACTCTCCTTTTGCATGTGTACAAATAAAATTATGATCGAACAAATGGAAAGGTGTGGAGAAAATATAATGATGAGAGGGAGTTGGAAAGTTTCAATCAAACTAACCAATATAAGTTGAATTCAAAATTCAACTTGCTCTCAATCTGATCTGATCCAATGCTTGTACCAGATTAAAGGTAGGAATAGGAGAGGCGCAAACACTCTTTTAGCGTGGAGAAATCATGTGAATTCAGAATTTACATGGAGAATGGGCGTGGGTCAAAGTAGTCAAGGCGCAAGGAGATTAAAGGGTTCAAATTCAAATCTTATTTGAATTAGTCTAAATTGGTTTCAACCAAATTAATTATCTAGACCTAATTAGAGTAGGTTAAATCGAACCAAATTAGGCTTAACATAATCTAATAAATTTCTAATCAAATTAGAAATAAATTAGATCCAGCCCCTGATCAAATCATGATCGAATCTTCCATAACAATTAGATCATTATATGACCTGATCGGGTCAAATCTAATTGAATCAAATTTAATCGAATCCTCATCGCTCAATCAAATTGAGCTAATCAGCAATCTAATTATTAATTAATCCTCCAATAAATATCTGAGTCTCAATCTAGTGGGACTTCCAATCAGCCATTAGATCAGATAGAAACTCCTAATGTATGTGATCCCATAGGTTCGAATCCTAAGCCGATAGCACAGGAACTAATTTTCTATACCAATCAATGTGACCATCTAGCAATGATACCCAACGTCTGAATAGATCGAAAAGACGTAATGCAATAATGACGAACCTATGGCATATGATCATTGTATAATTCATCTCCTTGATTATGATGCTTATAGGATGATCTAGGATTAACTGCCAATTCTAAAAATTCATCCATATTATATTTCAAAATTCAGCATCCATCATATGAACTATCCCGACTAAGGATTTGCTAAATTGAAATACAATGATGCACTTACTCCAACACTTGGAGGGGTCAATCCCATCTTGACTCATGCACCGACAAGCCAAGTACTTGATTGCACCCAGTAGCCTTCCGTCACTAAATTAAAAATTCAAGTAGTCCAAAATCTAAGTATAGTTTGTTGCTTGCAAGTCACCAAGATGATCTCAGATCTAAAAGACACATACATCCATATCTTTCGTGAGCAACTCTTAGCAGAAGAGAGCTTCATAGTTGGATCACAATCAGTGAAATATATCTCTACATTTTACCTACATGCCATAACAGCATCATCATGCTTCTTGGTTAAGAGGACAACCAACACTTATGGCACACAATGACCTACTCTTGATTAACATTGTTGTCCTAGATAATAACGAATCATTTAATCACGATCAGTTTAAGGACTAAATGACAAATCCTTCTTTGTCGAGTCTAAATAATCCTAAGAACTTCATCACAGAGAGTTCATTACAGAAAGATGCACAAAATGATAAAATTATCAGAATAATAGTTTTATTTAATTAAAATTTAAATATAAATTATATTTAGCTCAACCATCTACAACCTAGATGATTGACTTTAGGATATATTTCTCAATAACTCCCACTTAGATTAAAGTCACTCAGAACAGTATTAAATATCCATCTTCCATTTATGATTATCGAACTCTTTGATTTTAAGAGCTTTAGTAAATGGGTTAGCCACGTTCTCTTTTTCGTCGATCTTTTGAAGCTCGACGTCACCTTGTTCTACGATTTTTCGTATAAGATAATAGCAATGTAGAATGTATTTGGTACGCTAATGTACCTTCGACTCTTTCGCTTGAGCTATGGCTTTAGTGCTGTCATAATATAGCAGAACTGGATCATCCAAGAAGGATGCCACCTTCAGCTCATCGATAAACTTTTGCAGTCACATAGTTTTCTTCGTAGCATTGGATGCCACGACATACTCTGCCTCGCATACAGAATCGACCATAGTGTTCTACTTGAAACTCTTCCAACAGATTGCTCCTCTATTTAGGATAAATATATAATCCGATATATTCTTGCTATCATCATGATCTGATTAAAAATTAAAATCAGTGTATCCCACAAGTTTTAAGTCAGTATCTCCATAGATTATTTTTTAGCATTTTATCACTTTTGCATCTTTCTATAATGAACTCTTCTATGATGAAGTCCTTACGACTATTTAGATTCGATAAAGAAGAATTTATTATTTAGTCCTTAAATTAGTTTGCGATCAAATGATACGTTGTTACCCAGGATGATAATGTATCGAGTGTAGGTCGTTGTGTGCCATACGTGTTGATTGTCCTCTTAATCAAGAAGTATAGAGATACTATTATGGCATGCAAGTAAAGTATAAGGGTACATATCACTGAACATAATCTAATTGTGTAACTCTCTGCTATCAAGAATTGCTCACGAAGGATATAGATATAAGTATTCTTTAGATCTGAGATCACTATAGTGGCTTACAAGTAACTCACTGTACTTCGGTACCGAACTATCTAAATTTTTAATTCAGTGATGGAAGGCTATTGGGTGCAGTCAAGTACTTATGAAGTCGGTACATATGTCAAGATGAGATTAACCCCTTCAAGTGTTGGAGTAAGTGTATTAATGTATTTCAATTTAGCAAAATCTTGATCAGGATAGTCCATTCGATGGACACTATAATTTAAAATACACTATAGATGATTTTTTAGGATTGATAATTAAATCTTAGGTCATCTTTTGAGCATTGAGATCAAGAAGATGAATTATATGATAACCATATTTCACAGATTCATCGATGTTATATTATGATAAATTCGACCTATCCGAATGTTGGATACTATTACTAGATGATCACATCGATTGGTATAGAAAATCAATTTTTGTGCTATCGACTTAGGATTCAAACCTATGGGATCACATATAATAGGAGTTACTACCTAATCTGATGGCTGATCTAGAATCCTGATGGACTGGGACTCTAAGTTCTACTCATCTGCGACTCTCTAATCAAGAGTCCCACTAGTCTAGAATTCTATGATCATGAGTTTCGTTCATTTGGAACACTAGATTCAAGAGTCCCATTGGATTAAAATTCTTTGAGAGTTTCATAGTGATTAAAAATTAAATAGATTGGGTTAAGCCTAATTTGATTGGGTTTAATCTAGTCTACTTGGTTTTGAATTAATTTGGTTTGGTTGAAACCAACTTGGACTAATTCAAACCTTGTTTGAATTCAAACCTTCCCATGCACCATCTCATGTTTGACTTTTCTACCTTGCCCATGCCTATCTTTGTTTTTACGTAAGTTTCTCTCATGAAGAAAAGGAATTTGCACCCCCTTTCTTTCTCTCTTTGACCTGGTCCAAGTGTTGGACCAGTTCAAACTCTTTTGAATTTTGAATTCAAAGAGGTTGGTTTGGTTGAAACCTCCCTCTCCATATTATCCTTATCTCCACATCCTTTTCTCTTTATGGTCGCCAATTTTTCTAAAAAATGATGCATGCATGTAGAAAGAAATGTCCTTCTGCATGTGAAATAAGTGGTATGGGCATTGGAATTGGATAGGCTTGCATTTGAATTCAAATACTAGAAGTTGGTTCATGAAACTAGTTCAACCAATTTTAACCTATCCACTCCACATGGCAGTTTCACTTATTTTTCATTCAATAAATTATGAGGATTTTTGTGTGTAGAAAACAATAGGGTATCATTCTATGGTAAAAATTTAAAAGTGATTGGGCATTGGTTTTGGGCAAAAAAAATTTTAGAGTGAAGGTGAGCAGGATCCTATAGTACTTTATTTTTTCCACATGCCTCTATTCTCTTTTGATTTTCATCTTTGAGAACACTTAATTTTTAAATATGATCTAAATAGAGTTTATAGATTTAAAAGTTATATTTCCATAAAAACTTGTTTCATAGAAAAACTCCATACAAAGAGGGCATGAGAAGATTTTCAGTGCGTCAGAGTTTTTGGGTTGAGTGAAACCCTAGATTTAGGAATTTAGGTTCGAGTGGAGAGATCGAGTGCTGTGAGCATCGGATCACCACCAAACTATGTACACTATCTCATTATCCTCCAAAGAATGAGTTTTGATTTTCTGGAGCATCCAAAAAATTAGAAAGTGGATGATCAATCAGATCGATCATGATCAGCCATCGAAGGCCCATCGAGAAGCTAGCACTCCAATGGGGCTGATCGGGATCAGAAGCTCCGTGTGGATCAACTATAGAGGCCAGATACATATACTATTATGGTGCAACACCAGAACATTATCCGATAGATTCAGATTACGGGGATCAGCTATTGACTTGTTGAAGTCAGTGGGATTGTTTGACTTAGTAAAGTTAGTGGGAGAAATTAGTTCATGTCCTTTCTATAATTAAATTATAAGTAATCTAAATTTTTTAAATTATTAGATCCTTAAAATGACTAAGTTATGAGGATAATCAAGTCATAGCCTTCTATTAGGTGAATAATAATGAGTCTAATCTTCTGGATGGACATTGGAGGTGTCTTATATCTGGTGTTCATCTGGATATTGGAATTGCTATCCATCATATGATGATTACGTCGCACTCTCTTAATGGTGATCAGGTTAGCCAAAGCTTTGCTCGAGCTTGGTCATCATTGGTTTGATGCATCGAACTCAATCATATTAATGGATGGACCTAACCAAATCTTTTCAGTATAGGACCTAGCCTACTGATTTGGTTTCTGGGGCAAAAATCAAATTACTAAAAATTATTTAGAAAACCAATTGGTTGTGAACCTACCTGTAAATGCACACGGGTTAGCCAGAGCCTTCCTCGAGCCCATATGTAGTCTATGTAGATTTCAGTATCCACTAAGGAGTTAGTGTAATTTCTCGAATTGGAGATAGAGACTATTAATTTATTAAAAATAGTGAGAAAATTTTTAGACTAAAGTCTAAGTCTTTAGGATTAATTAATTCGAATACTAATAAGGTTTCATATTTTCTTTCAGATAATTAGAATGGCTAGTGTAAGTTCGCTCCATTCATTGTTGGATAATGGCAAGTGTTTAGGACCTGAGAACAAGGAGTCTAGTATTGACCCTAATAAGGCAGACCCAAAGAGGAATTATCCTCTTGATCTGAATAGGTTGAATAAAAAAAATCAGCAAGTAGTTGCTGATCAACGCTGTTATATGATAACACCTTGTAATTTCTCTGTATGCGATATATCTACCTGGGTATTAGATACCGAGAATCCAATTCACATAGCAATTTATTGCATGGATTTTAAATAGATAGAAAATTTGAGAATGGTGATAGATTTCTTAATGTTGAGGATAGAAGTCAAGTTCTAATCTTAGCATTGGAAACTCTTGAATTATTTTTTAAAAATAATAGTATCATTTTAAGTGATTGTTACTATTGTCCATCTTTTATGATGAAAATAATATCTATTGGGTTTTTAGTCCCAGATGATTATTATTTATCAATAAAAAAAATATTATAATATCATTATGAATGATGTTATAGTAATATAAGGATAATTGAGAAATGACATATATGTATTGTCACAGCCTATTAGTATAATGTACATATCTAATAAATGCCCTAAACTTGATCATATCATCGATGCCTATCTTTGGCACTGTAGGCTTGGTCATATAAATAAGAATAGGATCAATAGGTTAGTTAAAAAAAATATCCTTGGCATTAATAATTGCAAATCATTGACTACTTGTGAGTTTTGCCTTCTTGGAAAGATGATCAAATCATCTTTTATTGAAAAAGATGAATGGACCACTTAGCTTCTGGGTCTAGTATATATTGATGTATGTGGGCCTATGAGCACATGTGCTAGAGATGGGTATTACTACTTCATTATATTTACTGATGATCTTTCTAGGTATGGGTATGTCTATCTTATAAAGAATAAATCCGATTCATTAGAAATATTCAAACGATATCGAAATGAGGTAGAAAAATAACTTGGAAAGAGTATTAAAATTCTTCGATCTGATCGAGAAGGTGAATATTTTTTCAATGAGTTTCTGACATATCGAGGAAAGAATGGAATTCTCTCATAATGGACCCCTTCTAGAACACTATAGCATAATGGTGTATCTGAAAGGAGGAATCGAATCCTATTGGACATGGTTCAATCCATGATAGGATTTACAAGTCTGCCAATTTTATTTTGGGGTTATGCACCAGAGACTACCTATTTTATTTTGAATAATATTTCGAACAAGTCTATTGCAAAGACTCCATATGAGATATGGCTTGGGCGTAAGCCGATACTCTCTCACTTTAGGATTTGGAGATGTCTGACTTATGTTAAATATTTGTAATCGAAAAAGCTTGGATCTAGGTCCAATAAATGCTTGTTCATAGGGTATCCCAAGAAAACTAGGGGTTATTACTTCTACCTTGCTGAAGAATGAAAGATATTCGTCAGTAATAGAGCAATCTTTTTGAAAAAGGAGTTCCTTAGTGAAGGAACAACTACCTCTAATGTTGAGCTTAATGAAGTTCGATGGGTGGAAGAACCGACACATTCTAGTAAACCTATAGGATTGGATTTGATAAGATCAAATCCAGAGCCCATTGAAGTGGCACCAAAGAGATTCGGTAGAATACCGCATCAATCAGATAGATACTATGATTTTTTAGTTCGAGATGGTGATCCTATCAAACTCGATGAGAACGATGAGGATCCGATCATCTACATGAATGCCATGTAGAAGTCTGATTTCGATAAGTGACTAGAAGCCATGAAGTCCGAAATAGAGTCCATGAAAGTCAATAGTGTATGGACACTGGTTGATCCATCTGAAGGGATAAAATTCATTGGGTGTAAGTAGATTTTCAAATGAAAAATAGACGTAGACGAAAAGGTGGAAATCTATAAAACCCATCTAGTTGCCAAGGGATATCGTCAGTATTATGGTATTGACTATGGTGAGATATTTTTTCTATGGTAATGCTCAAATATATTCATATCATGCTTGCGATAGCGGCATACCTAGACTATGAGATCTGGCAAATGAATGTAAAAATAGTTTTTTTAAATGCAGAGCTGCATGAAGAGGTGTATATGATATAGCCCGAGGGTTTCACATCCACAGACGAGTCTAAGGTGTGCAAGCTTCAAAGATCCATCTATGGATTAAAGCAGACATCGCGGAGTTAGAATATGCATTTTGATAAAATAATCAGAACGTATAGCTTCGTTAAGAATGGAGAAGAATTTTGTGTGTATAAATGGACTAACGGTTCTGTTGTTGTATTTTTTGTACCATATGTAGATGATATTCTCTTAATCGAAAATGACATCCCTGCATTATAGGAAATAAAGATTTAGCTGTCGTCTTAATTCTTTATGAAGGACTTGAGAGAAGCTTCCTACATCCTAGGGATGAAGATCTATAGGGATAGATCTAAAAAGTTGTTTGGATTATCCCAGTCCACATATATCGATACCATACTGAAGAGGGTCAGTATGGAGAATTCTAAGAAGGGCTATCTCCTGATAGGCTATGGAATTACTTTTTCAAAGAAGGATTGTCCGACAATCCCTCAAGGAAGAGAGCGTATGAGTAGAATTCTATATACTTCGATAGTGGGTTCTATTATATATGTCATGACATGTACATGACTGGATGTGGCATACTCACTAGGCACTACAACAAAAATAACCTATGGCAGTGATTTTTGTAACCGCTGCTATAGATTCGACATATAGCAATGATTACAAAAAATCATTGCCATAGGTCGAATCTATAGCAGCGGTTACAAAAAATCGCTACCATAGGTCATCCTATAGTAGTGGTTCATTGTAACCACTGCCATAAGTTGGACCTATAGCAGCAGTTAGTAGGAACCATTGCTATAATCTTATTTATGGTAGCGGTTAATTGTAACTGCTGCTATATTTTTTTTTAAATATTATATAATTTTAAAATTTAATATCCATCTTCATCGTTCATTATCTAAATAATTATCATTAAAGTATCGTCGCAAAAGGTCGCCTCGATCCGATGGCCCTAGGTTTGTCGATTAAAAAAAATTGATTTCGACGATCATGAATGACGATGCGATGATCTGATAGATGGAGACCTTCGATGGATCCAAAAACCTGCAATGATTATTTCGATGATGTTTGTAGCATACTATCAAAGTTTTATTTCAATCGGATATCATTATCTTGATCAATTTAGTATAGATTAGTTTCGACCGTTAAATGATAAATGAGTGATCAAATGATCAAACGATGTCCGATTATGAGATAATTTTTTTATAAATGATCTTGGCTACTACTTTAATCATTTTTTATAGTGGTGATTATAAAATTCAACTCATAAGATAAAGAACGATCTAAAATTATACGTCTTCTGATAACCATTCTGAAACTTCACTAGTTGTCATGCTCGTGCTTTTGCAATATCTACTTAATATGAATAATTTATACGAAAATAATTTAAATTTTACTATCATCTCCATATAAAATATTTAAAATTATAATAAAAATTATTTAACTAAAAAATTATCTCATAATCAAACATCGTTTAACTCTTTGATCGCTTGTTTTTAATTTAACGATCGAAATCATTCCGTACTAAATTGACAATGATAACGATATTTGATTGAAGTGAAACTTTGATAGTATGCTACAAACATCATCAAGATCATCATTATAGATTTTTGGATCCATCGGAGGTCTTCATCTATTAGATCATCGCATCATCATTCGTGATTGTTGAAATCAAATTTTTTTGATTGATGAAGCTAGGGCCATCGAATCGAGGCAATCTTTTACGACGACACTCTAATGATAATTATTTAGACAATGAATGGTGAAGATGGATATTAAATTTTAAAATTATATAATATTTAGAAAAAAAATTAAAAAAAAATTATTTTTAACTTATAGTAGCGATTATAAAAAATTGCTGCCATAGATCTACGACAGCGGTTATAGAACCGCTGTCGTAGATCTATGGCAGCGATTTTGGTTAACCACTACCATAGATCTATGAAAGCAATTCGATAATCGTTGTCATAGATCTATGGCAGCGGTTCGATAACCGCTGCCATAGGTTAGGTTAAAAATCTCTAAATTTTTTCTTTCCTTCCGTGCGCACTCGATCTCTCTCTCTCCTCCTCCTCTTCATCGTCGATGAGGCTCCTTCCCTCCCCGACCGACATCGTCCCTCCTCCTCTCGGTCGGCGCTGCCCCTCCTCGGTGCCGCCTCTCCTTCTCCATCCCCCTCCGCTCCCCTATCCTCGGCCGCCCTTCCCCGCCACCTGCCACCCCCACCCCTCCATCCGACCCTCCCTCGACCCCCAACGAAACTCCCCTCCAGCAAACCCCCATCCGACCCTCCCTCAGCCTCCTGCGAAACTCCTCCTCCGACGAACCCCCCTCCATCCTTGCTCGGCCCCCCCACGAAACCCCACCGCTCCGCCCCCATCCAACCCTCCCTCGATCCCCAACAAACCCTTCCTCCGATGAACCCCCATCTGACCCTCCCTTGGCCTCCTATGAAAACCCCTCCGACGAACCCCCCATCCACCCTCGACCCTCCGTCGACCTTCCGCAAAACCCTCCCCCACACTCTATCCTCCTCTGGCCCCGGTGTGAAATCAAACCCCCCTTCCGATGAGCCCCCCTCCACCCTCCTTTGGCCCCCGTGAAACCCCACCCCCCTACCACCACCATTCTGACCCTCCCCCGACCAAGTGCGAAGCCTTCTTCAGCCTCCTCATCACTATGCCCCCTCCCCCTGGCCCCCTATCCCCGATCGCCCTTGCTCTCTCTCTTTTTTCTTTTTTTCTCTCTTCTCTATCTCACTATCTTACTTTTATTTCACAGGTTACCTCTAGTATCGTCATCCTTCTCTACGTCGTTGCCGACGATCCTCAGAGCTTTCGATGCGACCCGCTCTCTATAGCCATAGGTATAATTTTTTTTTAATTTTATAGTATTATTTATTAATCATGTATATTTATAATAATTTATAAAATATTTATAATAAATATTATAAATATTTATTATAAGTATTATAATTATCTGCATGCCGTAGTTTTTGGATCGTGCCATGTCGATGGCTGTGTACTAGATCTATCAACGAATTGGGTTTGGATCGAAACTTGAATATTCAGATCTGGATCTAATTTTAATTACTGGTATCGGATCCGAATCTGAATATCCGATGGATTTATACTTGAGAGAGAAAGGGAGGGATCTGACCTTGCCACCATCATTGGGAGGGAGGGGGTCTGGCCTCGCTGCCATCATTGGGAGGGAGGGGGTCCGGCCTCACCGACGAGGAAGATCGAGAGAGGGAGAGTGGGAGATCGAGAGAACGAAAGAGGGAGGGAGGGGGTTCGGCCTTGCCGGCATTACTGGGAGGGATGGAGTCTGGCCTTATCGATGAGGGAGATTGAGAGAGTGAGAGAGGGAGGGATGGGGTCCAGCCTTGCCAGCGAGGAAGATCGAGAGAGGAAGAGAGAAAGATCGAAAGATGAAAAAGCTGGGAGGGAGGGGTTCGGCCTCACCACCGTTGTCGATGAGAGAGATCGAGAGAGGGAGTGATCGAGGGGATGGCACACAGCCGAGCTAGCTCAGATACGCAGTTGAGCCAGCTCGGGTCGTGATCGAGCCAGATTGGGGAGGATCCTAGTCGGATGTCTCAGGCATAGAGCCGACTTGACTTCTGAGTGAATAGAATTTGATATATCATGATGTTATATTGATTAATGTTCATTAACATTGCAGGTCACGATGGCACCAAAATATCGTTTAGCTTTTACCCCTATCTCTCGATAGATTATGCATAGTTCAGCATCCGAGGAGCAGTCAAAGCATACTCCGTCCACCTCGACATCGGCTGCTCAGGGACCTTCACGCTGGCATCTATTCCACCGACGGCATCTACTCCACTGACGGTATCTGCTCCATCGATAACTGAGCCTCTACCGTCGTCCATATCTGAGGCACATGTTACTATGCAGGCATCTGAGTGTACGTTTTTATTATATTAACATAACTTTATTTTTTATATAGTATTTGTATACTTATATATTTGCATAACGTATTTGCATTGCAGGTGCATCATCCAGTCGGACATTTCATGGTCCCATACGTATGGCACATGTGTGGAACCACCAGCATCAGGTGATAGTCTATTACGATGCAGAGGGGAGGCTGGAAGGAGAGACCGCACGGAAGATGCATTCCTTTTTTGGAGTGCTTGTAAGGCGGTCGGACATCATTCCCATAAAATTCAGAGATTGACATTTGATGGATGTTGCCGTTAGGGATCAGGTATGAAAGGAGATATAGGTAAGTACGCGTATCTTAGTTATATTTATGCATTTTATATGTTTACACTATATATGTTTGATTAGAATAATTTTGTAACTGATTTTTGATAAATTTATGTAGAGGAGATACAACTTTTTCGATCATGAGAGGGCTCAAAATGCCCGACTGAAGAAGATCGGAGAGTTGTACCAGGGTTACAAGATTAAGCTCCACAGAAGATGGCTCGAGCACTGACGAGACACTCTGGAGGAGCTTATTTTCTGGATACAGGACTGTCCTCCGAGTCAGTGGGAGAGGATGGTTAGACACTAGAGAAGTCAGGAGTTTGAAGTAAAATTTCTAACTTTTGAATTTTTCAATACACTTAAAATTTTATTTAAATATTTTTTTAAATATTTATTATTTATTTGAATATTTGTTAGGCTACCTTCTATCAGAACTGAGAGAATCATGCAGCCCAGGAGTATACGCACACTCTAGGCCCCGAGTCTATGGCCAGTCGTGTGCATAGAGAGGTAATTAATTCTAAATCTTATTAGATAAATTAAATTCATATTTTTTATCATCTTTTTGATAAATTTATTCTTTGTTATAACTGATGAGAGATGGAGTGATGCCTAGCCATAGCGAGATCTTCCGATCCAGCCGCACGGACAAGATGGGCAGGCCGATGAACACCACGATTGAGCATATTTTTGTAAGTATTAAATATATTAGTACATATGATTAGTATTATAGCATTTCTTATAAAATTTTATTTTATTTTATAATTACAGGATCAGTTAGATGTGCTCACGAGTGAGGGCCCGGATACCTCTGAGCTCCATGACCATCTGTCTCAGGTTTTAAGGCTTGAGCACTATGGAAGGATTTGATGCAGGCCCGGACACATGCCGATGAGCTACTGATCCGAGGTGAGCATCTCTTCATAGACTTTCGGTATCGTCAGTTGGGAGGAGCTTGAGGAGGAGTTGGCATGGGTAGATTATGCTGCGATGTGGATAGATCGGGCTGAAAAGCGTGCATCTCATCTGAAGGGCATCGTGAGAGACATGATGTCGATGCTCAGTGTACGTTTTAGAGTCACGGGCTTCGAGGATATATTGGCCCATATTTCAGCTCTAGCTCCAGCTCCGGCTCTAGCTCCAGCTCCGACTTCGGCTCCCGATGATGATAATGATGATGTAGATTTAGGAGACTTTTGATGTATTTTATTTTTTTTAAAAATATTATAATAAATTTTATTCAGTAATAAAATTTTAGTATTTTAAAATAATTTTTATATTTATTATATTTTCTTATGTTATATATCTATATTTATCAGATAAAATATACAAAAAATAAAAATTTTATTTTTTTAATTATTCAAGATCTACGATAGTGGTTCTATAACTACTGCCATATCTATGCCAACTGCTGCCATAGGTTCCTAATGCAAATGGTGCCAACTGCTGCATTAGATCTATGACAACGGTTAAGAAATCGCTACTATAGATCATCTATAGTAGTAATTATGTAACCGCCGCTATAAATTTACTATGACAGTGGTTATATAACCGCTGCTATAGGTTGATCTATTGTAGCAATTTATAAACCAATGCAATAGGCTATCTATGGTAGTGGTTCAAACAACCGCTGCAATAACCACTGCCATAGAGCTACGGCGATGGCCATAGTAGTAGCGGTTAGAAAACAATTACCATATCCTATAACAGCAATTTTTTGGGCTACGGCAGGAGTTACGAACCGCTGTCGTAGTCCTTTTTTATAGTAGTAAGGGTAGTGAGTAGATATCAGTCTGATCTAAGTGAGAATCACTGAAATGTTGTAAAAACTATCCTTAAGTATTTAAGAAATACTAAGAATCAGTGGCTCATCTATGAAGATTCTGACTTAAAACTTGTGAAATATACTGATTCTAATCTTCAGTCAGACCATGATGATAGCAAAAGTGTGTCAGATTTTGTGTTTACCCTAAGTAGTAGAGCGATCTGCTGGAAGAGTTTCAAGCAGCACACTATAGCCGATTCTATGTGCAAGATAGAGTATGTCGGTGTATCTGATGCTACGAAGGAAGCTATATGGCTATGAAAGTTTATCAATGAGCTAAAAGTGGTACCCTCCTTGGATGGTTCGATTTTGCTATACTATGATAGCACTGGAGCCATAGCTCAAGCGACGGAGTCGAAGATACATCAGTGCACTAAACATATTCTGCATCGCTACTACCTTATATGAGAGATCGTGGAGTGAGGTGACATCGAGCTTCAGAAGATCGACGAAAATGAGAACATGGCCAACTCCTTTACTAAGACTCTCAAAATCAAAGAGTTTGACAATCATAAATGGAAGATGGATATTCGATACTATTCTGAGCGGCTTTAGTATAAGTGGGAGTTGTTGAAAATTGTATCCTAAAGCCAATCATCTTGGTTGTAGATGATTGAGCTCAATGTAAAATGTACTTGAATTATAAATAAAATTATTTTTTGGTATTTTATCATTTTTGTATCTTTTTGTAATGAACTCTTCTATGATAAAGTCTTGAACTATTTAGATTCAATAAAGAAAAATTTATCATTTAGTCCTTAAATTAGTTCACAATCAAATAATACACTATTATCCAAGACAATAATATATCAAGTGTAGGTCATTGTATACCATAAGTGTTGATTGTTCTCTTAACCAAGAAGTATGGAGATACTGTTATGGTATGCAGGTGAAGTATAGAGGTATATTTTACTGAACATGATCCAACTACGTAGCTCTCTACTATCAAGAATTGCTCGTGAAGAATATGGGTATAGGTGTCTTCTAGACCTGAGATCACCATGGTGGCTTATAAGCAACTTACTGTACTCAGATATCAAACTATTTGAATTTCTAATTCAGTGATGGAATGCTACTGGATGCAGTCAAGTACTTATGAAGTCGGTGCGTATGTCAAGATGGGATTGACCCCTCCAAGTATTGAAGTAAGTGCATCAATGTATTTCAATTTAGCAAAATCTCGATCGGGATAGTCCATTCGATAGACACTGTAATTTAAAATACACTGTAGTTAATTTTTCAGGATTGATAGTTAAACCCTAGGTTAACTCTTGAGCATTAAGATCAAGAAGATGAATTATACGGTAACCATATTCTATAGGTTCATCGATATTGCATTATAATAAATTTATTCTATCCAGACATTGGGTACCATTGCTAGATGGTCACATCGATTAGTACAGAATAGGAGTTACTACCTGATCTGATGGCTGATCTAGAGTTCTGATAGACTAAGACTTTAAGTCTCACTCATCTGGGACTCTCTGATCAAGAGTTCCATTGGTCTGAGACTCTATGATCATGAGTTTCATTTATTTGAGATACTGGGTTCAACAGTTCCACTGAATTAGGACTCTTCGAGAGTTTCATAGTGATGGGACTCTATTATCCAAACTCTCATCCGATTGAAATTCTATGTTTATTGAAGAATTAATTAGTAATTTGATTATTAATTAGCTCAATTTGATTGAGCGATGTGGATTTGATCAAGTTTGATCGAATTGGATTCGATTGGGTTTGACCCGATTAAGTCATGAGTTGACGTAATCATTATGGAAGATTTGACCTTGATTTGATCAGAAGCTGGATCAAATTAATTTTTAATTTAATTAAAAACTAAATAAATTAGGTTAAGCTTAATTTGGTTGGATTTAATCTAGTCTAGTTGGTTTTGAATTAATTTGATTTGGTTGAAACTAACTTGGACTAATTCAAGCCCTGTTTGAATTCAAACCTCCCCATGCACCACCTCATGTTTGACTTTTCTATCTTGCCCATGCCCATCTTTATTTTTATGTAAGTTTCTCTCATGAAGAAAAGGAATTTGCGCCCCCTTTCTTTCTCTCTTTGATCTGATCCAAGTGTTGGACCAGTTCAAACTCTTTTGAATTTTGAATTCAAAGAGGTTGGTTTGGTTGAAACCTCCCTCTCTCTCTTATCCTTATCTCCATACCCTTTTCTTTTTATGATCTTTAATTTTTCTAAAAAGTAGTGCATGCATGTAGAAAGAAAAGTCCTTCTATGTGTGAAATAAGTGGTATGGGTATTGGAATTGGATAGGCTTGCATTTGAATTCAAATACTAGAAGTTGGTTGAAACTAATTCAACCAATCTTAACCTATCCACTCCATGTGGCATTTCCACTTATTTTTAATGCAATAAATTATGAGGATTTTTGTGTGTAGAAAATAATGGGACACTATTCTATGGTAAAAATTTGAAAATAATTGGGCATTAGTTTTGGGCAAAAAAAATCCTAGAGTGAAGGTGAGCAAGGTTCTATAACACTTTATTTTTTCCTCATGCCTCTATTCTCTTCTGATTTTCATATTTGAGGACACCTAATTTTTAGATATAATCTAAATAGAGTTTATAGATTTAAAAGTTATATTTCCATAAAAACTTGTTTCATAGAAAAACTCCATACAAAGAGGGCATGAGAGGGTTTTTAGTGCATTAGGGTTTTTGGGCCGAGTGAAATCCTAGATTTGGGAATCTGGGTTCGAATGGAGAGATCGAGTGCTGTGAGCATCGGATCACCACCAAACTTTGTACACCATCTAATCATCCTCCAAAGAATAAGTTCTAATTTTGTAGAGCATCTAAAAAATTAGAAAATAGATGATCGATTGGATCGATCGTGATTAGTTATCGAAGGCCCCATCGAAGAGCTAGTACTCCAGTGGGGCTGATCGAGATCAAAAGCTCCATGTGGATCAACCGTAGAAGCCAGACATGTGTGCGACTATAGTGTGATACTAGAACATTATCTAGTGGATTCAGATTATGGTGATCAGCTACTCACAAAAAGATATTATGTTCTGAATAGATAGATGTAGTAAAGAGTTTGCTGCGTAGTTTTATTTTTCAGATCTATATGAATGCATGCATATTATATTTAGATCCTTAGTATAGGACTTAATATTCTGATATGATTAGTAATTAATTAATTAGATTAATTAAATTTTGACTACATTTTAGCTATTTTCAAAAAAAATTTTAAAAGTAGTATTGCAAACCCTATCGCTTCCTTTAAATGATATCAGAGCCAGGTTTGCTAAACATGATATGCTTGCATGTTTAGATTAACAATTTAGATTTAATCTAAATATTAATTTAATATTTTAATTAATTAGATCTAAAAATTAAAATTAAGATCGCTTAGATTGTAGGTTATCCTGCTGTAGGATTTACCCCCTATAGTGCAAAGGTTGTCCTTGTACGTGCTTGATCTTCTAGTTGATCATAAAATTTTTAGATTAGATCTAATTTTTTTATGATATGTTAAATTAGATTTTAATCCAATTTTTAATCATGAATGCATATTTAGATAGGATCTAAAATTTAATTCATGATTTAGTATTATGTAGTGTACATAATTTTAGATTAAACCCTACAACTAGTGTTGTTTGTGAATTGAGCCATTCAGTTTTGAAGTGAATCGACTGAATTGGTGAACATTACTAAGTTATAGAAAAGAACCTTTCAAAAATTAAAAAATATTTTTGAAATGCTGCACCCTAACCCTCAGCCCATAAACTTAATTAAAAATTAAGTATAATGATTTAGTATCTACAATTATGAATTAAGACTCTAAGTCATGAATCATAAACTTATGGGTTATTAGGTAAGATGAATTAGGTCCATAAATTGGGTTAGACCTAAGGTTAGTTAAAGATTGGACTTAATAAGAGTAATTGATCGAATCTAACCAAGTGTTGACTTAGATTAGGTCAAGGACATTCTAGATTCAACTTCAATAGTTGTAGTTGGATGGGTCCATGTCTTTAACAAGACAAAAATGGACTTAATTCATGGCTATGCGGTTAAATCTAAAATTACTAGGTTAATCGGATTGAACCTAATTAATCGGTTGACCAGTGGTTTTTAATTGGAAGCTACTTGCATTGATTCGATCTTTAACAAGTTAGCGACATATTTCTTTCACTGATCTCACTTGCCTAATCAACATGATCAATTAGAGTTTGATTAGATCACTTGGTGATTTGAGCTAATCCATGTCACTAGAAATTAATTTGACTGATTTCAATTAGTAAGACTGTATTAGGTGCCCATGGACTTAAATTGATCCTAGCTCTAACCTATTGACTTGTTGAAGTCAGTGGATGGTTTGACTTAGTAAAGTCAGTGGAAGAAATTGGTCCGTATCCTTTCTATAATTAAATCACAAGTAACCTAAATTTTCTAAATTATTAGGTCCTTAAAATGACTAAGTTATGGAGATAATCGAGTCATAGCCTCCCATTAAGATGAATAGTAATGAGTCCAATCTTCTGGATGGACTTTGGAGGTGCCTTATATCTGGTGTTCATCTGAATATTGAAATTGCTATCCATCATATGATGATTAGGTCGCACTCTTTTAATAATGATTAGGTTAGCTAGAGCTTTACTTAGGCCTGATCATCATTGGTTTGATGCACCGAACTCAATCATGTTAATGGATGGACCTAATCAGACCTTTTCAGTGGAGGCCCTAGCTTATTGATTTAGTTTCTAGGGCAAAAACCAAATTACTGAAAATTGCTTGGGGAACCAATTGATTGTGCACCTACCTGTATATGCACATAGATTAGCCAGAGCCTTCCTTGAGCCCTTATGTAGTTTATGTGGATTCTAATATCCACTAAGGAGTTAGTGTAATTCTTCAAAATGGAGGTAGAGGCTACCAATTCGTTAAAAATAGTAGGAAAATCTTTAGACTAAAGTCCAAGTCTTTAGGATTAATTAATTCGAGTACTAATAAGATTTCATATTTTTCTTTCAAATAATTAGAATGGCTAGTGTTGATGCAGAAATTGGTCATCGTCGGAATCAACTGGAGCGGAGGTGGACGAGGTCGCCACCGGAGATCTGCAAAATAAAGTCCCATCCGGAGTTGGTGGGGGGTGGCTCCAGCAGGATTCTTCGACGATCAAGTCAGCTCTGGCCAACAGGAATGGAGTGCTCAGAAATGAGTTCCACGGAGCTTAGAGGAGGAGAGGAGAGCTTAGAGATCAGAGTTCAGAGCTTAGAGTTAGCATATCTGGAGGGTCCTTTATACGCGGAGCTTAATTGATGGTGACGGCCATACCGTCTGATAGCGAGCCATTGGAGCCATATGGAGCTTGGTACGGAGAGGAAGGCATCGTCAGGTGGATAGTGACAGCCATACTGGCAGGTCATGGGCCGCATGGGGCTGGTTACGGAGAGAGTGATATCGCCAGTAGTGGTAGCCATGTCATCCGATCTCGTCGTCTGTGGCAGACTGATGGTGATAGTTCGTCCAAAGGAGTTTGGACTTGTAGAGGAGTTCGACCAAAAGGAAAGCTCGAAAGGAGCTCGATCGTGGAGGAGTTCGACCGACTGAAGGGGATGTCTGGGAGAAGTTCGGCTCCTAAAGAAATTCGATCGAAGAGAAAGCTTGGAAGGAGTTCGGCTCCCGCAAGTGTCTGGCTGGAACGACGCGAAGAGAGTTTGGCTCTCGCGGGAGTTCGACTGAAGCTCGGTGGTTGAGGAGTTTGGCTAAAGCTCGATCGCTGGAAATTCGAAGGAGCTCGACCGCTAAGCAGTTCGATCAGCTGTAGGAGTTTGGCTAAAGCCCGACCGCTGGAGCTCTTTCGTGGCTACCGATCGCTTCAGGCTGAGCACCGAATTGGACTTCGACGGGAGCGAGATTTGTCTCCAATAATTATCGCCCCCACTCTCGAGTTTGAAACTCGAAGGAAGGGAGTGCAGAAAAGGCGACTGCCGAAGTCCTTTTCTTAGCTCCGTGCTGGTTCGGGTCGAAGCTTGGAGGGGAGATTTCATCTCCAGCCAAAGTTGATGTTGAAGTTGAGGCCCAGAGGAGATCTCATCTCCAACCGAGATTGATGCGGGCACTCGAGGAGATCTCATCTCCTACAATCGAGGTTAATATGGAAGCTTGGGAGAGATCTGATCTCAAGATGAGGTTGTCTCTGATCTTATCTCTGACCGATATTATCTTGACCTTTCGGAAGAGATCTTATCTCTAACCGAGGTTGAAGTTGAAGCTCTCCAGTCGAGGTCGACACGGTCGCTCGGGGGAGATCTTATCTCCTGCGCTCGGGGTTACCTCGGGGGAGATCTCATCTCCTGTAGCCGAGGTTGATGGAAATCCTATCTCCTATTAGACTTCGGAGCTCGGATTTCGACTTTGCTCGCGTTAGAACGAGGTTCTCCTCCTGTTCGTAATGGACTGTGGAGGCACGTAAGGGCCGTTATCAGGGCCTCTCCCTCCTCTCATTCTTTGTGAATGAGGCCTTCGACTTTGCTCGCGTTAGGACGAGGTTCTCCTCCTATTTCTAATGGGCTATGGGGGCACATAAGGGCCGCTGTTAGGGCCTCTCCCCCATCTCGTCCTTTATGAACGAGGCCTTCGACTTTGCTCGTGTTAGGATGAGGTTCTTCTCCTTTTTCCTAACGGGCTGTGGGGGCATATAAGGATTGCTGTCAGGACCTCTCCCTCCATCTCGTCCTTTGTGAATGAGGCCTTCGCTCGGGAGAGATCTTATCTCTAGCCGGCCTTATTCACGATCGCTCGAAAGAGATCTTATCTCTGGCCGAGGTTGACTCGGTCGCTCGAAAGAGATCTTATCTCTCGTTGAGGTTGACTCGATCGCTCGAAAGAGATCTTATCTTTGGCCGAGGTTGTCCACGGTCGCTCGGAAGAGATCTTATCTCTAGTCGAGGTTGACTCGGTCGCTTAGAAGAGATCTTATCTCTAACCGAGGTTGACATGATCTCTTGAAAGAGATCTTATCTCTGGTCGAGGTTGTCCATGGTCGCTCGAGAGAGATCTTATCTCTAGCCGAGGTTAACTCGGTCGCTCGGGAGAGATCTTATCTCTGGCCGAGGTTGACATGATCGCTCGGAAGAGATCTTATCTCTAGCTGAGGTTGTCCATGGTCACTCGGGAGAGATCTTATCTCTAACCGAGGTTGACACGGTCGCTCGGAAGAGATCTTATCTCTAGTCGAGGTTATTTACGGTCGCTCGAAAGAGATCTTATCTCTAGCCGAGGTTGACATGGTCGCTTAGGAGAGATCTTATCTCTGGCCGAGGTTGACTCAGTCGCTTGGGAGAGATCTTATCTCTAGCCGAGGTTGTCCACGGTCGCTCGGAAGAGAGATCTTATCTCTAGCAAAGGTTGACTCAGTCGCTCGGAAGAGATCTTATCTTTGGTCGAGGTTGACTCGATCGCTTGGGAGAGATCTTATCTCTAGTCGAGGTTGACTCGATTGCTCGGAAGAGATCTTATCTCTGGACGAGGTTGACACGATCGCTCGAAAGAGATCTTATCTCTAGCCGAGGTTGTCCACGATCGCTCGAAAGAAATCTTATCTCTAGCCGAGGTTGACTCGGTCACTTGGAAGAGATCTTATCTCTGATCGAGGTTATCCACGGTCGTTCGAAAGAGATCTTATCTCTAGCCGAGGTTGATACGGTCGCTCGAAAGAGATCTTATCTCTAGCCGAGGTTGACTCGATCGTTCGAAAAAGATCTTATCTCTAGCCGAGGTTGATGCAGACGCTCGGGGGAGATCTTATCTCCTACTGAGGTTGATGGAGATCCTATTTCCTATAGACTTCAGAGCTCGAACTCGAACTTTGCTCGCGTTAGGATGAGGTTCTCCTTCTGCTCCTAACGGACTGTGGGGGCACCTTCGGACCATCGTCCATGCCTCTTTCCCCATCTCGTCTAGGGTGAACGAGGCCTTCGACTTTGCTCGCGTTAGGATGAGGTTCTCCTTCTATTCCTAATGGACTGTGGGGACACATTCGGACCATCGTCCGTCTCCCTCCATCTCGTCTAAGGTGAACGAGACCTTCGACTTTGCTCGCATTAGGATGAGGTTCTCCTCCTGTTCCTATCAGACTGTGGGGGCACATTCGGACCGTCGTCCGTCTCCTCACATCTCGTCTAAAATGAACGAGGCCTTCAACTTTGCTCGCGTTAGGATGAGGTTCTCCTTCTGTTCCTAATGAGTTGTGGGGGTACATACGGACCATCGTCCGTGCCTTTTCTTCCGCCTTGTCTAAGATGAATGAGGCCTTCGACTTTGCTCACGTTAGGATGAGGTTCTCCTCTTGTTCCTAACGGGTCACTTTCGCTCGTTTCTTTTCTATCATCACATAGTTTTTGCACCCAGAAATAATATTATTGAGTGGGAAGAATTTTACCGAGAGGAAGTTACTGGCAGCATATCCCCATTTCAGGGTCGTGGAGGCATTGTTCCTCCGGGTTTCCTCGGGCAGCAAGGTCTGAGCCGGATTACCTCCTCTATCTCACGCTGTTCTTCTCAATTTGGAGTAAGCTTCTCTTTGCTTCGTCGCTGGAAGATGATGAATCACCGAAGTAACGTTGATGACACCATGAGCCGACCGACCTTCTTATCATTTTTGACCACGCTAGCGCCCTTGGCCGATCTTTAGGCTAGCGTCGGAGGAATTTACCCAGCCACCCCTTTGTGACGAGCTCCTCAATTTCGTCTCAGAGTTGAATGTATTCCTCAGTGTCGTGGCTGTGGTCGTGATGGTAGGGGCATTACTTGCTTCGATCGCGCATATTTTGGAGGAGACTGTAGTCCTTCTGATCTTGGCAGCTGGTTCTTAACTTCCATGAGAATTTGAGTTCGAGGGCCGTTGAGGGAGGCGTAGTCGTGGAACCTTTCGGGAGGAGAACTTCTTTGCACCCTTCTGTCTGGGCTTCCTTGGTGGTGAGCTCGAGGAGTTCGGTCCTTGCTTGCACTGGGTAGGTCGTGAGCACGGCCGAACTTCCTATGAAACCTTCTGTGGGAGAACTTCATGCTTCTTTGTCCGGACTTCCTTGACGACGAGCTCAAGGGGGAGCTCGGCTTTGCTTGCCCGAACTTCATTCCACCTCTTATGAATTCTTTGTAGGGATTTCCTTGAAGATATACTCGAGGGCGAGTTCGGCCTCACATGCGCCGAACTTCAATCCACCCTCCTATGAAGCTTTCATCGGGAGAACTTCATGCTTCTTCGTCTGAACTTTATTGGTGGCGAGTTTGGCGGCCTTGCACACGCCGAACTTCTTTTCACCCTCCTTGGCGAGTTCGGCGGTCTCGCACACGTCGAACTTCTTTCCGCCCTCCTGGGTGAACTTCATGCCCCCTTGGTCGGGGCCTCCTTGATGGCGAGTTCGACGGCCTCGCACACGTCGAACTTCTTTCCGCCCTCCTGGGTGAACTTCATGCCCCCTTGGTCGGAGCCTCCTTGATGGCGAGTTCGGCAGCCTCGTACACGCCGAACTTCTTTCCGCCCTCTTGGGTGAACTCCATGCCCTCTGTTTCTCCTCCCCAAGGGCAATTGATATGCTAGGCCAAATGCTTTTCCTCAAGGCCGGTTCTTGGCATCCTTAGGATGGATTTCCTGGTGGAGCCGCCATCGAGGGCTGCTGTATGGCCTACATTGCCTCGGAGAGGTCGCGGACCTGCTAGACAAGTCGGTTGAACTACTCCATATCTATCATGGATACAGGTAGAACCTGAGCTATCAGGACTGAAGTAGGAGCAGGCGGATCTGGACGGGATCGGGGCGCGGAGGCCATCGACCGTCGAGTCGAGGCTCTCCTAGGAGGTATTTTCTCTTCGAAAAAGAAAAGAGAGATCTCCGAAGAGGAAAGAGAAAAACCATCGTCGAGCACTCCTTTTAGAATAAGAGAATCTCGGAGGTTCAAGCCCTTCCTCTAGCGTCAATCTGTTGACGTAGAAATTGATCATCACCGAAATCAGCTAGAGCGGAGGTGGATGAGGTCGCCATCGGAGACCTGCAAAATAAAATCCCGTCTGGAGTCGGTGGGGGGTGGCTCTAGCAGGACCCTCCAATGATCAAGTCAGCTCTGGCCAACAGGAATGGAGTGCTCGAAAATGAGTTTCGTGGAGCTTAGAGGAGGAGAGGAGAGCTTAGAGATCAGAGTTCAGAGCTTAGAGTTAGCATATCTAGAGGGTTCTTTATAGGTGGAGCTTAATTGATGGTGACGGCTGTACCGTCTGATAGCGAGCCGTTGGGGCCGTATGGAGTTCGGTACGGAGAGAAAGACATCGTCAGATGGATAGTGACAGCCATACTGACAGATCATGGGCCGTATGGAGCTGATTACAGAGAGAGTGGTGTCGTCAGTAGTGGTGGCCATGTCATCCGATCTCGTCGCCTGTGGTAGACTAATGGCGATAATTCATCCAGAGGAGTTTGGACTTGTAGAGGAGTTCGATCGAAGGAAAAGCTCGAAAGGAGCTCGACCGTGGAGGAGTTCGACTGGCTGAAGGAGATGTCTGGGAGAAGTCCAACTTCTGAAGAAATTCGATCGAAGAGGAAGCTTGGAAGGAGTTTGGCTCCTGCAAGCGCCTGGCTGGAATGACGTAGAGAGAGTTCGACTCTCACGGAAGTCCGACTGAAGCTCGATGGTTGAGGAGTTCAACTAAAGCTCGACCGCTAGGAGTCCGAAAGAGCTTAGCCGCTAAGCAGTTTGGCGACTGTAGGAGTTTGGCTAAAGCTCGGCTGCTGGAGCTCTTCCATGGCTACCGACCACTTCAGGCTGAGCATCAAACTGAACTTCAACAGGAGCGGAATTTATCCCCAACAACTAGTGTCAGTCCGCTCCATTCACTGTTGGACAGTAGCAAGTGTTTAGGACCTAAGAACAAGGAGTCTAATACTGATCCTAATAAGGTAGATTTAAAGAAAAATTATCCTCTTGACCTGAATAGGTTGAATAGAAGAAATCCATAAGTAATTGCTAGTCAAGACTGTTATATGATAACATCTTGTAATTTCTCTGTATGCGATATATCTATCTGGGTATTAGATACTGGGAGTTCAATTCATATATGCAATTCATTGTATGGACTTTAAATAGATAGAAAATTTGAGAATGATGATAGATTTCTTAATGTTGAGGATGGAATTCAAATTTCAATCATAGCATTGGGAACTCTTGAACTATTTTTCAAAATTAATAATGTCATTTTAAGTGACTATCACTATTATCCATTTTTATGATGAACATAATATCTATTAAGCTTTTAGCTTAGAATGATTATTGTTTATCAATAAAAAAATATTATAATATCATTATGAATAATGTTATAATAATACAAGGATAATTAAGAAATGGAATATATATATTATCACAGCCTATTAGTATACTGTACACGTCTAATAAATATCCTAAACTAGATCATGTCATCGATGCCTATCTTTGACACTGTAGGTTCGATCATATAAATAAGAATAGAATCAACAGATTAGTTAAGAAAAATATCCTTGACATCAATAATTATGAATCATTGACTACCTGTGAGTCCTGCCTTCTTGGAAAGATGACCAAATCATCTTTTACTAAAAAAGATGAGTGGGCCATTGAGCTTCTGAGTTTGGTACATACTGATGTATGTGGGCCTATGAACACATATACTAGAGGTGGGTATTATTACTTTATTATATTTATTGACGATCTATCTAGGTATGGGTATGTCTATCTTATGAAGAATAAATTTGATTCGTTTGAAATACTCAAATGATATCAAAATGAGGTAGAAAAATAACTTGGATAGAGTATTAAAACTCTTCGATCTGATCGAGAAGGTGAATACATTTCCAACGAGTTTCTGACATATCTAGGAGAGAATGAAATTCTCTCATAATGGACCCCTCCTGGAACACCACAGCATAATTGTGTATCTGAAAGAAGGAATCAAATCTTGTTGAACATGGTTCAGTCCATGATAGGATTTACAAATCTGCTAATTTTATTTTAGGATTATGCACTAGAGACTGCCTATTTTATTTTGAATAATATTTCGAGCAAGTCTGTTGCAAAGACTCCATATGAGATATGAACTGGATGTAAGCCGATACTCTCTCACTTTAGGGTTTGGGAATGTCCGGTTTATGTTAAATATTTGCAGTCGAAAAAGCTTGGACCTAGGTCTAATAAATGCTTGTTCATAGGATACTCCAAGAAAACTAGAGGTTATTACTTCTACCTTACTGAAGAACAAAAGATGTTCATTAGCAATAGAGCAGCTTTTTTAGAAAAGAAATTTCTTAGTGAAGGAACAACTACCTCTAATGTTGAACTTAATGAAGTTCGACAAGTGGAAGAATCGACACATTCTAGTGAACCTATAGAACTGAATTTGATAAGATCAAATCCAGAGCCCATTAAAGTAGTACCAAGGAGATTCGGTAGAGTTCCGTATCAATCGAATAGATACTATGATTTCTTGGTCTGGGATGGTGATTCTGTCGAACTCGATGAGAACGATGAGGATCCGATCATCTATATGGATGCCATGCAGAGGTCTAACTCTGATAAGTAGCTAGAAGCCATGAAGTCTGAAATAGAGTCCATAAAAGTCAATAGTGTATGGACACTGATTGATCCACCTAAAGGGATAAAATTCATTGGGTGTAAGTAGATTTTCAAATGAAAAAGGGATACGGATGGAAATGTGGAAACCTATAAAGTCCATCTGGTTGTCAAAGAATATCGTTAGCATTATGGTATTGACTATGATGAGACGTCTTCTCCGATGGCAATGCTCAAATATATTCGGATCATGCTTGCAATAGTGGCATACCTAGATTATAAGATCTAGAAAATGGATGTAAAAATAGCTTTCCTAAATGAAAAGTTGGATGAAGAGGTGTATATGATACAGTCTGAGAATTTCACATCCACAGATGAGTCTAAGGTGTGCAAGCTTCAAAGATCCATTTATGAATTGAAGCAGGCATCGTGGAGTTGGAACATGCATTTTGATAAAGTAATCAGAATGTATGACTTCATTAAGAATGGAAAAAAATTCTACATATATAAATGGACTAACGGTTCTGTTGTTGTATTCCTTGTACTGTATGTAGATAACATTTTCTTAATTGAAAATGATATTCCTGTATTACAGAAAATAAAGATTTGGCTGTTATCTCAATTTTTCATGAAGGACTTGGGAGAAGCTTCCTACATCCTAAGGATAAAAATCTATAGAGATAGATCTAAAAAGTTGCTTGAATTATCCTAGTTCACATATATTGATACCATATTGAAGAGGTTCAGTATGGAGAATTTCAAGAAGGGCTATCTTCCAATAGGCCATGGAATTACTCTTTTGAAGAAGGATTGTCCAACAATTCCTCAAGAAAGAGAGCGTATGAGTAGAATTCTATATGCTTCGGCAGTAGGTTCTATTATGTATGCCATGACATGTATGTGATTGAATGTGGCATACTCACTAGGAGTAGTGAGTAAATACTAGTCTGATCCAGATAAAAATCATTGGAAGGTTGTAAAAACTATCCTTAAGTATTTAAGAAATACTAAGCACCAGTGGCTTATCTATGGAGATTCTGACTTGAAACTTATGGGATATGCTGATTTCAATTTTCAATCAGATCATGATGATAGTAAAAGTATGTCAGATTTTGTGTTTATCCTAAATAGTGGAGCAATATGCTGAAAGAGATCCAAACAACACACTGTAATTGAAAATAAAATCGGCAGACTCGCTCGGAACATTGTTCAGAACAAAGCAAGTAGTCTCGAGTGCATATTGAAGGATGCAGTGCAAGGTTTGCAGTACTACTTTTGAAAATTTTTTTAGAAAATAGCAAAGATGCAGTGGAAATAGTAATTAATCTAATTAATTATCTACTGATCATATCAGAATATTAAATCCTATGCTAAGGATATAAACATAATATGCATGCATTCATATAGATCTAAAAATAAAACTATGCAGCAAACTATTTACTATATCTATGTTTTTAAAACATAATATCTTTTCACGAATAGTTACCCACCATAATCTAAATTCGTCGAATAATGCTCTGGTGTCGTACCGTAGCTGCACACATGTTCGGCCTCTATGGTTGGTCCATCCGAAGCTCCTAGCTTCGATCAACCCCACTGGAGTGCTAGCTCCTGATGGGGCCTTCGATGGCTGATCACGATCGATCCAATTGATCATCTATTTTTTAATTTTTTAGATGCTTTAAAAAATCAAAACTTATTCTTTGGAGGATGATGAGATGGTGTACAAAGTTTGGTGGTGATCAGATGCTTACAGCACTCGATCTCTCCACCCAAACCCAGATTCTCAAATCTTGGATTTTACTCAGTCCAAAAATCTTGATGCACTAAAAATCCTCTCACGCCCTTTCTATGTGGAGTTTTTCTATGAAACAAGTTTTTATGGAAAGATGACTTTCAAATCTATAAACTTTATTTAGATTATTTCTAAAAGTTAAGTATCCTTAGAGATAAAAATTAGAAGAGACTAGAGATATGAAGGAAAAATAAAATGCTATAGGACCCTGCTCACCTTCACTCTAGGATTTTTTTTTGCTCAAAACCAATACCTAATCATTTTCAAATTTTTATTATAGAATGCTAACCCATTTAGCTTCACATGAAAAAATCCTCATAATTTATTGCATAAAAAATAAATAAAAATATCATATAGAGTGGATAGGTTAAGATTGGTTGAACTCGTTTCAACCAACTTCTAGTATTTGAATTCAAATGCAAGCCTATCCAATTCCAATGTCCATACCACTTATTTCACATGTAGAAGGACATTCCTTTTGCATGCATGCCCATTTTATAGAAAAAATTGATGACCTAAAAAAAGAGAGATGGGCACGGAGATAAAGATAAGAGGGAGAGGGAGGTTTCAACCAAACCAACCTCTTTGAATTCAAAATTCAAAAAAAGTTTGAACTGGTCCAACACTTGATCAGGTCAAAGAGAGAAAGAAAGGGGGGGGCACAAATTTCTTCTCTTCATAAGAGAAACTTATGTAAAAAATAAAGATGGGCATTGGCAAGGTAGAAAAGTCAAACATGAGGTGACGCATGGGAAGGTTTGAATTCAAATAGGATTTGAATTAGTCCAAGTTGGTTTCAACCAAACTAAATTAATTCAAAACCAACTAGATCAGGTTAAATCCAACTAAATTAGGCTTAATCCAATCTATTTAATTTTTAATTAAATTAAAAATTAATTTAGTCTAGTTTCTGATCAAATCAGGATCAAATCTCATACGGCGATTAGGTCAACTCATTACCTAATTGGGTCAAACCCAATCAAATCCAATTCGATCAAACTTGATCAAATTCTCATCACTCAGTCAAATTAAGCTAATCAATAATTAAATTGCTAATTAATCCTTCAATAAACATAGAGGCTCAATTGGATGGGAGTCTGGGCAATAGAGTTCCATCACTATGAAACTCTCGAAGAGTCCCAATCCAGTAGAACTCTTGAACCTAGTGTCCCAAACAATTATAACTCATGATCATAGAGTCCCAGACCAGTGGAACTCTTGATCAAAGAGTCCTAGATGAGTGAAACTTAGAGTCCCAGTCCATCAAAATTTTAGATCAGCCATCAGATCAGGTAGTAACTCCTATTGTGTGTGATCCCATAGGTTCGAATTCTAAGTCGATAGCACGAAAACTAATTTTCTATATCAATTGATGTGACCATCTAGCAATGATATCCAATATTCGGATAGGTCAAATTTATCGTAACACAACATCGATGAATCTGTGGAATATGGTTACCGTATAATTCATCCTTATGACCTCTATGTAATAGATGACTTGGGGTTAGACTATCAGTTCTAGTAAATACATCCATGTTGTGTCTCAATGCAATTAGTCCCGTGACTCTTTACTAAAACTACCCTGGCCAAGGCTTTGCTAAATTGAAATACAATTAAACACAACTTCTAAAAATAGGAGTGGTCAATCCCATCTTGATACATGCACCAACTCTTCAAGTACTTGACTGTGCCTAGAGATCTTCCGTCACTGAATTAAAAATTCAGATAATCTGGCACTAAAGCGTAGTGAGTTGCTTGAAAGTCACTATGATGATCTTAGATTAGAGGAACACTTATACCCATATTCCATCGAAGCTAATCTTGATAGGAGAAAAGCTTCGAAGTTGGTCACATTCAGTATAGATATACCCATACATCTCACTTGCATGCATACCAATGTCTCAACACTCCTTGGTTATGAGGACAACCAACTTATATGGCACACAATGACTTATACTCGATAAATATTATCATCCTAAGTAACAACGTATCTTTTGATCGTGAATAATTTAAAAACTAAATGATAAATCCTCCTTTGTCGGATCTAGATAGTCCTAAGGACTTCATCACAATATAGAAGTTCATTAGAAGACAATAAATTTATGATGCAAAAATGCTAAATTAACTTTTATTAATTTATAATTCATATATAATTATAAATATATAGCCCAACCGTCAATAGCTGATGATTGACTTTGGGATATATTTTTAACACATACCTCTAAAATAAAATCGGCAGACTCACAAATCTCATCATGGATTGAACCATGTCCAATAGGATTCGATTCCTCCTTTCAAACACACTATTATGCTGTGGTGTTCCAGGAGGGATCCATTATGAAAGAATCCCATTGTCTTCTAGATATATCAAAAACTCATTGAAAATGTATTCATCTCCTCGATCATATCAAAAAGTTTTAATACTCTTCTCAAGTTATTTTTTACCTCATTTCAATATCGTTTGAATATTTCAAATGAATCAGATTTACTCTTCATAAGATAGACGTATCCATACCTAAATAGATCGTCAGTAAATATAATGAAGTAGTAGAATCCATCTCTAGCACATGTACTCATAGGTCTACATACATCAGTATGTACTAGACTCAGAAGCTTAGTGGCTCGTTCATCTTTTTCAGTAAAAGATGATTTGATCATCTTATCAAAAAGACAGGACTCACAGGTATTCAATGATTCACAATCATCAATGTCAAGGATGTTTTTCTTGACTAACCTATTAATTCTATTCTTGTTTATATGACTTAGCCAACAGTGCCAAAGATAGGCATTAGAAATATGATCTAGTTTTGGGCATTTATTAGATGTGTACATTACACTAATAGGTTGTGATAAAACATAAATGTCATTTCTTAATTGTCCATTCATTACCATAATATCATTCATAATGATATCATAATAATTTTTTATTGACAAACAATAACCATCCTAGGCCAAAAGCCCAATAGATATTATGTTCATCATAAAAGATGGACAATAGTGACAATCACTTAAAATAATATTATTATTTTTGAAAAATAGCTTAAGAATTCTTAATGCTAGGACTGAAACTTTACTTTCATCCCCAACATTTAGAAATCTATCGCCATTCTCAAACTTTCTACCAATTTGAAGTTTATGTAATGAATTGCATATATGAATCAGACTTCTGATATCTAATACCTAGGTAGATGTATCACAAATAGAGAAATTATAAGATGTTATCATATAACAATCTTGACGAGTAACCACTTGTTGATTTCTTCTATTTAGCCTATTAAGATCAAGAGGAGCATTCCTCTTTGGATTTGTCTAATTAGGATCAACACTAGACTTCACATTCTCAGGTCCTAAATGCTTGTCATTATCCAACAGTAAAAGAAGCGGATTTACACTAGCCATTCTATTTATCTGAAAGAAAAATAAGAAATCTTATTAGTACTTGAATTAATTAATTCTAAAGACTTTGACTTTAGTCTAAAGGTCCTTCCACTATTTTTAAACGAATTGGTAGCATCTACCTCTAATTCAAGAAATTACATTAATTTCTTAGTAGGTATTAAAATCCACATAGACTACAGACGGGCCCGAGGTAGGATCTAGCTAACCTATGTGCATCTACAGGTAGGTTCATAACTAATTATTTTTTTAAATAATTTTTAGTATTTAGATTTTATCCTAGATGCCAAATCAATAGCCTTTGGCCTCCACTGAAATGGTTCAATTAGGTCCAACTATTAACATGATCGACTTCAGTGCATCAAACCAATGATAATTAGGTCTGAGGAAAGCTCTGGCTAATCTAATCATCATTAAGAGAGTGCAACCTAATCATCATATGATGGACAGTAATTTTAATATCCAAATAAACACCAAGTGTAAGGCACCTACAATGTCCATCCAGAAAATTGGACTTATTATTATTCACCTTAATGGAAGGTGTTGGGGATAAACCCCGCTCCTATTGAAGTCTAGTCCAATGCTCAGCCTAATGCAATCAGTAGCTATGGAAGAGCTTCAGTGGCCGAGTCTTAGCCGAACTCCTTTAGCTGATCGAACTCCTCAGCGATCGAGCTCCTTCCGAACTTTCCAGCGATCGAGTCTTAGTCGAATTTCTTCAACCGACTGAACTCTCCAATGATCGAATTCTAGTCGAACTCCTTCAGTCGATCGAACTCCTCAGCAGCCAAGTCTCTTCCGAACTTTCCAGCGGTCGAGTCTTAGTCGAATTCTTTCAACCGATCGAGCACCAATCAGACTCCTACGGTAGCTGAACTTCCTTCGAGGTCCTCAGCGATCGAGCCTCGACCAAACTCCTCAGTGGTCGAGCCCCGACTGAACTCCTCAGTGATCGAGTTCTAGCCAAACTCCTTCCAAATCGCTCCTACAATCAAATTTCTTTAGGAGCCAAACTTCTTCTGGATTACTCCTGCAGTCGGACTCCTTTAAGAGTCAGACTCCCTTCAGAATTCTCCTTCAACCAGATTCCTCCAGGAGTCGAACTTCTTTTGAATCGCTCCTATAGTCGGACTCCTTCGAGAGCCAAACTTCCTCCGTGCTCCTCCAATTGGACGTCCACGAGAGCCGAATTTCCTCCGTGCTTCTCCAATCGGATGCCTATGGGAGCCAAACTTCCTCCGCACTCCTCCAGTCGAATGCTCATGAAAGTCGAACTTCCTTTGCGCTCCTCCAGTCGGACGCCTATGGGAGCCAAACTCCTTTCAAGCCAAACACCTTCTCCTCTAGTCGGATGCCTGTAGAAGCCGAACTTTCTCCACGCTCCTCCAATCGGATGCCTACAAGAGCTGAACTCCTTCCGAACTTCTTCCTTAGTCAGATTCCTCCAGTGGTTACTTTCGGATGATCCCCTCCAGATGCATCCCCCTTGAGAGTTTGAGCTCCTTCGAAATACATATACGCCGAGGTTCTTCACCAATCAATGCCTGCTCCCTCGAACTACGACTGTTGAACATCGATGGTATGGCCGCCACTACTAGTCTGACGGCATGTTTTCCTCCATAACAAGTCCCATACGGCCCATAGTCGGATGACATGGCCACCACTACCAGTCTGATGATACCACTCTCTCCATAATAAGCCCCATGCAGCCCACGACTGGACGACATGGCCGCTACTACCAGTCTAGTGACTCCTCTTTCTTCATACCAAATCTCATACAGTCTAGAGCGGCCTACTACCAGATGGTATGGTCGTCACCATCATTCAAGCTTCGTCTATAAAAGTGACCCTCCAGATATGTTTTCTTTAAGCTCTCCTCTCCTCTATAAAGCTCAAAGCTCACTTCTCACTTCTGAGCACTCCATTTCTGTTGGCCAGAGGAGTTGACTTGATCGTCAGAGGATCCTGCCGAAGCCACCACCATCGACTTCGAACGAAACTTTATTTTGTAGGTTATCATCGGTGATCTCATCCTTCTCTACTTTAGTTCGATCCGGCATCAATCAGATTCTGCACCAGCAGAAGGCTATGACTTGGTTATCCCCATAACTTAGTCATTTTTGAGGATCTAATCATTTAGAGGATTTAATTTACTTATGATTTAAAAGAAGATACGAATTAATTTCTCCCACTGACTTCATCAAGTTAAATCCTTCCACTGACTTCACCAAGTCAATAGGTTAGGACTAGGTTCAATTTAGATCCATAGATATCTAATTCAATCTTACTGATTGAAATCAATCAAACTGATTCTTAGTGACATGGGTCAGCTCGAATCACCAAGTGATCTAATTAAATTCTAATCGACCATGTCGGTCAGGTAAGTGAGATTAGTAGAAGAGATATGCCATTAACTCATCAAAGATCGAATCACTGCAAGTAGCTTTTAATTAAAAATCACTGGTCTAAATTGCTAGACTTACCTTAGACACCAACCAGTTAATTAGGTCTGATCTAATCAACCTAGTAATTTTAGGCTAGATAGCCATGAATTAAGTCCATCTTGATCTCGTTAAAGACATGGATCCATCCAACTATAACTATTGAAGTTGATTCTAAAGTATTCTTGATCTAATCTAGGTCAACACTTAGTTAGATTTGATCAACTACTCTAGATTAATCCATTCTTTAACTAATCTTAGATCTAACCCAATTAATGGACTTAATTCATCTAACCCTTTAGCCCACAGATTTATACTTATGTTTTAGGATTTTTAATTCATAATTCTAGATCCTACTAGACAATATTTAATTCTTTTAATTAAGTTTTGGATTGATGGATTGGAATTTGATATTTTGAAAATAATTTTTAGTTTTTGAAAGATTCTTTACAATCTAGCACTATTTTACTAAATAGATTGATTCATTTAAAAAATGGATCGACTTATTTTATAAACAAGTACTAGTTGTAGGTTAGAATACTTAAAAACAGCCATTGAATAGCTTCAGCCAGCTTGTCAGTTGAGCTGACTCAGATTCCATCCGAGCTGGCTCGAGTAGGAGCCGAGCTGGTTCGATTTCTGAGACAGCCGACTCGAGCAAAAGCCTAGAAGGCCAACTTTTCATCGAGCTGGCTCGAATCCCATCCGAGCTGACCCAAATAAAAGTCGAGCCGATCCGAACAGAAGGCCTAGACTATTTCAGACAGGCATGCTGATTGAGCTGGCTCGATCATAGAGAGAGCCAGCTCGATCAGTGAACAGAACCTTTCTAAGATTCTGTTCAGATTTAATCTAAATCTATGTACATTACATAAAAATCATGAAATATTTAGATCTAATCTAAACATAAATTCATATTAAAATTTAAATTAAAACTAATTCAAAATATATCATAAAAATTCATTAGATCATATCTAAATTTTTATAATCAAAGTTATAGATCATAATGTACTAGGACAATCTCTCCACTGTAAGGGATAAACCTTACAGCAGGACAATCTATAGTCCGTGCGATCATTGTGTTATATATTAAATCTTTCTAATTTATATATTAAGCATGTCGACCAACCCTTGCTTTGATACCAACTAAAGAAAACCTAGCAGGATTTAGGGCACGTCTTTCAAAACTTTTTTAAAAATTAACTACAGCGAAAGCAGAATTAATCTAAAGTTAATTCTATGCATGCTATGATCTAATCATAAAATTCTACTCAGAATCTTTAACATGCTTATATGAATCAAAAAAATAAAATACATTCGATCAACAAATCATATTTGCTGATTGATCTATGTTTAGAACATAGTACCTATGCACGGATAGATGATCACCATAATCTGGATGCATCAGAAGATGCTCTCCCATCATGCTGTAGCCACATACATGTTCGACCTCTATGGTGAGTCTACACGGAGCTCCTAGTCTTGATCAGTCCTTTCGGAGTGCTAGCTTCTCATCGAGGTCTTTGATGACTGATCTTCATTGATCCAATTAATGATTTGCTCTTGATCTCCCAGACGCTCTAGAAGATTAGAAAATGCAATAGAGGAAGACGAGATGGTGGTGAAAGTCGGTGGAGATCCGATACTCAAACTCTCCATCCAAAATCTAGAGTTCCAACTCTAAGATTTTAGCACACATCCATGAGGACCTGGACACTCTTCTCTCTTTGAAAAACCTCATGCCAAAAGAGATGCGCCCCTATCTCAGATTTCTCTCTCACAAAAATTTTTCACGAAACCTCTCTATTCCTCATGCAAACCCATGAATTTGCAAGGCACCTCAATTTTTGCATGCCCAAAAAAATCTTATTTTAATAGGCGTTAATCCATGGGAGGATAAGGATAAGTTTGGTTGAACTTGTTTCAACCAATTCTCTTGAATTCAAAATTCAAGAGGATTCCTTATCTTATTCTATCACCCATCCTAATGTTTAACATGCAGAAGGACTCTCCTTCTACATGTGCATAAATAAAATTATGATCGAACAAATGGGAAGATATGAAGAAAAGATAATGATGAGAGGGAGTTGGAAAGTTTCAATCAAACTAACCAACACAAGTTAAATTCAAAATTTAACTTGCTCTCAATCTGATCTGATCCAATGCTTGGACCAGATCAAAGGTAGGAATATGGGAGGTGCAAATACTCTTTTGGCATAGAGAAATCACATGAATTTAGAATTCACATGGAGAATGGGTGTGGGTCAAAGTAGTCAAGGCATAAGGAGATTAAAGGGTTCAAATTTAAATCTTATTTGAATTAGTCCAAATTAGTTTCAACCAAATCAATTATCTAGACCTAATTAGAGTAGGTTAAATTCAACCAAATTAGACTTAATCTAATCTAATAAATTTTTAAATAAATTAAAAATAAATTAGGTCCAACTTCTGATCAAATCAGGACCGAATCTCTCATAGCGATTAGATCATCACATGACCTGATCGGATCAAACTCAATTGAATCAAATTCAATCAGATTTAATCGAATCCTCATCGCTTAATCAAATTAAACTAATCAGTAATCTAATTATTAATTAATTCTTTAATAAATATCCAAGTTTCAATCTAGTGGGACTTTCAATCAACCATCAGATCAGGTAGAAACTCCTATTGTATGTGACCCCATAGATTCGAATCCTAAATTGATAACATATGAACTAATTTTTTATACCAATCAATGTAACTATCTAGCAATGGTATCCGAAGTTTGGATTAATCAAAAAGTCGCAATGCAATAATGACGAACCTATGGCATATGGTTACTATATAATTCATCCCCTTGACCATGATGCTCATAGGATGATCTAGGATTAACTGCCAATCCTAAAAATTCATTCATATTATATTTCAAAATTCAGCATCCATTATATGGACTACCTCGATCGAGAATTTGCCAAATTGAAATACAGCGATGCACTTGCTCCAATACTTGGAGGGATCAATCCCATTTTGACTCATGCACCGATAAGCTAAGTACTTGAATACATCCAATAGTCTTCCATCAATGAATTAAAAATTCAGATAGTTCGATACCTAAATACAGTGAGTTGCTTGTAAGTCATCGTAGTGATCTTAAGTCTAAGGGACACATGTATCCATATCCTTCACGAGCAACTTTTGACAGAAGAGAGCCCTACAGTTGGATCACGATCAGTGAAATATATCCTTATATTTCACATGCATGTCATAATAGCATCACCATACTTCTTGGTTAAGAGAATGACCAACACTTATGACACGCAATGGCCTACTCTTGATTAATGTTGTCATCCTAGGTAACAACGAATCATTTGGTTGCAATCAGTTTAAGGACTAAATGATAAATCCTTCTTTATCGAGTCTAAATAGTCCTAAGAAATTCATCACAAAGAGTTCATTATAGGAAGATGCACAAAGTGATGAAATTGTCAGAATAATAATTTTATTCAATTAAAATTCAAGCATAAATTATATTTAGCTCAGCCATCTATAACCTAGATGATTGACTTTAGGATACATTTTTCAATATTGACCCAATGAATGCCCACCACCAGTTTTGATGTTGACGGTCCACGATCCGTCCCTCACTCCATCGATGAGGAACGCCACCATCCATGACTTCTTCGATCCTGACTTCCTACCCGATACTATCCCTGCCCTATCCCCCCCCCTTTTCGTGGGTTCGAGCACCTTTCCAGATCCAGCTCTTTCTTATTTTCTTTTCATTCTATTCTCAACCATTTGTTCACCTTCTCCCTACCGCCATCCCGGATCCATAGTCGGACCATCCTAAAACCCTAGGTGCTTTCGCATTTTCCCTTGATTTGACACTCATCGGACCTCCTCTTCGTCGGCTGCCAGACCTTTCTTCCCCTCAAACCTTAGCTACTGGTTACCCCCACTCCAACCCCCCCACCCCCAGCCAAAAAAAAAAAATCCTAGTTGACACAATCCAAATTGGTGGTCCAATCCAAGCCCAGCATTCTAGGCCCAATCCATTTCTAGATTAGATGAGCCTTGATTATTAGGCCGTGGCCCATCTTCAGGCCTCAACCCATCTATTCCAACTAGAGGCTAGTTTAATGGGGCCGTCCCACTCTCGGGCCCCAATCCAGGCCTGACCCAGAATTTGGCCCAAACACTAGATCGACTATCGGCCCATGAACAAAATGTCCACTACACCCGATAACCGACCCTTCTAGATTTGGATCCGATCCTTTCCTTGACCCGTTAAACCATTAATTATTTTTTTTCCTTCACCCAGCTACCACCCTGCAGCAACTTTTTTTTCCTCCCACTCGAGCAGTGAGGAAGGCTACCACTGCATGGCAGCAATCCTTTGTCCATACTTTTCTCTATTCACGGAAAGGCTGCGGATCCTTAATAGCAATCGTGATCTTTTTTTTTGTGTGTGTTTTCTTTTCATCCGAACATTAAGCAGGGTTGCTACAATATGGCAGCAAGCCTCTATCTCTTTCCTCCCTCATATGATATTTTAAATGGAGTGGAAGGCTGCCAAAATATAGACAGCAACCCTCCTACATCCTTCATAAGAAATAGAATTCCTTCATAAGAAACACAATTCTGTTTCTTAATAAGGAACACGAAGCTAATACTACAATGAAAAAGCTTTCGAATAAATTGATGAGGGGGAAAAAAAATCTCCTCTGTAGCTTGCTTTCCTCGATTTCGTCTCTTTGATCCTTCTGATCTTCAGCAAGCCTAACCTAAAAAAATAGAAGAAAAATGAATCAAAATCTCAAAAAAAAAAAAAACAAACAAATTCCCACCTTCTCTATTCAGTCATCCTCGATGTTTGAATTGATCTCTGAGCCTTCCCACGTATTTATAGCCTTTAGCAGGGAAATAGGTGATATGACAGTCCATGCTTGCCATCGATATCTTCTGGTTTGTTTGCCCAAAAAATCTCTCCCTCTAATTAAAGCCTTTGCAATTTCCTCTGTTAACCCTCTACACCCTAATCAAAAGCGAAGGCATGCCGATGCTACGTCTCTTCGAAATTCATATACCCTTTCTTTTTTTTTCCTTCTCGATGATAGGTCGGCTACGAATCTGACTTGGGCGTACATGTGAAAGAAAAGATCAAAAACCTACTCTGTCTCTCAGCGATATGGGATCATACCTTGTCTTCTCCTGCAAGCTTCTATTTGACCTCGCCACCTTCTTTCCTCCTTCCCTCCACAAAATCCTCTGTCAGGGTCATCCTCTATCAAGGTCAACACACATAGCACATAGAAGCTAAGGAGCCAATGCGTGTGTCCTCTAGAATGCAACACATGACGTGTTTAGGGAGCTCTAAACTCCCCTTTCATATATTGTATAAATAGATAAGTAGATTGTATAGATAGATGGATAGAAGATAGTCCATTTGAGGGATAAATTCTAAGAGTTTTTGTTTTAAATTTTAAATTTATCTTAAATTTTATTAAGATATACTAAATAAATCTCACTAGGATCGAGTATTTATCATAATAATTTATTTTTAAAATTTTTTATCAAATTGATGCTGATTTTAACTTATTTATCAAACTAATGCAGAAGATAAAAATGCCATTTAAAATGGTATTTTTTGCTGAGAAAATGCCATTCCAAATAATATTTTTATTGTCCAGTCAGCAACCCCCCGTAGTCTATGTGGAACCCAACTGAAAAAAAGAATTAAATGAAAGTCACCATTTAGAATGGCGATTTTAAAAATCATCGTTAGAAATAGTGCTTTTAAAAGTCACCATACCAAATGGTGCTTCTAAAAGTACCATTTCAAATGGTGTTTTCAAAAGTATTGCAAAACCCATTTTCAAAATGCTCCTCCTTCCCTTCCCGACTTCCTGTTTCCCAGTTTCCACCACCCCACTGCCCTGCTATTCTAACCGGACGCCTGCCTACACCAATCTAAGGTATGTTCTCCCCTTCCATGCTTCTCTTCCCTCCCCCTACTACCCACCCCATCAGGCTTCTCTCTCTCCCAACCGACTTCTGGTTAGCATGCGCCTGACCCTCTTCCCGTCCAACACCCCCTCCCCCTCTGCCCGTGCCATCTTCTCATTCGATGCGCACCCACCCCTCTACCACCCCACACTCCCCACTGCCCCCATACCCGACCCTCTTCCCATCCGATGCCCCCTCCCCTCTGCCCACTCTCCAACCCCCCAGGCTCTTTCTGTCATCTCTTTCTTTCTATTTGTTAAATTAATGTATTCATTAAATTAATGTATCTGCTAATGTTATTTGCTATATTCTTAGAAATCGGTCCGAGTCTGATTTTTCCTAAAATCATCAAGCCTAAGCTCAACTCAAAGCCCAAAAAATTTTTTTGGATCGGGCTTGATTAGAGGTAGTGCTCGACCCAGCTCGACCCGTTTATAATGCTAATTGGTACTTTAGTAGATGACTAATTTAAAAATTTTAAATATATTATATAGAACCATAGACCCATCTTTTGATTATCATTTGTACATTTATATATTTTTTGTATGGATGGAAGAATTATGTACATTGGTCAATTGACTGTCCAATTTGAATAGTTTGAAAATTATAATTAATTCTATAGTAATTATAGTAATCAAATGATATGCAAATGATTCAAAAAAATTTTTGGATGGTATGTTTCTTTAATTTTTCTCACATATCTTCAGCCATATGGAAAGAACTAAGAAAAATACTATCAAAATTTCTATGTATCGTTTGATTAATGATAAGCATCACAAACATGTTAATAAAAGCATTAATTTATAAATTAACTAGTCGAAGATCTGCATGTTGCACGAAATGGATAATTATGGCCTATAATTATTAAATTTTTGATAATAAATATTTATAATAAATATTTTTTAGTTTTTTTAAATATTTTATTTTATTTTATTTATTTATCATATATATTATAATTTTTTATTATTTTATAAAATAATATATTTTTTTATTTTTTCTTCTTTTTTCCTCCTCTCATACTTTCTCTGCACCCGTCAGTGCCGGCCCACCCCTTTGTTGCCTCACCAGTCAGTGCCGGCCCACCCCTTTATTGCCTCACCATAGCTTTTCTTCTCTCTTAGCAAGTGCTGATCCCGATTGTATACCTGTCCCTTCTCTTCATTTCATACTTTCTCTGCGTCCACTGGTGCTACCCCACCACCGTTCTCCTTCTTTCTCAGCAAATGCCCATCCCAATCACACCCTCCGATGCCCCTGCTGGTACCACCACCCTCGGTGCCACCACTATCCCTCTTTTCTCCTTCCTTACCTCTTGCCCGGCTTCCTTCCTACCACTGCCAACATCTTCCATCTCGGCCATCCCCCCTTCATCTGGCCCCCTTCATATGCTCTAGCATTTTGAATTCCGCTCGTGCTGCTCAATGGCCTAGTAGGAGGGTCAATCTTCGACAATGCTACCAATAATAGAAGCCATGGTGCAAGCCTCGTAGTTGTAGATCTTTTTGTAATTGCAAATGAGGTTGTCCTACTTATTGTTGCACTAGTTCTAGTTCTGAAGGCAGATGTTGTTCTAGCAATAGTTCTCGACCCACTTTCACTGCTACTCCACGAAGCGAGGAGTGGTAGCACATTTTTTCCATCCATCCATCATGTGTGTGTGTATATATATATATATATATATGTATGTACATCAACATCCATCTGCCATGTAAGCATATTTTCCAAGGCACGATCCATCACGTGTCTTTTTTTTTTGTGGAGAAAGCATCAAAAAAATCAATGAAAACATACGAAGATCTATGCAGAGGAGAGCACGGAGATCGAAGGGATTTCTTAGGTTATGGTTGGGGTTTCTTCTCAAGCACATGGGCTTTTATGAAAGTTGTGGTAGTGTGAGCGGTAGAGAGCCACGGAGTTGAGAGCAGGGGCACGAAGCGGGGCCTTGCAGTTGCTGGAGAAGGTGGCAAGGAGGCGAAGGGCGGTGGGAAGGTCATCAACGAGGGAGAGAGAGTGGAGGAGGCAGAGGAGGGCAAGGAAGGAAGGAGAGCATGGAGATCGGGTTGATTTCTTAGGTTCCAGTTAAGAAGGCCATCGGCCCGGGGGGGGTGGAGGAGGAGAGCAAGGAAGGAGAGCACGAAGATTGGAGGGGTTTCTTAGATTTTGGTTTGGATTTTTTTGAGCATACGGGTTTTTATGCAAGTTTGTAGCAGTGTGGGTGACAAAGGGCCGAGGAGATTAAGGGTAGGGGTGGGGAGGGGGGCCTCACCGTGGCTGACGAAGGTAGTGAGGAGGCGGAGGGTGGTAGGGAGGCCATCGATAAGAGACGAGAGAGGAGGAGGTAGAGGAGGGCGAGGAAGGAAGGAAAGCACGAAGATCGAAAGGGATTTCTTAGGTTTTGGTTGGGATTTTTTTTCGAGCATATGGGTTTTTGTGCGAGTTGTGGTGGTATGAGTGGCAAAAGACCAAGAAGGTTGAGGGCAGAGGTGCATAGGGGGTCTTGGCCGTTGAAGGCAGCAAAGAGGCGAAGGATGGTAGGGAGGCTATCAACGGGGAAGAGAGAAGAGGCGGTAGAGGAGGATGAGAAAAAAATCGTATCCCATGCATGGCACAGGATTATAAGCTAGTTCATATTAAAAAACAAGAAGAGGTATAATAAAAAGGGATTTTTTTTTTCTATCTGACTTTTTTTTTTTTTTTTGGCAGATAATAAGGAGGAAGTCAAGCTTCTCCCGATATATTAGCATAGGGGGATGTACAAAGATGTTCACAGTACAAAGGCAAGAAAAAGAACGTAGGATGTCGATTAGAGCAAAGCTATTTTTCTTTTTTTAAATAAAAATTAAAGCTAAAGATTCAAGATGGAAGTAGAGAATAACTCGAAAGATGAGAACAGAACATAGATAAAGGGCCTATGGCGGTATGAGATTTGCCGCACTCTTCGAAACTACTCGATGCGCCTATAGTCCTTTCCATGAATGCAGATGTTCCTATTCCTTGAATGAGTGCAGAATCATTTGAAGAACCGTGAAAATGGTTTTGCGTCTATTAAGAAAGACCCTTCCATTATGTTCTAACTGGACTTGCCAGATGAAAGAAATCAATAGCTGGTCCCTGGCCGACTCAGAAAAGGTTGTAAGTTTCCTTTCCACCTGGTGGTCCATACTTCATGTAGGTTCAATAGCCGTCTTCTAAACTTCAAACAAGTTCTTTTTTCGAGGGAACTACAAACAAGCTCTCAACCCAAGTACTTTTTAAGGAGGGGCACCTGAGAAATATGTCACTGATTCGGAATCATTACCACAGAGGGAACACGCAGAGGATGCAACCGAATCAAGTCGAGCCGAATAACTGAAAACTTAAATTTGATTCGACTCAAAATATTTGGATTCAAAATTTAGTTCGAGCTCAGCTGAGTCTTAATATTTCAAGCTCAAATTCAGCTCAATGAAAAATAGGCTAAACTCGAAATTGATTCGGCTCGACTTGAATATGAACTGAGCCATATTCGAGCTCGAATTCGAACTCGAAATCGAGTCTTATCTTATTAATAATATATATATTATAAATATAATAATTATTATTATTATAATATATATATATATACATATATACTTAGGTAGGCTTGCAAGCTTTCAAGTCAAGTATCTTGCCACTGGAGCAGCTCACAAACAACTCGACTCGTTTGTAGTCCTACTTACAACCCATTCTTTCTCTGCTAAAACTTTGCCGGTATGAAGCCTCTTCTTCAAGGCCAACCAACCGACAATCCTCAATATTTCAGGTACCAATCTTTCCAAATCACTTTATAATAGGGCACACCACTTGACTACAATTCAAGAACTTATAGAATAATGCAATGTTTGGCTGATTTTTTTTTTCTTTTTTATTTTTAACCGTGACAGATAAACCCTAGATTAAGTATTTGATGGTAGTATTTATATTTTTTATATAAAAAGAAATGGAATAGAAGAGAACGTTACTTTTTAAGAAATAAAGTTATTTCACCCTTCTTGGAAATAGTTATTCTAGGAATAAGCTGGTATGACTGGAACAACTTGTGTTTCCAATGGACCCAAACCAAACAGCGTTACAGCTTGTGTTTCCAATGAAAACTAAATCTGCATTCATGCTATAAAATAGGAGTTTTTTCATTAGTTCTTATTGGAGATAAATCTCGTTCTCACCGAAGTTCAGTCTGATGCTTAGCCTAATACAATGGTAATCACAGAAGAGCTTCGATCGAAAATTTTTCCTCCAGAAGCCGAACTCCTTCTGAATACCTCCAGGAGCTGAATTCCTTCCGAATCTCTCCTTCAGTCGGATTTCTTCAGGAGCCGAACTCCTTCCAGATTCTTCTAGGAGCTGAACTTCTTCCGAATTTCTTCTTCAGTCAAATTTCTTCAAGAGTCGAACTCCTTCTGAATACCTTCAGGAGCCAAACTTCTTCCGAATTTCTCCATCAGTCGGATTCCTATAGGAACCGAACTTCTTTCGGATTTCTTCAGGTGCGTTAGTCGAATTTCTGCAGGAGCCAAACTCCTTCCAGACCTCTTCTTCAGTCAGATTTCTATAGGAACCGAACTCCTTCCGGACACCTCTAGGAGCCGAACTCCTTCTGGATTCCTTCAGGAGTCCGAACTCCTTTGGAATTGATATATGTCAAAGTTCTTCACCAACCAATGGGCCTGCTCCCTCCGGACTTCGACTATTAAATCTCAACAAATAGACGACCTCACTACCAGATGGTTACAACTATCATTTATTAGGGACCCCACTACCGGATGGTTACGACTGTCATTATTAGTCTATCACGAGCGACACCTCTCTCCGTAATAAATTTCACATGGCCCTAAGTAGTTCATGATCGGACGGTTACGATTGTCACTATCAATCTGCTCCAAACTCCGTCTATACAAGGGATCCTCCAGATACGTTTTCTCTAAGCTCTCTTCTCCTTTCCAAAACTCTACCAAATTCTTTTCTGAGCACTCCATTTCTATTGGCTAGAAGAGCTGACTTGATCATCAGAGGATCCTATCGGAGCCACCACCAACTCCAAATGGGATTTTATTTTGCAGGTCACCGGTGAAGACCTCTTCTTCCTCAGCTCCAGCTCGATCCGACATCAAACAGATTCTGCACCAATAGGATTAACGCTAAAGGAAGGGCCCTCTATTCCTGAGGTTCTATTATTCTTAAAGGAATGTTCAGCAGTGATCTCTCTTCTTTCTCTCTAGAAAAAAATATCTCTCAGAAAAGCTTTGACCCACGATCAACGGCCTCTGCAGCCAGATCACGTCCAGATCCATCCGTTCCTGCTCTAGCTCTGGCAACCAAGCTCCATCTACAGCCATGGTGGATGCAGAGCAGTTCAACCTACTAGTCCAGTAGGTTCGTGGTCTCATAGAGGTGGTGCAGGCCATATATCGACGGACTTCGGTGCCAATTCGATTGGAGTAGGCTTTTTTGGAGCCCCATGATTCGGTCGGAGGATGGCCAATTTGGGCTAGCCGATCGGTGACCTCCAAAAAGGAGAAACAAAGGGTGGAGCTTGGACCATGATTGGACCTCGGGGGAAGCTTTGTCCTATGCAGAATTTTGGTGTTCTACACCAAAGTCAAAGGCCTCGTTTACTTTAGACAAGATGAGGGGAGAGGCCTTGACAACGATCTTTATGTGCTCCTATAACCTGTTAGGAATAGGAGGAGAACCTCGTCCTAACGTAAGCAAAATCGAAGGCCTCGTTCATTTTAGACGAGGTGAGAGGAGAGACCCCAACAAGATCTCCTTCAACTTCAACAGGAGATAAGACTTCCTTCAACCTCGGCTGAAGATAAGATATTTTCCGAGCTTCAACTTTAATAGAAGATAGGACCTACTTCAACCTCGGCTGGAGATAAGATCTCTTCTGAGCTTCAATTTCAATATTTCGATCGGAGATAAGATCTTCCTCGAGCTTCGACTTCAGTGGGTGTAGAGTCCGAAAAAGAACTTTGGCAGTCATCTTTTCTGTACTTTCTTCCTTCGAATTTCGAACTCGAGAGTGGAAAGACTATTATTGGGGATAAAATTTGCTCCCATCGAAGTTCAGTCTGATGCTTAGCCTAATGCAACTGATAATCACGGAAGAACTTTAGTTGAAAATTCTTCCTCCAGGAGTCGAACTCCTTTCGGACACCTCCAGGAGCTGAACTCCTTCTGGATCTCTCCTTCAGTCGGATTTCTTCAAGAGCCGAACTCCTTCCAGATACTTTCAAGAGCCGAACTCCTTCCGAATTTCTCCTTCAATCGAATTTCTCCAGGAGCCGAACTCCTTTCAGACACCTCCAGGAGCCGAACTCCTTATAGATTTTTTCTTCAGTCGGATTCCTATAGGAGCCGAACTCCTTCTGGATTCCTCCAGATGCGTCAGTCGGATTTCTCCAGGAGCCGAACTTGTTTCAAACCTCTCCTTCAGTCAGATTTCTACAGGAATCAAATTTCTTCCAGATACATCTAGGAGCCGAACTCCTTTCAAATTCCTCCAGGAGTCCGAACTCCTCTAGAATTGATATATGTCAAAGTTCTTCACCAACCAATGGACCTGCTCCCTCTGGACTTCGACTATTACATCTCAACGAACAAGCGAACTCACTACTGGACAGTTATGACTATCATTTATCAGTCTGATACATGTGACCCCACTACCAGACGGTTACGACTGTCATTATCAGTCTACCACGAGCGACACCTCTCTCCGTAATAAATTTTATGTGGCCTTAAATGGCTCATGATCGGATGATTACGATTGTCACTATCAATCTACTTCAAACTCCGTCTATAAAAAAAATCCTCCAGATACATTTTCTCTGAGCTCTCTTCTTCTTCCCAAAATTTTACCAAATTCTTTTCTTAGCACTCCATTTCTATTGGCAAGAAGAGCTGACTTGATCATCGGAGGATCCTACCAAAGCCACCACCGATTTCGGATGAGACTTTATTTTTTAATTATATATTTTAATTTTTAATTTTTAATTTTTAAAAAAAATATATATATTTTAATTTTTATTATTAAGTAAAAATAAAAAAGTAAAAAGTATGTTTCATAACTAACTATAAATTAAAAAATAATTATATATAAAGTAAAAAATAAAAAATATTTTGTTATTATATATATAAAATAATTATTTTAATTTTTTAATTTTTAATTTTAATAATATTATCAAATATTATTTTTTTTTAATTTTTAATTTTTAAAAATTAAAAAAATTAAATATATATATATATTTAATAACTAATCAAATGCATCCTGAATTAAAAAGCAGCTCTCCAGACGATCCAGCCGGTGTCAAAGGCTGGGCAAAGGTAGGTGGCTTCAGTGATTCACGGTCCTCCCAAGAGAGAAGCGAGTGAGGTAAGGAGAGAAGAGTGGGGTCTCGATGGTGGACATGTGGCAGAGCCTTAACATCTTGCTATAATTTGCTATAATTCATTTATTTTAATGTGGACACGTTGTAGAGCCTCAACTTCTGTTCAAAAGTTCAAAACAAATATGTAGACCGGAAGAAGGGAAGCTGTGATCCTTGCGGCATGGAATAAGGCTATGCGAACGGCTGATGGACGTCGTGGTATATTTAAATAAAATTTATCACTTAAATATCTTATTTTAAAAAAAAATTCTTCTGGAAAAGCTCTTTCATTAACTATCTATTAAAAACGTGCATTGATTAATATGTGTAAGCTCATATTGTAGGTTTCTCATGGTCCAGTATGATCAATTGTTGTTTAGATACAAAAATAAACAAACAGTTTAGTAGTTCAAGAGTTCAGACAAAATTCCGGTTAAGGAGTTAAAATATTTCGTATATGGTTAACCAATAGCCAACTGTTTCCAATATTACACGTTAAAATTTTTTTATTCTCAAAATAGCGCTATCCCGGAGTCCATCTATAATATTTTAAATATTTTAAGTTTTCTGAATTTTTTTCACTCTCACAATAACCTTCTTGGAAAATACCTACGCAATATTTTAATTTAAACTAAATTGTTTCTAATCCTAACCAAAGAAGAGCACCTTGTGCCACGAAAATAACTAAGCTTGAAGGATTTTAACGTGGAACCCTCATTTGGTTGTTTCAGGGAAAGATCATGTTAACCGTGTCTCGTTGGAGAGATCTGATAGACCGGGAATGATGAGATAATCATGAAGAGTAACAATCATGAAAGGTCGCACCACTGCTTGAAAGGAGCGCTACTTCGTCAATGGAAAGCACCGGCTCAGCCTCTCAGATGCCAGAGCACAACCATCTCCACAACCTTGTTGTTTCTGAGTAACAAAGAAAAATACAAATCCATCAAATAAATATTATTGTCAAATTGTCCGGTGAAACACTTTCTTATATAGTTTGACTGCATAACACAGCATACAGATTCCTATAACATGGTTGTTAACTCAAGCAACGGACAGAGACACGTTATTATTTGGTTTGACAGCATTCATCTTTTGGTGCCAAACAGTCCCGTACCAGTTTAGTATAGTTCTAGCCGTTATCAAATGGGGGCATCACAGACAAAAAATATTATAAATTGAAAAGCATTAACATAATAAACTATGGTACACTGATAAAATTTTTCATGTGAAAAAAATCAAAGAGAGGAAACAAACATTGAAGTGAAACCAACTTATTTTCGACATCCAGAAAGAAGAAAAAGGAGCAAAAAGTTTTCTATACTGAGCGACAATGCCCAATTTACATTATACAGCAATTGGATGTAGACTGGAGAAGCTCTGGTGATCTGCAGGAAAACCAAAAAAAGAAAAAGAAAAAGTAAAAAGAGAGGAGTTAAAATTCACAAATGTGCAATTTTAAAACAAAACGTTAAAATCCTATGAGCAGATTGTTGGCAAGATACATATCATCTCAAGCAATCTGTGAGGCATTCATGAGATTTTACCAAGCACATACATAACTGGTGACAGAACTAGGTGCTTTAACAGCAATCCTGTATTAGCCAAAGCTCAGTGGTGAATGAAGAATATGAATTATCTCTTTCAAATGGTTTTGCCAACAAATGCAGCAGTGTAAGTTTGTCAAACTAATGTTGATCCGTACACTGTCCTCTGCTGTAACAGCTATACCAGATACCAGAAGTCCACTCATAATAATGCACGAATGGCATGAGCTGGGATATTAGCATTAGCTGCATTACTTCACATCCACTGATAAAATTTAAATATCAGTTAAGAATTAAAATTATAACAGTTTCCTCATCTAATTACCTATTAATCCTAATACCCAATTGGTTGCTAGCACACGCTGTTGTTAAAAATGAAAGCTACCTCCATAAATCCTAGTACAAGTCCTGTATAAGTAGTCTTGGGGTACCTTAATTTTTTCTAGTCTTCTAAACTGGAAACAATCTGTACCTCATCAGGTCTTTCTGGCTTATACTGCACAAATTCAAACCCATGTTAAAGGTGCTCTTTCTAGCTTCTCCTAATCACTTGCATCTAATTCTACCCTTCCTAATTGTACTGTAACATTTACTTCAACATCCAAAACTTTGCTGGCTCATCTTGCACTCATCCAGTGCTCCAAGTTGCCTTTGTGATTGCATTTGCAGAACTGGTCGTATGGTTCATGATTTCTCAGTTTGCTAGGTGATATTAGGAGCCTATTAATTAATTTATTATCATATCTATGATGCAAATAAATGATCACCAAAACATTTTAGTATGTACACTACCATCAGGTGGAAGGAAATATGTTGATAAAAATTTTGGGATAAACTGGGAACAGGCTATGGTTTTATGTTCAAGATCTAAATTTTCACATGTTGTGCCTGTATCAGTCATCGCCCAGGATAGTGTCTGCATCAAGACTATGCCTGCCATAAACCAGCTTGGAAAGACACACAACCCAGTCAACAATCAGTTTAAAGTTACAGGGATATGCAAGAGAAGCTTCTCTTTAATTCATATGAATTATTTCTATAGCTTGTTAATGACCTTTAAATTTTTATATCATATGCTTGACTCATATTGACATATTTAATGGAATGAACACTTGCTGTTGTTTTTATCTAACACCACTAACACAATCTAAAGTTCATAATTAGTTTGACTTCAAACAATACTAAATTTATCAAAACTTATCTCTGTGCTTTGTTTACGTATCATAATGTGCTACACAGTGCATGCCTCATAAGTCCCAAGGCATATTGACTATATATTGCACTGGGAAGGCCTCTATACAGTAGGTATCCTTGACATGGTACAGCACGCACTGATAATATTGTTCAATTTTGACCTTGTTTCTTATTTCCTGCATAAACTCCAAATCACACATATTGGCTTTATAGGGCGCCTTAACCTCTGTCTCAATAAGAAGATGAGCCCACCATTTGCCATTGGTCTAGGTAACCATGTTAATATGCCTTTTCAGTACCTAGCATGATGATCCATACAATTCAAAGGTGTTTATCTAAATAACAGTTGATGATAGCATAATTCTGCCAAGTGAACATGCACTTGCTTGCTTTAATCCTTGCTGTGAGTCAGTGACATTCTCATCGATGTGTCCATCATTCAAAAAAAATGGAAAAAATGTAGTGAAAATTTTTCAAGAATCTTCATCCCTCAGTTCTAACAACATCCTCATTATGACACATTCTCATTGTGGTTGCTAATAAAGAAAAAGAAATGGGGTTATTGAGGTTTCATTAAATAGTTTTTAATTAATATCATCCATAAATTTCACAGACAACCTCAACTAATATTTTGCCCTTCCATGATTGCATCATCAACGAACATCATGCCACCAATAACAAAATAAGCCATATATGCTATTTGGAGGTCAATGCCATGAATATTTCAACCCTTAGTTCAGGTACCATCTACATCTTTCATTGATGTCAGCATTTTCATTTTACATGTCTTTCATCCTCATTACTAACAATAGAAAAAGATCTTCAACAAAAAGATCTAATCCTTCGGCACTCAAAACATGAGACTTGAATCAGTTTATTAGCTTAGGCTGAAAATGAGCTGCACTTATAACTGAAGAAAATTAATTATGCCATAAAACTTCTTTTTCAGGCTTTTAATCTCTCACTCAAGAGCTGTAAATGATTATAGTTATTTAAAGACTTAAAAGCATGAATATTCAATAAACTAATGATAAATCTTATTAGTGCTAGAGGTATTTCTTGCGGTAATGTTTCAGTGAATTGTTTGACAAGAATAGAACATGATAATGATCTGAAGATCTTAGTCACAAATCGAGCAAAACAACTGACACTCAGAGTCAAGAATATTTTTGTTCCATCCCTAGCTTTTTGACCTTTTCTCTCCATAATTGTCACATGATTATAGCAATCCTCACCTACTGATTTTCCAACTACTTGCATTAGGAAGTGGAATAGAGTAGAGGACTTGCAAGGAAAGTTAAACCCTATTGCTGTCAGAGAATACAATTGAAACAAAGCAGACTTGTAACACAAAGGATTCTCTGAGAATTTGGAAGATTCTTCAAGGGCTTATAAGGTATTTAAAAGCTAACAACTTCTTCAAAGCCATGTTTGATATGTATGGAAAACTTGAAGACATGACAGCTTATAAACAAAAGGTAAAATTAAAAAAGAAAAGTCAATTGGTGTGCAGTTGCATGTAAATTAACTTAATGGATCTGAGACAAGGCTTGTAAAATAAAGATTGTTGCTGTTCATTGCCTAATATTTTTAAGCAGATTTCAAGCTAAAAGAAGATAGGATCTGACCAACAGGGCTAGGCAACTTATATAGTTTTACTGAACTTCAGAAAGCTTTTGCATTTGTGAACCGTAAGATGGCACAGCACATTACCAGAAAAGGGTTCAGACGGTAGGCACTTGACATGCAAAGAGAAGTTGGTGAGGGTGAAGTAAGAGTGAATATGAATTACAAACCAATTGCATCAGTACCTCAAACCCGTCTTTATCATTAGGTTATAACAATGTGAAAGTAGTAGAGGCAAAACAATTTTTTGACCGCGGATGTAGTTTACCCAGTTTTGAATCTTGAAAATTTCTTAGAAACAATTGCTTTTCATGCAACCTTATGCTTACCATCTCTCTGTCTAGAAGGTTAAGAGGCAGGTCGGTGCAACTTATTTAGCAGCAGAAGCACTAACAAAAGGAGATCTATAGAAATCTGTGGTTCTCACTCCAAAAGACATTAAAGAAGTTTAACGAATTCTAAAATGTCTCAGTCATTACTGATACGACCACAATGTCTCCATTAGCTTATTATGTTAATTCTATATCTTGCTTTGTCCTTTTACCACTCATACTTGTTCTAAAGCTGCAATGCTTTTTGTATCTGGATCTATTGTCTAGTTAATAGAATTCATTAAATAATCATCAGAATCTAAACAAAAATTGGAAAGGGCATGCTATGGTCAGGGGTCATAACATGGACAAGTGAATGCCTTGTTCCTGTTGACATGCTTAACTCAGCCAAGTGCAAGGTGAGCCTGACCTCATTTCTGGGTTTATCTAAACATGGAAGGACTTACGAGAGTGTCTGCACATGTCTTGAGGTCTTCCTCACACAAGATGCTCACAAGAAGCATATTTCTCAAACAATACAGTTGCAAAAATTTGGGCATACTTCCCTGACCAATGTCCAAGTAATAAAAACATAGGATCCTTAATGGAAGCTTCTGAACATGCTAAGGAAGTCCTTTAGAATGATGCAGACATTATATGCAGTGACAGTAACTCAGAAAGGATCATAAGACATGTCTGAGATCAAGAATGAATCTTAATATAATCTATGACACATCTAAAAGAGGAGGTAAAAGGAGAAAACATGCGTATATCACATTTCTATCAGCAACCAGGATCTAAGACCAGCAAGTTCTAGCCAGTAGCTCAGAGCCAATGTTATTGATTTAAAAAATCTTAATAATCAATGCTGGTAAATACAAAATGTATATTAGAATGTTATGTAGCCAGAATATAGAGTGGAAGACTCACATTTGTCCCAGATTGTTTAGATCGAGATCAGGGGCAAGCTCTTGAACAATATCATTGGGAGGTTGGCCACATTCCTGCATGTTCTGCATGAGATCAACAATCTTAGAGAAATTTTCAGGCTCATTTTCATATACATCATTCAGCTTCAATATGAGCCCATATTGGTGATGATAGCGATCGTATTCTTCCTGGTTCAATTCATTTTTGTGCTCCTCCAACCACTTGGGATATCTTTCTCCAATTTCCTTCATAGGTTCATGAAGAATCTCCTTGGACAAAAGTTGTTGCATCATAGTTTCAACAATAGATTCCATGTCCTATACAGTAAAAAAATCAATGCATTAGAAACATAATAATTTCAAGCCAATAGACCATTACAAAAATTCAAGAAACCAAAGGAATACTTCAGGCAAAAGAACAAAATGAAAAGTCTCTACATCCAAAAAGGGCATATTTCATTCAAACAGAATAACAGTGCTTCAGGTAAACACCATTCCACTGGAGGCAATAGAGTATATTTCTTTTATTTAGAAGCAATATTTTCCCTTTTCTATTGATGTTAAACAAGAATTTACATGAATACTTGGATGATCATATGTAAGATAATGATGCTTTCATTATATAGATTATAACCTCTACTCATCATTTATGGTATTACTGTAACTCTAGTACATGATACAACCTTTCAAAATTGTGTTTCTGGAGATCACTCTTACCATGCTTATTACTTATCAATCCATTGGTGCGAATGTTAATTAAATCAGGATTTCTGAGTCAACAATAATTTGTCTGGACAAGTCTCCAAATCAAGATACATAAAAAAAAGCATAGGGGAAGAATGCAGATAATTTCCATCTCCATGATGATTCCAGAGTATCCTATCCAATTTCCAATGAAAATGTAGAAAAGCATAAAAAATACAGGTTGATTCTTTAATTAATCTTCAAACATAATTCGCATCCTCGTTGGCACGGTAGCACCTGAAAATATCAAAGCCATCAGAAGGTATCGTACTTTGTCAAATAATGAGACAATCATGGACATATCCAAATGAACATGTAAATTGTAGCTACCAAATATTAGGTGGTGCAACCCTTTGAAGTCCTGAGGTGTTATGTGCAAATAATGAAAGGGCACTAAAATCTCGATACTCTTGTCAATTCATTCTGTGTTAAGATTTATTGGTTGAACCTGACTGAAGCTCTATTAAATGCATGAGTAGCATCATTCTTGTTACATCAGGGAATACTTGTCACTGCAGTATTCACTATAGCAAAGAGTGTCTTTCTTGTCAACCACTTTAAAAGTCAAAGATGTCAAGAATCATAATAGTAATATCAATATTACTATCAAGAGCTTCATTTCTACCGGTTAGCATACTTTCTCCTTGATGAATTGTGGCCTATGTAGATGTTCACACCATGTTAGTCGCAAACCAGTAATCCATTCACCTATCTTCCTTTTTCTCAAGATCATGCATGTAGTTGGAAACCCAAAGACCAGGGATTCTGGTAGATCAACTTCAATCATGCACGCTTGATGTCTGCTAGCCATACATCCTTTTCATTCATTGATGCACTCTTGTTTTAAATATAGCTTATCGATTTTCTCACTACTATGTCCTTCTATGGCAGTAAAACTAAAAGCACATAAAGAGATTCCTGATAATTGGAATTGCTTGAAACCTCAACTTGGCAGGAAGAGCTTATAATGCCCACATAACTGTAGGTTGATCATCGTAATACTTCTTTGAAATTTATTGCCCTCCCATTGTTAATTATCATTGATAAGGGGAAAGAAAAACAATCTTATATTAACCAGTTCAGTTGCAAGGAGAGGAAAAATTTGCTCGGTACATTTTTCTAGCTCTAGGAAATATTTCCCTTCCAACACATAAAGAAAACATTATCAACCGGAGCTTAAAGTATTTCTGCTAAAATTGACCATAAATTAACTCAAAACTGAAAACCAACTTGTTCCAGCTCTAATTGATATTGCACCATATATAGGTTATAAGCCAAAGATCAACCTATGTAATTATCTAGAACTAACACTAAATAAGCTCGTATAATGATAGACTCAAATGATATACCAAAACAATGAAAAGCAAATCAAATCATTTCTACATCTACCTCCCCTAATTTAATCCACCTCATACACTACTGGGACACAATCATAAACTACAAACAAATGAATTAAATAAAAAGAAGATTCACAGAATGTACTTTCTTCTCCATGTAAACGACTCTAAATCTCAATTATCAGAAACCAAACATCCTTAAGAAGTTAATTTCTGAAGCACAAACGAACAAATAAAACGTGACATAGACCTGAGACCCAGCGAGCTCCTCGAACTGCTTGACAAAGTCTTCGACCATGGCTTCGCTATCCAAACCACCCTCCCCTCTCGGGGCCGTGGCGGTGGCCGACTCCAGTCCCCGGACGGCTTCGCGGGTCTGCTGAGTCAATTTCTCGAGCGCCTCGGAGGCGTGAGATCCCTTGGGAGGAGCCCGTTGTTTCCCCTTCCTCCTTGCCTTCAGGTCCGGCAACCCCATCCCCAATCCTAGCACCGAAGAAGAAGGGGGCAAAGAAGCCCTTCCCTCTTCCCCACCTCCTCCTTTCCCATCTCCAACACCACCGCTCCTGTTTATAGACAGATCGAAAAGAAAATAACCCAATTAAAGATTGAAGTGGATGGAAGAGCGGAGAAAAGAAGAACACCTTCGAGAAGGAGCGAGATCGAGCTTGGTGAAGTCGTCCAAAGCGCCTGGAATAAAGTAGAGAGATGGGATAACGAAGCGGGAATTAGCAAAGAAGGGGAAGAAAGGGGGGAAGGAATAGAAGCATACTGTCAAGGAGTTGGTCTAGATCGTCGTTAGAGGAGTCGGCCATGGAATCGCGGTGGGATAGCTGGGATAAAATTATCGGGAGCAGAAACGGACGCTTGCTTGCAGAGAGAGAAGAGGAAGTAGCCCTTGGCTGCGGCGACGCCTCCGCCCTCGGACCGGAGATATCGTCTCGGTAATACCAATGCAGCGCCGCTGGTTCATTCGTTATCGTCACCGTGCGTATGGCAAGAGATATCGTTACCCCTGGTTCAGATCTTTATTGATTTCCGGTAACGACCCTAGGTTTAAAAACTATTGCTGTGAGCTGGTTTCTGTGGCGAACGCCCTACGAATTTGATTTTGAAGATGGATGGATCGATTGGATCAGGTTATATAAAAAATTTAAATTTTATCATCATGATGAACTTCTTTCACTAATGAACTTTGCTAAGATTATCCTCTTTTCCTCTATCTATTTATTTTATATGCCGATACTCTATTCTATCCGATCCGATGGTGGTGGGACATAATTAAAGCCCTACTGGCTTGCTCCTAAAATTCAATCATTCTCTTTTTTTTTTTTTTTATAAATAACTATTTGTTGATTAGTTGGATCTTGATCCAAAATATGAGATACTTTACGACTATTGTTGATGCCTACCATCGAATTTCTAGCCAGCTTGTGAATTTGCAAAAATCCACGATTACCTTCAACCCCAAGATGAGGGTCTATTTAAAGTAGATAATTCAAGATAGACTGATCTCTAAACAGACCGAGACCTTGACCTATCTAAAGGTCTCTATCATAAAACGGAATCTTTAGAGGGCTAATTATAGACCCATAGAGTAGTAGGTCTATGATCGCCTTAAGAACTGACAAGCCAATGCCCTCTCCATGACGGATAGAATTATCCTCATGAGATCAGTTCTAAATTCTACTTCGATCTACCTCTTGGCAAATATTGTTATGCCATGCTCTTCTCTTAGAGGTTTGAAGTAGCAATTCCGGAGTTTCCTATGGGACGCTAGCTAGATAGAGCGGTCATAGGCTTTAGTTGCTTTCCTAAGAGATGGTCTGCAAGCCTGTATGGGATAGGGGCCTTGGGATCCAGTTCTTGTTGTCAAAAGGGAGGCTATGATTTTCAAATATGCAGCTAGATTCCTCATCCAGCCTGATTGCTTATGAAATAAGATGATGAGGGCTCAGTATGGAGCTTGGAGCTAGGAGTCCCAAATGTGGATTGATCGTGGCTGCTCCTTTATCTAGAAGAAGATTTGCACTCATGCCTTAATAGTGGTGACTCAAATCAGATGACTAATTGAAGGTAAGACTTTGATTGACGTGAGCCAAGATGTTTAGATTTCCAGCTTGCCCCTCTTTCATTGGCTGACCTACGTCGTTATGGGGATAGATGACCACCTGTGGGTCTATAATTTGATCACTACTAGCTCAGGATGCTATCCATCTCTTTGGTAGTGAGCATGTTGACAGGATTCTTGCTATCCTGATTTCTATCCATCAAAGTCAAGACTTGAGGGTATGGGGTCGATTTTGCTGTCTAAGGTTCCTACCGAGGATCTTATCGAGTTGAGCAAGCTAGTGCTAGATAAGAGGATCAAGATTGCTTGGATTTGGAGAGTCGTGCCCATCCTAGGGTCGGACATTTTCTAGGAGGTTGTCTGAAATCAGCTTCTGACTCAAATACTTTTTAAGGATAGAGACATGAAGCTTTCGACTACCCATCTGGTCTACCGGCTGGAGGATGAGTCGATGGAGCATGTACTTTTTCATTGCTCAAGGGCGAGTTTGATTTGGAAGATGGCTGGTGGTTAGCCTTGAGGGGTGATCAGTGGCCTTTGGCTCCTCCCTTTCCTAAATGCAATCCATTAGAGTATGGCTGAGGGTTTGCCCTAGGGTGGTAGGATGGCATATGTTGCTTGTTAAATTTGGCTATCCAAAAATAGCCTAATTTTTGAAGCCGAGATTGTGCATCCACATCGAATGCTTGAGAGAGCCTGTTGCTTAGATATAAAGTACAGCTATTTCAACACTGCTGGCTTGATCCTTATCATCCTAAGTTTCTGGGACTCTCTTGCTATACCTATAGCAAACCAGAAGATTCTTTTAATTTTTTAGGAGCCCCCTCCTTCGGAGTTTGTTAAGGTTAATTTTGATGGTAATGTTAAAGGTGCTGCGAACCATATCATCTGAGTCTTAGATATTTGACTGTTGGTGGCAGGAGGCTCACATCTTTTTAAGCCATCTATCTTCGGAGTGGAGCTTTATGTTGCTTAGACGGGCATCATTTATACGAGTGCGAGTAGAAAGGATCTTTGTTTAGAGTGACTTCCCCATAGTTATCGACTGAATTCAGGATGAGGCGAAGCATCTTGATGTTCATCCACTTTTTTGTGACATTTGGGGGTTCCTTCGTCATTCTACCATAATGTCTGTTTGACATGTGATGGCTTGGTCCAAATTGGACCAATCCATCAAAAATAGGCCCACATCCCACCTAAAATCAAAAAAAAAAAAGACAAATAAATTGATGAAGAAGACTCCCACTAGGAGTCTTCTTCCACCGATTCTATTATGGGAGAAGGTGAATTCGGAGAGAATTCAGCCTCTCCTCCACTCTATTTTGAGGCACGAACCCCGTTCTCCCTCCAAAGTCGACGAGCCTAAGCTCTCCTCCTCTCTTCTTTCTCTCTCTTTCTCCCAATTTTTGCCAGCTTCCCATACTCGTGCTCACCCCAAATCAGAGCCGACGATGCCGCTAGAGCTGAGGTAAGACCCTGATCCTTCTTTCTCTCTCTCTCTCTTCCTCATCTTCTTATAGCCTTGGGCATCGTCGCTGGCCATCAACTTGGTCAGAAAATACCTCAAAGGAAAAACCCATGTTTTTAGAACTTTTCCATGATTTTTCGTCATTCGGACATCATCGCCGATCATTCCTTATTCTATTGTTGTCGATCGCCCACTGCCGACCTGTGCTGCTGCACCCCACTGGCGTACCGGCTACTACCCAGATCCCTCCCCTATTTTGGCTAAAGAAAGAAAGAAAGAAAAAGAAAGAAAGAAGAAGAAGAAGAAAAGAAAAAGAAAAAAAAGAAAAGAAAAGGAGAAAAAAAAAATCTCTCTCCTTCTTTTTCTAGGATCTTCTTACTGTCTCTCTTTCTCTCTCTAACTATACCATGGATCCTAGGATGAACCTAAGATGAAATTAAGATGACCGAAGACTGCTTTAAAATCTTTGCAATAGATCATATTCCAATCTGGTTCTTGTTAACAATTCATAGCATTTGAATCACCTTAATATGATCTATGATAATCCTGATCACGATTGCCTCTTTTGAAGGATATAAAAATTCTTTCTGCATTTTCTTTCTCTATTTTCTCTCTACTCATCTACTTTTTCTCTCTAAGGACTTTAGTACCGAGTCATACTTTCTCTTTTAGAAACTCATGTTGACTTCGACAAAATGATCTTGAATCGATTTGGTGTTCAGATGGTCTATCGAATTGATCACTTGATTAATCATCTCTTTTATTATTAATTAATTTTATTAAATTTAATAAATAAAAATTAATTATGAATTAATATTTAAATAGAATTATCTAATTTTTTTAACAAAGTCTGAAGATCTAGGATGATCAAGGTAAATGGGATCTTATGCTCCTTATTTATATCTAAATTATCATATTTTCTATGCAAATAAATTATTATTGATGAAATCATGTTTTTCATAAAATAAGAATAAGCATATGAGATATGAAAAAGTATATTTTATTATAATCATTGATTTTATGAATATATTTTATAAAAATGATATGTTTATGAAGTATGAATTTTATTATTTTTTTATCTATGTACATGTATACTTTAAGAAAAAGATATCAAAATTTCAAAAGCTTTTGAATAGCTATGAATGAATCTTTATAAAAAGATCGATATCCAGAGCTAGCATCCATAAAAATATAGACCTTACCAATGGATATAAAGTTGGCATACGAAATAAGAATTCTATTGATTAAGAATACTGGTCCTGTTATGGATATAAAATGATCATAATATGAATATCTATGAGTAATATTTTGAAATATAACATGAATACATGATAAGAATGATTTATGAATCATATTTACAAAATTTCATGATTTATATATGCATGATTATTTTTATAATTTATTTTATTATATGATCTATGAAATATTTTATTTTATAATATTTATTATTTTCTAAATATTGTATTATCATAAAAAAATTTTACTCGATCTGGTAAGGAAGCGTAGGTTTTACTTATTGAGCTAGCGTAAATCATATCTTTTTATTTTATTTTTTTATAGAGAATTAAGATTAAAAATGATGAAGAATCTAGACTTGAAGATCTGCGTAGCAAGTTTAGAAATTTTGTAACTGAACTTAGTTTATTTGATGATCATGGACTTATAGTTAATTATTTCTAAATTTTAAGATATGGATTTGATATTTGATATTGGATTTAAATACTTTGGACCAATCTTGATTTAATTATTTGATATATGATTGAAGTTAAATCTTTTATAATTTTTATTTATGTTGGATTTTAATTTATTATGAATGATATGCTTCGTGTAATCGAGGATGTGGAACCCCTTGATAGCATGATCATATTATGTTCTAGATTTAAGGCATGATATTTTATGATATCAGGGTAATAGGTTTGATCATGGGTAGAATTTAATAATTTATAGGATTAGATAAAGGATGAATATAAAAGAATTGATTTAGATTATAGTAGCATAATAGAAGTATATGGTGATGTACCAGTTGAAGACTAAGTATTTTTAATTATAGAACAATGAAGATACATCAAATTTTGAGGATGAAATTTTTTTTTTAAATAGGATAGAATATAATGGCCTGGTCTAAACTAGACCAGCCCATTGGAAATAGGCCCATGTCCCACCCAAAATTGAGAAAAAAGGGTAAATGGATGATGGGAGTCTTCTTCCACTGATTCCATTAGGGGAGAAGGCAAATTTGGAGAGGAGCACTTGTTGGATCCTGGTACCTCTTTGATACCAATTGTTGGAGAGAAGAAGAATAAAGTAGATAGCCAGTACCTAAGGCTTAAAGTTGAAATTAGAGAGAGAAGAGTAGAGAGTTTTAGGAAGAAAAGCTCAATTATATTCCACTCTATTGTAAAGATATAATATCTAAATTTTTATATATCCTAGGATTTTTGCTATACCACATGAATCCTAATAAATTTAAATCCTAGCTAAAAATTTTTTCTAGGCTAACCAAATACATGAAAGCACTTACCGAGCCCATATACATATATCTCACATGCTCTTATTTCCTAGATCTGAATTCGATTCATATATGAGTTAACCCCCTTAAGATCTTATTGGTCCAGGTGCTAGAATTTGACGTCTCGAATTCGATCAATAGCAGAAGAGAATCGGTATCAGCAAGCAGTTGAGCTGGCTCGGATATAGGATCTAATCGGCTCGGGCTAAGATCGAGTTGGCTCAAACCACAGTCGAGTTGGCTCTCTCAGACAGACAGAAAATAGGAGTTCAAATGAGATACAGTCGAGCTAGCTCGACCCCTGATAAAGCCAGCTCGACGAAAATGAACAGAATAAGATGGGATATTCTGTTTGAACTCAGATTGTGATTAATCCAAGGAATCTATGGGAGTTGCGCATGGATCACATGATCCAGCGGCCATGGAGGGTTGCGGTCATGATTCGAGGTTGGAAAATATTTCAAAACTCTATCAAGATCATGTTCGACTCATATTAGGAGAAAAAGCCCTGTTAGGACTCCTGTGAACTACTAAGAAGAGGTTTCTCATCCTATTTAAAGAGCTGAGGTATTGTGGAGCAGTATGGTGGCATGTGTGGTGTGAGAGGCACGTAAAGAGGCTCAGGCAGTCACCGAGAAGTGCTTGATAGAGCATCGAGTATGTGTAGCCTGTGAGAGAGAGAAGCAATAGATGCATAGCATTCGGTGAGGAGACTGTGAGGGCAGAGCATCTTGTAGCTTCTGAAGGTCTTCTTGAAATTCTAAGAGAGCTTTTGTGAGGACAGCTTCTAGTTGAGAGAGATTTATATATGGTGAGTTGAGAGTGGGTATTCTTCTCTTGTACCTATTTTTCTATTTCATAGTGGTGCTTTGCATGCCCCATGAAGACGAGCTTTTAGGCTGATCCACGTACTTGATTATATTTTTATTTTATTTCTTTCTTCTTTCTATCATAATAATTTGTACTAGATTCTTAATAAGTGGTATCAGAGTAGCTGATATCCCAATATATTAGTATCAGAGCCAAATAGTATCGAAGCGTAGATTGCAATAGTGGATAGAGATTGAAAAATATGGAGAAGACAAGCACAATCAAGATGAAGATCAACATGTTCGATGGAAAGTGTAATTTCTTCTTGTGGCAAGCAAAGATAAAGGATGTCCTTATCTAACATGGGTTGATCGATGATCTCTTGAATGATGAGATACCAGCTACCATGGAGGTGAAGGATTGAAAGCAGATTCAGATGCAGACGGTGAACACGATCCGCTTATACCTAGTGGATGATGTCATGATCCATGTACTTAGTGAGACTTTTCTGATGACGTTGTGGTCGAAGCTTGAGGAGCTGTACATGGTAAAGTCGCTCACCAAATACTATTTCTTTGGAGGCAGTTCTACCAGCTGTGGATGGACAAAGGTCAGAGCATACGGAAGCATCTATCTAACTTTTAGAAGACCTCACTGACCTTCTCAACGTTGGTAAAAAAATTAAGGAGAAGATCAGAACGTTGGTCTTACTAGCATCGCTTTCTTCTTCGTATGAGTCCTTGGTGGCTGCTCTTCTAGTGAAAAAGAGCACTATCAAGATGGATGAGGTCACTGTAGTGATACTCCAGAACGAGATTCTCAGAAGAGAGAATTCAGCTTTGAGCTTAGATGACGGCAGCTCAACTTTGGTGGTTTCTAGATGAGCAGGAGGCAGTAGATGGAGCGATAGAGGATCGTGAGAAGAACAATCCAAGTCTAAGACAAGGGATCCTAGCAAGATCAGATGCTACAGATACGATGAGTTGGAGCATCAAGTCAAGGATTGCCCATAACTCAAGAATCGGACGAGAGTTACTACAACGACGACGGCCAGTAGCGAGTTAGAGGATGATGTTATAAAGATATCTAATGAGGTATCTACTTCTTTCCAGTAGTGGATTTTAGCTTCTCCAGGCACATATCATGTTTGTTACAGAAAGGAGTAGTTTGATTCCCTAGAGAATAGTGAGAGCATTATTTATCTGTCAGATGGATCGAGCTATGCGATCAGAGACATCGAGATGGTCAGCTGGAGGATACATGATGGTACAGTAAGGAGATCGAGGGAGGTTCGATACATATCTAATTTCAAATAGAATCTTATCTTACTGAACAAACTGGATTCAAACGACTATAGATGGATAGCTGGTAATAGAATCCTGAAGGTCATGCATGGTGATAGGATTATATTGGAGGAAAAGAAGAAGATGAGAGGATATTACAATCTGACAGAGAGCCCAGTGCGAGATGGAGCTTTATGAGCCAGAGGGAGTCCAATGCGAGATGGAGCTTCAGGTGGAGATGAATCAAACACGAGATGAAAGACTCGAGAGGATGAGAGGTGACGTCGCAGAGCGAAGTTCCTATTATCGTAGGAGACTTTTCTAAGCAAGTCTCAGATCAGAAGGATCACAATCATTGATGGAGGTGGGATCGAGCGGTCTGGTTCGACTCCTATGTTTGTCCATCCATGATCAGCAGGTGTGTCCCAGGACATGAAGGCGAGATGGATCACAGGCTCTCAGAAATAGATGGAGGCCGAATATCGAGTTGAGGTGAAAATTGTTAGGATGCCTCGAATTTGATCCACGATAGAAGAGAATTAGTATCAGCAAGCAGTCGAACTAGCTCAGATACAGGGTCAAGTCGGCTTGAGCTGAGATTGAGCTAGCTCGAACCACAATCGAGCTGACTCTCTTAGGCAGATAGAAAGTAGGAATTCGGACGAGACGCAGTCAAGCCAGCTCGAATCCTGACTGAGCCGGCTCAATGGAAATGAATAAAATAGGATGGAATTTTCTATTTGGACTTGGATTGTGATTAATCCAAGGGATCTATGGGAGTTGCACATGAACTATAGGATCTAGTGGCCATGAAGGGTTGCGGTCATGATCTTAAGATTGAAAAATATTTCAAAACTCCATCAAGATCATATTCGACTCATATTAGGAAAAAGAGTCCTATTAGGACTCCTGTGAACTGCTGAGAAGAGGTTTCTCATCCTATTTAAAAGATTGAGATATTATGGAGTAGTATGATGGCATGTGTGGCATGAGAGGCATGTAGAGAGGCTCAAGCAATCATCGAAAGGAGTCTAGCAGAGCGTCGAGTACGTACAGTCTGTGAGAGAGAGAAGCAACATGTGTATAGCATCTGATGAGGAGGCTATGAGGGCAGAGCATCTTATAGCTTTTGAAGGTCTTCTTAGAATTCTGAGAAAGTTTTTATGAGGATAGCTTCTAGTTGAGAGAGATTTATATATGATGAGTTGAGAGTGGGTGTTCTCTTCTTGTATCTATTTTTCTCTTTCATAGTAGAGCTTTGCATGCCCCATGGAGATGACTTTTTGGACTGATCCACGTACTTGATTATTTTCTTATTTTATTTTTTTTTCTTCTTGCTGTAATAATTTGGTACTAGATTCTTAATAAGTGGTATTAGAGTAGTTGATATCCCAACAGATTTGTCCTCCCCTCCACTCTGTTTAGAGGCACGAACCTTTTTCTTCCTCCAAAGTCAACAAGCTCGAGCTCTCCTCCCCTCTTCTTCTCTCTTTCTCTCGATTTTGCCAATTTCCTAACTTGTGCCCATCAAAAATCGAAGCCAATGACACCGGTAGAGCTGAGGTAAGATCTTGATCCTACTCTCTCTCTTTTCCTCATCTTCTCATGGCCTTGGGCATCACCGCTAGCCACCGGCTTGGCCAGAAAATACCTCAAAGGAAAAACACCTATTTTTAGACTTTTCTCATGATTTTTCATCATTCGGCTGTTCCTCGCTCTACCATCGTTGATCGCCCACTACCGACCTCCGGCTATGTCATCGCACCCCATCGGCACACTAGTTGCTACCCAAATCCCTCCCTTATTTTGACCAAAGAAAAAAAAGAAAGAAAAATAAAGAAAGGAGATAAAAGAAAAAGAAAAAGAGAAAGAAAAGATTTTCTCTTTTCTCTCTTTAGGATCTTCTTATCTCTCTCTTTCTCTCTCTAACTATACCATAGACCTCAGGATGAATCTAAGATAAAATCAAGATGACCAGAGACTGCTTTGAAATCCATACAATAAATCAGATTCTAGTCTAGCCCTTATTAGAAATTTATAGCATTTGATCATGAACAATTCCTATTAAATCACCCTAACATGATTTATGATAATCTTGATCATGATTGCCCTTTTTGAAGGGTACAAAAATTCTTTCTCTATTTTCTCTCTCCTCATCTACATTTTTTTTTAGGAACTTCAATACCAAGTCATGTCTTTCTCTTTTAGGACCCATATAGACTTCGATAAAATAACCTTGAATCGATTTGGTGCCCGGATAGCCTATTGGATTGATCATCTGATCAATCATCTCTTTTATTATTAATTAATTTTATTAAATTTAATAAATAAAAATTAATTATGAATTAATATTTAAAATAAAATTATTTGATTCTTCTAATGAAATATGAAGATCTAGGATAATAGAAGTAAGTGGGATCTTATGCTCCTTATTTATTTTCAAATTATCATGTTTTTCATGCAAATGAACTATTATTGATGAAATTATATTTTTTAGATAATAAGGATCAGCATATAGGATATGAAAAAGCATGTTTTATTATGATCATTGATTTCATAAATATATTTTATGAAAATGATATATTTTATAAAAATAATATGTTTATAAAATATAAATTTTATTAATTTTTTAGCTATATATATATATATGTATGTTTTAAGAAGAATATATCAAGATTTCAAAGGCTCTTAGGTAGCTATGAATGAATTCCTATGGAAAGATCGACACCTGAAGCTAACATCCATAAAAATACAGGCCCTGTCAGTAGGTATAAAGTTAGCATACGAAACAAGAATTCTATCGATTAAGAATACTAGCCCTGACATAGATATAAAATGACCATAGCACGAATATCTGTAAGCAATATTTTGAAACATAACATGAATACTTGACAAGAATTATTTATGAATCATGTTTACAAAATTTTATGATTTATACGTGCATTATTATTTTTATGACTTATTTTATTATATGATCCATGAAATATTTTTTTTATAATATTTATTATTTTTTAAATCTTATATTATCATGAAAAACTTATGCTCGATCCGGTAAGGATGCATAAGTTTTACTTACTGAGCTAAAATAGCTTATACTTTTTTTATTGAGAATTAAGTTTAGGAACGACGAAGAATCCGGACTTGGGGATCTGCATAGTAAGGTTGAAAATTTTGTAGCTGAACTTAGTTCATTTGATGATTATGGACTTGTAGTTAATTATTTTTAAATATTAAGATGTGGGTTTGATATTTGATATTGAATTTATATGCTCTAGACCAATCTTAATTTAATTATTTGATATATGATTGAAGTTGAACATTTTATAATTTTTATTTATGTTAAATTTTAATTAATTATAAATGATAGCCTTCATATTATCTAAGATGGTACCTTTTGATAGCATGATCGTATTATGTCCTGAATTTAGAGCATGATACGTCTTTCAAGAGGTAAAAAGTATTGCAGATTGGGTTGCATTATTTGTTGCCTAGAGCATCGAAGACTGAGCTTGACGTCAAGACGATGATTGCCTATGGACCCTACAGGATATTTTATATTCTGATTTTTTGGATTGTATTTATACTAAAATGGTATGATCATCTACTTGAAAAAAATTATTATTATAATAAAATAATATTTTTTTAAAAAAATAATTATTAAAGAGTTTTTAAAAAAATTTAAAAAATGGATCAATTAAAAACTGCCTATTGGATGGTGAGGATATGAACAATGAGGCACCACCTACTTCACCATGATTGCTGGAGCATTGCTGACCAAATTTTAAGAGATATTCTAAGATTTTATTCACGTGAACCAAAGCTTTGAATTTTTTTTGAAATATCAAGGCTAGATTTAATCCTATATTTCATTGGAATCATGAGAGAAAAGGATGGATAAGATTGAAAGGATAAATGGTTTCCATCCATCATTTAGTTCAAAAAGTTATAGAGAGGATAGATGAAAAGTAAGATTCTTCATTCATCCTAGTCCATTAATTTACATCCTTTTAAATTGGGAGGATGAAGGAAGGATGGATGGAGCATTGATGGATGGATTTTTGCATAGATAAAATTATTTTTTATTAATTTTTTTTGATAAAACTATAATATTTCTTCACTTTTTCATTCATATTATTTTTATATATTTTTATATATATTATTAAATTTTATTACTAATTATTTTAATTTGAATACATAATTTTAATAATTATAATTAAATAACTAAAATTATCTTCAATTTTTTTATTTTATTTACTATTTTTAATTAATTATTTATATAATATTAATTAATTATTAAATTAGATTATAAATTAACTATTTATTTATATTATTAATAAAATTAATTATTAAATTAATTTATAAATTAACTAATTATTTATATAATTAAATTATTAATAATTTAATTATAATTTTTTTTATTAAATTAAATTAAATTAAAATTAAATATTTATATAATTATAAATTTATATATTATTTACTTATTTAATATAAATTAGTATTATAAATTAATAATAATAATAATTTTTTAAAAAAATAGTTTGATAAAAATATTATATAAATATCATCCACCCTTTCTATCATTTTTTCTATACTAAGTAGAGGAAGGAATCATTTCTATTTATTCTTTTATGTTTTATTAAATATATGAAAGAATGAATAAATTATTTATTTATTTATTTATTTTTATTTATTTTTTTAATTTATTTTTTATATTAAATAAATTATTAATTAAAAAAAAAAAGAAAAAAAGAAAAAAAAAAGGCAGTGTGATACATAAGTTCAAGGTGAGGTGCAAATTTGCTGCACAAAGAATCATGACACGCGAAGGAACGGGAGGGTTCAGCCAGGAAGTTAGTAGGTCTATAAAGTCAGGAACGACAAGGCCTCCACCCACTCCCCCGCCTTCTTCTTTTTTTTTTTTTTTTTTTTTTTTTTTTTTTTTTTTTTGGTGTTTAATGGTCGACAAGGACAAGGCATTGCTTTATTCTCTCCCTCTCTCGTTGTTGATTACAAAACATCAAAACATCTCCTTTATTTTTTGATAAAATTTGCAAAACATCTCTTTGCAGAAATTATTAGTACCGACATCACGGGCACCTCTGTGTTAATCTAATTTCAAGCATCCCTCGAAAAGGTTCAAGCAATATATAGCTTTTCCATGGCCTCTTTTGAGACTGGCACCATACCAACGTTTACAACTGCAACAATAAAAACTTTAAAAAACTGAGAATTCTGAATTACTAATTTCCATTTCTTCTTTCCTATAGCCATTTAAAAGAACCCTTGTAACTTTTATCGGGAAATACTTGGAAATTTTATTATAAGCCAAAACAGACAATATTTCAAGCCTGTATAAGTGTGAGAACCAGTTTGACCGTAACGAGGTTCTCATAATGTAAAAATACACGGGGACCAGCACTTAACCAAACTATTGCAACTTTTCTTGCATCTGAACCACAAAAACTTCCCGTCAGCATTTAAGATTTCAGTTGATCATAGTATAAATCACCAAGTTTACAGGCCCTGTTGGATCAGTGGAGCAACAAGATCGAACACCTGCTGGACCTTTTGTAAGTCGCTTTCATACAAACACAAGTAATTAACAAAACAAAAACTGCAGGTCAAGGAAATCCAAAGCAGTTCACACATAGATATAGGAAAAATCTAGAAACAACATAAAATATGCTCGAGGTAGCCACTTTGTTTCTTACCCATGCTCTCATTAAAGCAAGGCACCCAAAGAAGCCAAATCTCATATTAAAGTCATTCACCAATTTATCAGGAAGATTATAATCCTCTGTAAGATAACCAATCGAGAAATAAGTTTCTGCTCATACAGTTTGATAAAATTCTTCAAAATCATCAGGTCCATACATACCCTGAACAGGACTCATTAACCAATTATACAATCCCATAATTGATTTTGATAAGGCTTCCTAATATCAGCCCATAATTACACATAGAAACCTAATAAAGCACAAAAGATTGACCAGATGGACAAATTGGATGGACCCAAACATCCTTGGCAGTTCACTGGGAAGTTGTATCCACCCCATTGCCAGGTTCTCCATTTTCAGCATTCAACTCCTCAACAATGAAATCAAGTCCAGGCAGAACAGCACTATCACCAGGGGTCGTTCCATATGCCGGCAGAGGAACTGCATCTTCTGTAGTTGGGAAAGCAGCACGCTCTTCCATGGTAGCAGCTGCCGAAATCGTAAGTGACTGACCAGGTTCCTTTTCTTCAAACTCAGAAATGGCAGTTTGCCCTCCAGCATTCATGATTACAACTTCCTGGGCCTCCTCACCTGCCGGGATTTCATGGGCCGGATGTTCCAAATTTTCCTCAGCCTGAGACACCAGACCTGAGTCTTCAGCTTCTAAAGCTTGTTTGGCGTGATTACCCTGTTGAGGACCACAACCTTCTACCGGTGGAGCTTGAAGCTCATGAGCCTCCTGCTGGAGCATCTCAAGACTCTTAAGGCCATAAAAGAATGGCTCTGGAGCTTGAGGAGGATAGGCCGTTGGTTGATTTGAAGGAATATAGACACTGATGGGCCCATAAACAGTATCTTGACCTTGGAACCGCTTGACCCTGGAAAGATGTTTTTTCCCCGACAAGTGGCACTCGAAAACAGCTAAAGTGTCACACATTACATTGCACAGAGTACACACCCTGGGCCGCTCAGGAGGTTTGCTGCACATGGGTTCAAAGCTCCTCAACCGCTTTCCACCTCGAGCAAACCTCATCATCTTCCGCTTTGGACCACGCCTCCTGTCATACCTATCATGGCCACCCATCCATGGCCTCCTTGCGGGTCCCTCAATTTGCAGTGCTTTAGAATGTGATGCATCAGAACGCGCTGCCATAGTTCCTGCTTCCCCTTCCATTGCAGGCCTGGACCGTCCGTCAACATTCTGGCTTTGCATCTCAAATTCTAATTTATGCTCCATTGTCACAGTTGCAACCGGCAAGTTTTCTGATGAAGCAGAGGCTTTATTGGCTTCAATAACATGGTCAGAAAAGTCTGCAGCTGTCATGCTTTCTGATACAGCAGAGGCTTTGTTCACTCCACCAGCCTGATCAGACAAGACAGTGGATGGAATGTTATCTGATGCAGTAGAAGCTTTTTTCGCTTCACCCACTTGATCAGAGGCTTTGTTCGGTTCAACCACTTGGGCAGCCTTGTTTTCTTCAGCCTTTTGGAGGGCTATCTCAGGCTTCACAGCAACATTTGCTTGTAATTCAGCCATGAATTTCTGCTGTGCCTGTATCTCTTGAATTCTCTGCACAGTTTTCTTATGTCGCTTGCCATTCTTGTGTTGCTCCAGAATTTCCAAGCTGTTGCAGTCCACCCTACAAATATCGCACCATGCAATAGGGAGGAGAGGATGCTTTGGTAGCATGCATGCTGGCCCTGCAGCCGGTGCTGATGCCCGTGATCGTGCCTGCTCTATATCTGGTATTGATGTTGGTTCGATGCCTGGTGCAGGTGCAGCACTAGGTTGCTGTGAGTCAGGAGCAGACTGGTGGAACCTCCTGCCGCCAGCCCTACCGAGCTGTCCTCGTCCTCGTCCTCTACCACGAAAAGGAGCAGCTGCTCCAGCATCTTGCCTTGGAGGGTGGTGGCCAAAATCGCCTCTGCCACCACCACCTCCCGTGAAAGGCCCACCACCCCTTCTACCACCACCCCTGTATGGAGATCTACCACCACGCTGCATCAAGGCTCCAATATTTTTCAAAATTTTAGATGATGGACAGGTGGTAGATTATTAAATAAAAAAGGAATTGCAACAAGAACTGGTCAAAAGGGGACCTCATAATGGCTTCTCTCCAACTAACAAACACCTTAAGCTAGAGGCATCAACAAGCAGGTCAGGGAATCAACCATGAGAGAATTTAAATCTGTTCAAAAGGCACCAACAAGTGCAGTTTGAAGAGCGAATGCATCATGGTACATTCTGCCCCAAATTGACAAACGATGGGCCAGTGCAGGGGCATAGTGCAGCACAAACTGTGCTGGTATATGAGTGATGCACCACAGTATGGTATTTAAAACCCCCATATGGTGGTACTTCCACCAAGCAATCAACCTAGTTTTTTCTAGATCCAGAATCAGAACATGCACAATATACATATTAAAACTTTTTCTGCAGTACAGACATCAAACCAAGCCAAAAATTGGAAATTCACCTGGGAGATATGTTCAAGAGAATCAAAACCATTATGTAATACCTAGGTTGTTACAAGACTGGTATTCCAGACTCAATACCCAGAAGGGGAAATGAGTATGAGAATGGGAGCAAAAACCATGATATATGTTCAAAGTACGAATCAGAGTAGGCATGAATCCAAAATGTCAGTGACGTGCAATCAAGCATATCAAGTATTAGCATCTTGTTTAGAATATGACAAGTATGTCTGGCTGCAATAGCAATGGCTGCCCTTTCAGAACTCTTAACCCACTATTTTGTGCAACGAAATTACCTGTTATAAGAAAACTAAATCTAAGGTAACAGAAAACCATGAATATAAAAAAGGGTGCAGAAATGGGTGATACATAGGCACCATACCGGACAAAGGATCAAAATTTCTACAAAGGCTATGTTCTTTAAAAATTTAAGAAGGAATCAGCAAAACAAATAAGAAAATAGGAAAGAGGGTGGAAACCATTAAGATAGTTCACAAAGGATTCCTTAGGACGAGGCAGTTTCTTCTATCAACTAAGTATTTTATTATATGATCATATACAGAAAGGTATAGTTACATATAATAATATCTGGAACAGGTATTTCATCTTTGAAACAAATATAACTAAGCCGTTTCATTTAATAATAAAAACAGAAAAACATACAGATGAGTAATGCAAAAGTCTTAATGGAATCCCCTCAAGATCAGTCTTCATTTTAGTATTCAACTGAATTTTTCATCTTCCTTTAGACATAACAGGGAATTTTTCGTTCAGGCCTTTCGGAACAAGCACATGAAAAGTCATCAGTATGACAAGCTGAAGCCAAAAACTGCAAATGACAAGCTAAAACCAAATACTGCAACTAAGAACATACAAAACTTCTATAGTCCTCTTAAGAAATCTAAAAAGATCCATAGTATTCACCTCATCATAAATCAGGTCTTGAAAATTCCATAATATCCACTATATCGTAAATCATTATGCGTGCACCTCACCAAGTTATAATTTACCAGCATGTGTGGTACCATATTGTAGCATACATACAATGTTATAAACTTGACCATGTGATACAGGGCCTACTAGTCTTGGGTTCAAATGCAAGTCAAGCAATAACCTATAGAAAATCATAAAGCTACAGCATGTAGCAATACTTGTTAGCGGGAAAAACACTAATATACAAAATATACACCTGTGTCATATTCCAGTCTAGCTTGATTGAAGAAACTGATGTTGCAATGATAGGATGAACATAACTCCATTCCTTCCAGGATCAATTTCCATCAATCTTACGACAATATAAGTTAAATGGACTCGACCTGAAGCTAAAATTTGAAGGGCGGGAAACCTTTATTCAAGGATCAACAGACAAATTAAAACTATAAGGTTTTATACTGCATCTTTTTTCAATTAATTGAAATTATGCTTTCTGACTCTAAAAATCCTTTAAGTGTTCAATAAAAGTTCATGGACTGAAGGAGCAGGTGAAACAAGCCAACAACCTGACATTTTGATGTCATCAGGCATGCCAACCATAAGGAGCAATAATTTTTGAATATGATAATTTTCATATTACAAAGAACAGTGGAACACAGAAAACTTAAACAACAAAAATAAAAAATCTCTAAAATTTTAATTATGATCTGGTAGTTCCCAAATGGTTGAGGACAAGGTTAAAAAACCTGGTTTTGGTTTCAGCCATCTCCATGGAGTTTTAGTTGCAATTTCAGAGATTTCAGAATTTCACTCCAAGTTTCAAAGTTTCATCAAAAAAATAACAAAAAAGTTCAAAACTTTTAAAAAATGAAGAAAAATAAAAGTGATCAAGAAAAGTTAGTGTATAATATTTTTAGAGTATATTTCTTTTGTCAAAGGATGCTTCCAAGGGCTGAGCTTATATTTTGTCAGAAACAGATTTGGAGAAAAATTGGGCCAGCACTGATGTCAAATTCCACAGTTGGTGCGTACTAGAAATGAGTGAAGACTGAAGCCTATAGTCACAGCCTGTAACTTAAGTACTTCACCATTGCTAAAGCATGGAATGAATGGTCAAAATTTCTTTACATGTTCCCAATATAAATCCAGAACACAAATGCCATTGTATAAGGGAAAAAGAAGAAAAGAGTGCAGAGGTCCTTCAAGATATACAGGGAAAGAGTCATATGTTACCATGGATAACCAGGGTTTTAAATATCTCCCATTACAAAATGTGTTTTACACCATGTATCAGTTGTTTGCTCTTCCAATCTTCTATTTTTACTGCACCTGTATTAATATGCATGTTGCAATCTTATTATACAAATGATAATAATGATCAAATCCTTATTTTTCCCTTTTCCTCTAAATCTTGCAGCAATTTACACATGCAACTCTTAGAGCAAAACCATGGCAAAGTGTGTCAAGGAAACCCATGGTAGAATGCACATTCCCTATAGAGAAAATGAGTGGGAACCAAACATCATTTTAATCCCTGCTGAAATTATCCACACTCATGGACAACTTCCAGGATGGAAACCTAGGGCCACCGAAATCAAAGAGCTACAATATAAAACATTTGAAGAAGGAAAAATTCCATACCTATTCTTCACGAAGGAACTTCAGTCAGGAAGCGAATCCAACGAGCCAAGATGAAACACTGAGCAAGTAAAGAGAGATGGAAGCACCAAATCAACTTTCCTTTAGTAAGAAGTAACAGGATTTAGAAATTTCAATGCTAAAGAGGCATTTCTTGTTATCTAATCTTCAAGGATGTGTCTGACATGATCTGAAAAGAAAGGGGTACTATAACCAACTTGTCAAAGCCAATGTCAACCCACAAAGTGGAAGTTTGGTTGCTGGCATCAAAGGCCAAATGAGGATCAAGTGGGCTCTGGCATGAAGAAGGGACGTAAGGAGAAGATTCTCACAATATTTGTTCTTCTAGTATCATGAGAATCTGCTACATCCATTACCCACAATTGGTAAATAACCTAATTGTGGGTATTCTCACTGGCGGTCCTCATTTACTGCCTATCATCTACACAAAGCACTGATATTAACAGCATAGTGCTGCTACAGGCCAGCAACCAAACAGCCCTTCAACAACTATCAAAATATGAGTCGGCTAGTAGGCCTGACACCTGTTTTTCTGCTTAAATGAATTTGCAGATGTCATGTTCACTTATCCATCATAGTTGAACCAATTTGACCAATTCATTCCAATGGTGGCATACTACAGGAACACACAAGACTAACATCAGAAAATCAATTTTTCCAAACTCAAATGAATCTCATATTAGGTCCTAGGATGCAAAAAAAATGCAGGAGGACATGGTTCTCCACTCCTCATGAAAAACTTGCATGAATGAAACTCCAATTCATGATTGCTACTGCTCTCATCAATTAAAATCAGATCAGGCCAATCTTGAACAGAATATATCTCCACTAAAGCATACATTGCTGGAACTCGAGTGTCAGCTAAACTTGGAAAACTTGGTGGCATTACATTTTTCCTTCAAAATTAGTGTGATCTGCCTTACAGGTATTTTTGTAATATTTTTAACTATCATTGCATGCCTTTAAAATGATGCAACTTGAAAAAAATGCTAGATGCATCACTTTACTGATAGTTCCCCAAATACCCATTGAATTAAAAGATGAAACTTAAAAAATAGCAAAATAAAGAAAAGCAAAATTCAACAATAATTGGATGATCGAGCACATTGAGGCCTGCAATCAAGCTAGGTCTGGACCAGCTCATGCATGACCGAGACGAAACCCAGTTTACTTTTGGATCATGATGCTAATGGACCTTTACCCAGCTCAATAGCTAACCAGTCACATTGGGTCCATGTAAAAACTTTTTTGACCCTTTGGGTCATCCGTGCAAGATCAAGTCATGCATCAGCCGAACCCAACCCAACCCAATGCATCTAGTCTTGTTTGGCTCTGATTTAGGTTCGGTCCAATGCAAGATAAAAAAAGGTACTCGGTTCATTTAGCGTCTAGAAGAAAACTAATAATGGCATGGATAGAAAATGGATTAATTTAAAAGAATGGTATTGGTGCAGAATGCTAAAACTAATATCATTGACAAAGATGGGGTTCCATAGTTGAGCCTTCAAGCTATAAATAAATGAATGCCAAAAACATAGCACCTCACTGTTTGACACACAAGAACAGCACTAGTAAACTTTTACATAATTTGTTGCTTAGAAAAAAGGAAGAATTCACAAAATCAAGAACACCGAAGAAAAATCAGAAGCAAGACAAGCAACAATTTACCTCACCTTGTATCTTTATGCGCGGGAATCAGGTGAAATCAACGGTGAAAGTCTTCAACATTATCCAAGAAACAAAGCACCTGCAGAAGCAGATCTAGGTCTAGAGAGAGAGAGAGAGAGAGAGAGAGAGAGAAGAGGTGATCTTCTCAAATCAATTAAAAAATAGAGAAGAGGTAATCTTTCTAAAGACAATCATCTAAGAGAAGTTCTTCAGGAACTTGAAAAGGAAGGGTGGGATCGGAGGAAGGGCAACAAAGGGGAGTCGAGATATTGGAATACTGAACCAAGAACACTTTTATGATTTGAACGTAATGATTAAAAATAGGGTGTACACATTGTGAAATGACATCAAAAAAATGATAGACATTAAATCACTATCAGCATCTTTTATGACAAAACTAAGGGTGTTTGGATGCCTATTCATGCTATATAATTAGCATACCAAACTGACTGCCTGTTAGCTTAGGGAATTACTGAGAGGAGCCAGAATGGGAGAATCAAGAAATAACGGGAAAGCCCGAGATCCCGCAATTCCCTTGAATTTAGGACGGGTTTGGCAATTACTTTGGAGATGCCCCTAGTCAACTATTCATGCTAGGCAAAATTTTTCCCAGCAATATATAATGCAAGAGCCTAGGGCATGCCAAACACCCTATAAATATTAAGATTGCTCTAGCTGAACATAGTCAAAAGTACTGAGATATGCACCATTAGGAAATGTAAAGGCCATTGAAATGGCCTTGTAAAATGGTCCTTGGAAGGCAATGCAATGCCCAAGTAACCAGGCAAGGCATATCCAAGGATTTAAGTATATCATGTGCTCATGCCAGTTCACTGACCCACATGATATTGCTAACATGTTGTGGCATGAAATAAATCATGTCATTGAGTCATGCACTAGGGAGCCAAATCACCAAAAAAAAAAAAAAAAGGGAAAAGAGATAAGAGGGTCTTAAAAGGCTAAGCATTAAAGGGTAGCACTGCATGCTACTTCACGTCGATTGGTACAGACCAACATGCAAAATGTGGAAAAACAGATGGCCATACCAATGGTTATATGCATGTAATCCATATCCAGCTAGAGTATGATGCATAATGTAAAGCAAGGAACAGTACATTATGGTACCTTAATCTCTGGCTCTACCTACCAAGCGCAAGACAATCCTTAGTAACAGAAGCTTTACAAATGGTCAAACTATTCACACTTTTTTTTTTTTACTACAATCCCATCACTTTTAGAAACATTGTGAGAGTTAATACAATAGCCTTCAAGCTATACTTATGGAACTACAAGTAACCAAAGCTACCAAGATCAATTCATCATCCTTAAGCTATAATAATTTGGAGATCAAGAGCATAGCAAACATAGTTGCAGAACCATAATCCTTAGAGTAGTTAAACAGAAGACCTATAGAAGGTCCAGGCACACTAGGTTAAGGAATGTGGCCAGCATCAAGCACATGTAGAACCTCCAACGGAATCAGTCATCAAACATTAAGGCAAGAATTCGGGTCGTAATAGGATGTCCCCAGGACATTGAGACGGGGTACCATATTATGCATCGGGATAGGGCCATCTCGCTAGCATCATAGCATTCCAATTAGGACGTCTTGGGACAACTTCTATCCCAAGTGTCGGGACGGGGCGGGATGGTGGCACATCCCCGTTCTATGGGAAAATCGAGACAACCCCATCCCACGAGATTTAAAATTTTGCATTAAGGTAATCAAAGTAATAAACTTCTGATGCCTTATGCCCCAAAAGCGGTGGAATCAGTGACAGAGATTGTTTCGGTGGATTAAATACACCATTTTTCCACTATGAAATTACTGTCTAAACATGTGACCTTGATGGAAACCACCATCTCCAAGCAAAGAGATGCTTTCAGAACTCACACATCACATCATTCATATAAGTATGAGATTTAAGGTCAACCAACGAATCTTTCCTACTCACCGTAATTTGCATGTATTCAAAAACTGTTTATCAGAAAGAACTTTCATCCGACTATATACTGCTCGAATATTAAATAAAAAACCTTCCTAAAGCATAAATACAGACAAAGCAAGACAAATTATATGAGTAAATAATTTAAAAAGTGAGAGAGATGGAGAGAAGATTATAGCTCCTTCTTTTTGTGGTGGATTTTTCTTTTTTCTTTTTTTTTTGGGGTGGGGTGGGGTGGGGGGGGGTGTGGTTGTTGTAGGGGGGCGGTGTTGACACAACAAGGTACCGAGGAAAAGAGGAGAAACAAATCGGAAAAAAAGGAAAAAAAAAAAGGGAAACACTTAATCCAATCAGAACTTAAAAGGCCCAAAAACAATCCTAATGGAGCAATTGGGGGAAGTGTGTCAAACAGTGCATACCCCTGGCCTGAGCGAGACCACCCCGTGCTGCGTCGGGTGGTGGTGCAGGTGATGGGGCTGGTGGTGGGGGTGCTGAGGATGATGAGGGGGCGCCGGCGGCGGCCCCCCGGGCCCCATCATCCCCCTGTTCTTCCCACGCCACGGCCTCTCCTGCGTCCCCGCCATCGCTCGCTCGGCCGCGTCCATGGTCCCAGCGAACTGCGTCAGCTGGGAGAGCGCCTTCACCGCCGCCGCCGCCGCAGGGTTCAACCCCGGTGGGGCCGGGTACGAGGCCCCCGCCGACGTCGACCCCAACCCCCGCTGCTCCGGAGGCAGCGGCGGGCACCCATGCCCGCCGGCCGCCGTGGCGCCTGCCGGATAGTGATGTGGTTGCGACGGGTGGATTTGGGAGGGGTCATGGGGCGCGGTGGCGGCGGTGGCGGCGGCGGTGGCGGAGGGGGCAGGGACGGGATCGGCCTGGGCACCGGGCGGGGGAGGCTGGTACGAGGAGTAGTCGTGGGGGTAGTAGTGGTGGTGGGGGTGGTGGTAGGCGTTTGGGTCGTAGTGGGGGTGGTGGTAAGAGGCGTAATAGGCCTCGTAAGCCTGGGCCTGGGCGAGGTCGTAGGGCTGGGCGGCGGCCTGGTGGTCTTGAGGCTGGTACTGCCGCTGCTGAGCTTCGGTGAGGCCGGAGTAGTCCATGGTCGGTGAGAATGGAATGAGACGGACGGGAGAGCGAGGCGAACGAGGGGAATAGCACTTGGGATTCCTCGCGTGGAGCTTTCTATTAATTTGGTTTTTTGGTCGGCCTTTTCGGGGGGTTTTGCTTTGGACGGAACATCAGAAATGCCCTGGACCATATCCCGGCCACCTGTATGGTGAGATTCTGTGCGGATCAGGTTGCTTGTGACCGTTCGGATTCGTGATCTTTCATGATGACAGGACGCTACTACTTCTTGAGGCACTGATGCATGTTTTCGGATTTTAGGGGATATGTAATCTATTATATATATATATAAGCATTAAAACGAAGGAATAAATTTCTGTTCATATATATCCACTAAAGTGAAGGAATAAATCTCTGTTCACCATGCACTATTTTTTCCGTTAAATACATGTATCAAAATTTTTATGGAGAAAATTTTTATGAAAAGGTTTTGAATTCTACGCTAGTAATTTGCAGGATCTACCAACAACATATGCCAAGCATGCTTTCAGGCCATCAGATTCACCACCCTCTCACCGCCCTCCAATTCTAGCCACGAGAAGCCCAGCGCCACCTTGGCTCAGCCGCCAAATTCGACGATGGAAGCAGGGAAAGAAGGTGCTGAGGGGCTGGCGGAGGGATTTCGGGTTTTGGTACGAGTGATTCACGGGATCTACCAACAACACGTGCTAAGCCCGCTTCTAGGCCACTAAATTCGCCTCTCCCTTATCGTTGTCTTGCTCCGGCCATGAGAAGCCCAGCTCCATCTCAGCTCGATCACCAAATCCAGCAGTGGAAGCAGGGAGAGGAGGTGCTGAGGGGCTGACGGTCAAGATAGATGTCACCATTGCTGCCATGTGGGTGGCGTTGGCAAGGTGGGTGAATCGGTGCTGGGTTGTTGGAAGAGAAGTTGTCTGTTTTGAACTCAACTTTGTAGAAAAAAGATGAAAGAAGCGAACTCCTGATTGAGTTTGTCTCCTCTTCCAAGTTTGATCAGGAGAAGGATTCTAGGACTGATCAAACTCTAAAAAACATTCTAAAATCCATACTTATAAATTTTTCGGTCGTCTCCCTCGAATTCTCAAATAATCATCGGTAAAGTTGCGAGGATTAGAGGGTTGCGAGGATTAGATTGTTTCTGTAGAGTATTTCTAGCGAACCACCATCAATCGACCACCGAATTTGAAGTAACGAATTCCTATTCTTCTTCCTTTTCTCTTTTCCAAACTATGGCATGTTTTTGACGGTCGAATGGAGTCCTAGGCTGTCGAATTTCATAAGGGACCAAACATCCCCTATTTTTATTTCTTTTTTCTCCAATGGACCAGTTGCCATCGTCGAGTTGCATCCTTATCTTGGTCACCAACCACTGGAGCCACCCCCAACCACATCCATCTTGCTACCAGAGACATCCATGGCCATGGAAGATAGGTCACCCCCTTTCTCTATTTCAACAAAGAAGAAGAGAAGAAAACGAGAGAACCCTTCCCCTATTTCCTATTTCAATAGGAAAGAAGAGAAGAAAACAAAAGAAGAATAAAAAAAAAGAAAAGAAAAAAAAAGTTTTTCTCTCTCTATTCTCTCTCCTCTCTACCTTCTCTCTCCACTTCTACTCTCTCTACCTTCTCTCTCCACTTTAGAAGAAGAGAAGAAAACAAGAGAAAATTAAAAAAAAAGAAAACAAAAGAAAAAAGAGAGAAAAAGAAAGAGGAAAAAAAAGGAGAAGAATTTTTCTCTATGTTCTCTCCCTCTCCTCACTCTTCGTTCTCTCTCCACTTTCTCCTCTCTCTACCCTATCTCTCTTCATGGATTGGCCTATAATTAAGATAAAAGAAGAAAACAAGAGAAAAATCAAAAAAAAAGAAAAAAAGAGAAGCAGAAAAAAGAAACAAAAGAATGAATTTTCTTTCTCTCTACTCTCTCCTCTCTTTCATTCTCTCTCTTTGCTCTCTTCTCTCTCTATCTTCTCTCCCTACCTTATCCTTTCTCCACTTTCTCGTGCTATGAGTTTCTCTCTTTTTCTTCACTCTCTCTTCTCTCTATCTTCTCTCTCCACTTTCCCTCTCTACCTAGAAAAGTAAAAAAGAAAAAAAAAAAAAGAAAAGGAGAAAAAAAGAAAAAAATAATTTTCTCTCTCTCTTTTCTTTTTTTACATTCTCTTTTCTCTCTCTCTTCTCTTTACATGAGTATCAATATTTTGATAATCAATTATCTTGAAACATATTGGTGGGCCATCTCGAAATCTTTAATTTGTTTCGTAGATAGAAAAGGAAAAAAGATTAGAGAGTTTTACTCTCTCTTCCCTCTCTCTTCTTTCTACCTTCTCCTCCACTTTTCCTCTCTACCTTCTTTCTCCACTATCTCACTCTATGAGTTTCTCTCTTATTTTGTCATTTATTCGATCTTGTTAGTTCTTAATTATACTATCTTATGTGTACTATATTTATTTTGTTATTTATTTAATATTATTGATTCTTGGTTACATATAATGTCACTATTTCATATTGATACTATTAATTTTTCTAATAAGAGAAATATTAGTATAAATTTTCATGACTACCATCAAAAACTTCCAACTTGATGTTTTGGTAGTAGGGGAATTTTTCAATTATGAGGTTAGATATTGTAAGTTCGATAATTTGAGAATCACAAATACTTCTACTATTGCTACAGCAACTATGGATTCATTTCGATGTGCAAGACTTAAAAGATGGCAAATATTGTCAGAGAAAAGAAATAGAAATCTTAATAGTATTGGAACACAATCAAAAATTTTCGATATAGGTAAACTTTATCAATCTCGATCGGAGTTTTCTAATTATGAGTTTAGAAATTATAAGTTTAATAATTTGGAGATGATAAATGCTTCTGCTATTCCAACAACAACTATGGATTCATCTCGGAATGCAAGACTTAGAAGATGACTAATATTATTAGAGAAAAAAATAAAGATCTTAAAACTGTTAGAACACAATCAGAGCCTATTGGAAGTTAGTATTTTTTTCTTCTATTTGTTTTCTATTATTACATTCCAATAACTATATATATATATTTTTTTAAAATTAAAACTTATATATATTATTTTTTAGGAAGATTTACTCAATTTTGGAATTTCGGAAGGCCTAACTATATATGTGAACAATATGGTGCTATTATGTGGTATGAAGAGAGGACTATAAAATCTTAAATTTTAGATTCTCTGTATGTTGTTCAAATAGCAGAGCGAAGCTACCACTTTTCAAAAATATGCCTCAGGTGCATGATGAATTACTTACTTATGATGGTGGTCAGAGATCAACAAGTTTCTGAGAAAATATAAGAATATATAATTTTATTTTTTTCTTTACTTCAATGGGAGAAAATATTGATAGCTCTATTAATTATGATTCAAGCCCTTATATCTTTAGTTTGAATGGCCAAAATCATAAGATTGGATCATTATTGCCTATTAAGGGTAATAAACCTAAATTTGCTTAGTTATATATTTATGATACTGAAAATGAGGTTTCTAATAGAGTTAGTTGTTTAAGAATGAATTATGGATCAAAATCTCTCATTACTATAAAAATAGTCTATGATAGCACATACTATGGCAGCGATTTTCGAAACCGTTGTCATAGCTTCTACGATAGCGATTTTCATTAACCGCTGCTTTAGGTCGGACATATGGCAGCAGTTTTTATAACCACTACCATAAGTCCGACATATAGCAGCGATTATCTATAACCGCTACCGTAGGTCGGATCTATAGCAGCGGTTATAAAAAATTACTATCATAGATCGATTTATAGCAGCGATTTATTATAATCGCTGTCATAAGTTGGACCTATAGCAGTGTTTAGTAGGAACTATTGCTATAATCTGATTTATGGCAGCAGTTAATTATAACCACTATTATATATATATATTTTTAAATATTATATAATTTTAAAATTTAATATCTATTTTTATCGTTCATTATCTAAATAATTATCATTAGAGTGTCATCGCAAAAGATCGCCTCGATCCGATGGTCCTAGCTTCGTCGATCAAAAAAATTTAATTTCGACAATCATGAATGATGATACGATGATCTGATAGATGAAGACTTTCGATGGATCCAAAAATATGCAATGATGATCTCGATGATATTTGTAGCATACTATCAAAATTTTACTTCAATCGAATATCGTTATCTTGTCAATTTAGTAAGTTAGTTTCGACCGTTAAATGATAAACGAGTGATCAAAGGACCAAATAGTGTTCGATTATGAGATAATTTTTTTTATAAATAATCTTGACTACTACTTTAATCATTTTTTACGATGGTGATTATAAAATTCAACTCATGAGATGAAAAATTATCTAAAACTATACATCTTCTGATAACCATTCTGAAACTTCACTGGTTGTTATGCTCGTACTTTTGCAATATCTGCTTAACATGAATAGTTTATACGAAAATGATTTAAATTTTACTATCATCATTGTATAAAATATTTAAAATTATAATAAAGATTATTTAACTAAAAAATTATCTCATAATCGAACGTCGTTTAACCCTTTGATTGCTTGTTTCTAATTTAACGATCAAAATCATTCCATACTAAATTGATCATGATAACGATATCCGATTAAAATAAAATTTTAATAGTATACTACAAACATCATCAAGATCATCGTTGCAGATTTTTGAACCCATCGGAGGTCTCTATCTATCAGATCATCGCATCATCGTTCATGATCGTTGAAATCAAATTTTTTTGATCGATGAAGCTAGGGCCATCGGATCGAGGCGACCTTTTACGATGATACTCTAATGATAATTATTTAGATAATAAATGATGAAGATGGATATTAAATTTTAAAATTATATAATATTTAAAAAAATAAAAAAATTATTTTCAATCTATGATAGTGGTTATCAAAAATCGCTGCTATAAATCTACGACAGCGATTTTGGATAACCGCTGCGAACTGCTGCCGTAGATTTATGACAGTGGTTCGATAATCACTATCATAGATTAGGTTAAAAATCCTCAAATTTTTTTTTTTCTCCCAGCACACTCGATCTCTCTCTCTCTCCCCCCTCCTCTTCATCATCGGTGAGGCTCCTTCCCCCTCCGATCGGTGTCACCCCTCCTTCCCCTCGATTGGTGCCGCCTCTTCTTCCCCCCCTCCTTTGGCCCCCATCCCCGACCGCACCTCCCGCCACCCGCCACCCCCCATCCGCCCCCCATCCCTCCATCCGACCCTACCTCGACCCCTAACGAAACCCCCCTCCGACGAACCCCATCCGACCCTCCCTCGGCCCCCCATGAAAATCCCCCTCCGACGAACCCTCCTCCACCCTCGCTCAACCCCTGACGAAACTCCACCCCCCACCCCCCATCCGACCCTCCCTCAGTTCCCAGCGAACCCCCCTCCGATGAACCCCCATCCGACCCTCCCTCACCTCCCTATGAAATCCCCCTTCGACAAACCCCTATCCATCCTCGATCCTCCATCGGCCCCTCGTGAAACCCCTCCCTCACACTCTATCCTCCTCCAACCCTGGTGCGAAACCAAACCCCCTTCCAGCGAGCCCCCCTCCATCCTCCTTCGGCCCCCGCAAAACTCCACCACCCCCCACCACTACCATTCCGACCCTTCTCCGATCGAGTGCGAAGCCTCCTTCGACCTCCTCGTCACTATTTTCCCTCCCCCTGGCCCCCCATCCCCAACTGCCCCTACTCTCTCTCTTTCTTCTTTTCTTTTTTTTTCTATCTCACTATCTTACTTTTGTTTCGCAGGTTACCTCTAGTGCCGTCGTCCTCCTCTAGCATCGTCGTCGACGACCCTCGAAGCTTTCGGTGCGACCCGCTCTCTATAGCCATAGGTATAATTTTTTTAAAAAAATTATAGTATTATTTATTAATCATGTATATTTATAATAATTTATAAAATATTTATAATAAATATTATAAATATTTATTATAAATATTATAATTATCTATATGCCATAGTTTTTGAGCTGTGTCGTGGCGGTAGCCTTGGGTCGTGCCATGTCGGTGGCTGTGGACTAGATCTGTCAATGAATTGGGTTCGAATCGAAATCTGGATATTCAGATCCAGACCCAATTTTAATTACTGATATCGGATCCAAACTTGAATACCCGATGGATCTATACTTGAGAGAGAAAGGGATCCGACCTCACCGCCATCATTGAGAGGGAGGGGGTCCAACCTCGCCGACGAGGGAGATCGAAAGAGGGATAGTGAGCGATCGAGAGAGCGAGAGAGGAAGGGAGGGGGTTCGGCCTCGCTGGCATCACTCGGAGGGATGGGATTCGGCCTTGTCGATGAGGGAGATCGAGAGAGTGAGAGAGGGAGGGATGGGATCCAGCCTCGTCGATGAGGGAGATCGAGAGAGGGAGAGTGGAAGATCGAGAGATGAAAAAGCTGGAAGGAAGGGGTTCGACCTCGCCGCCATCGTCGGCGAGAGAGATCGAGAGAGGGAGAGAGGGAGTGATCGAGGGGATGGCACACAGCCAAGCCAGCTCGGATATACAGTCGAGCCAGCTCGGGCCGTGATCGAGCCAGCTGGGAGAGGACTCTAGTTGGATGTCTCAAGCACGGAGTCGGCTCAACTTCAGAGCGAATAGAATTTGATATATCTTTTTAAGGTTCCAACTTTAAGCCTTAAGGTGCCACCATCATCTACTTTATTCTTCTTTCAGATTTTTGGATTAATACCAATGTTCGCACAAGAGGTTGGATCTACGACCGTTGCTCATCCTTAATTATTTATGAATGTAATTTATGTTATAGAATTTATTGCATAACATTTTTTAGATATTTATATCATATTGCTTTTGTTTATTGCATTGCATAATGATAGACCCATCAATCGATTAGTGTACATATTAGAGACTATTTATTGATGCTATACTAATATTATTGTTCAACATGTTATATTGATTAATGTTCATTAACGTTGTAGATCACGATGGCACCAAAACGTCATCCAGCTTTCATCCCTATCCCTCGATGGATTACACGCAGTTCAGCATCCGAGGAGCAGTTGAAGCATACTCCATCCACCTCGACATCGACTGCTCAGAAACCTCCATCGTCGGCATCTACTCCACCGATGGTATCTACTCTACCGACAGCTGAGTCTCTACCATCATCCATATCTAAGACATACGCTACTACGCAGGCATCTAAGTGTACGTTTTTATTATATTAGCACAACTTTATTTTTTATATAGTATTTGTACACTTATATATTTGCATAACATATTTACATTGTAGGTGTATCATCCAGCTGGATATTTCATGGTCCCACACGTATGGCACAGGTGTGGAACTGCCAGCATCAGGTGATGGTCTATTACGATACGGAGGGAAGGTCGGTAGGAGAGACCGCACGGGAGATGCATTCCTTTTTTGGAGTGCTTGTGAGATGGTTGGATATCATTCTCGTAGAGCTCAGAGACTGACGTTTGATGGATGCTTTCATCAGAGATCGGGTATAGAAGGAGATATGGGTAAGTACGCACATCTTAGTTATATTTATGCATTTTATATGTTTATACTATATATGTTTGATTAGAATAATTTTGTAACTGATTTTTGATAAATTTGTGTAGAGGATGTACGATTTTTTCGATCACGAGAGGGCTTGAGATGTCCGACTGAAGAAGATCGGGGAGTTATACCGGGGTTACAAGGTCAAGCTCCATAGAGGATGGTTCGAGCACTGACGAGACACTCCGAAGGAGCTTGTTCCCTAGATACAGAACTATCCTCTAAGTCAGTGGGAGAGGATGGTTAGACATTGAAGGAGCCAGAAGTTCGAGATAAAATTCCTAACTTCTGAATTTTTTAATACACTTAAAATTTTTATTTAAATATTTTTTTAATATTTATTATTTATTTGAATACTTATTGGGCTACATTCTGTCAGAATCGGAAGAACCGTGTAGCCCAGGAGTATATGCACACTCTAGACCGTGAGTCTATGGTCAGTCGTGTAATAAAGAGGTAATTAATTCTAAATCTTACTAGATAAATTAAATTTATATTTTTTTATCATTTTTTTGATAAATTTATTCTTTATTATAGCTGATGAGAGATGAAGTAATGTCCAGCCGTAGCGAGATCTTTCGATCTAGCCGCACGGACAAGATGGGCAGATCGATGAATGCCATGATCGAACGTATTTTTATAAGTATTAAATATATTAGTATATATGATTAGTATTATAGCATTTCTTATAAAATTTTATTTCAATTTATAATTATAAGATCAGTTAGATGCGCTCGCGAGCGAGGGCCCGGATACCTCTGGGCCTCATGACTATCTATCTCAGGTCTTGGGGCCTGAGCACTCTAGGAGGATCCGATGCAGGCCCAAACATATGCCGACGAGCTACTGATTCATGTCGAGCATCTTCTCACAGACTTTTGATGTCGTCAGCTAGAAGAAGCTTGAGGAGATGTTGGCATGGGCATATCATATTGCGACGTAGGCCGATTGGACTGAGGAGCGTGCATCTCATCTGGAGAGCATTGTGAGAGATATGATGTCGACGATCAGCGCATATTTTGAAGTCACGAACTTCGAGGATATATTGGCCTGCATTCCAGCTTCGGCTCCAGCTTCGACTCTAGCTCCAACTTCGGCTCCGACTTTCGGTGATGACGATGATGATGTAGATTTAGGAAACTTTTGATATATTTTATTTTTTTAAAAAAATATTATAATAAATTTTATTTGATAATAAAATTTTAGCATTTCAAACTAATTTTTATATTTATTATATTTTTTTGTATTATATATCTATATTTATCAGATAAAATATATAAAAAATAAAAATTTTATTTTTTTAATTATCAAGATCTACGACAGTGATTTTATAACCGCTGCCATATCCATGCCAACCGCTGCCATAGGTTCTTGGTGCAAATGGTGCCAACTGCTGTATTAGACCTATGGCAGTGGTTAAGAAATCGCTGCTATAGATTACCTATGGCAGTGGTTATGTAACTACTGCTATAGATTAACTATGGCAGCGGTTACATAACTGCTGCTATAGGTCGATCTATTGCAGTGGTTTATAAACCACTGCAATAGACTATCTATAAAAGTAATTTAAACACCCACTGCAACAACCGCTGCCATAGAGCTACGGCGATAACTGCAGTAGCAGTGGTTAGAAAACCATTGTTATAGCCTATGACAGCAGTTTTTTAGACTACGACAGTGGTTACGAATAGCTGTCATAGTTCTTTTTTGTAGTAGTGTCTAGATCCTGATATTATGAGAGATTTGATACAAATATTAGACAACTACAATCCTTTGGTCCAAGCTTTTTGAGTGGCACGTGATGATTGCAAGAATCTGATTTCGCTAAAGTCAGACTTCGACTTTTGAGTAATAGAAATATGAATACAAGATAATATAATTGCCCTTCATATTCTAAAGTTGCTGCTTTAATTGTTGGTGATTTTGATACATTCTTCTGGCCATGATATTGTTATTGAACACCAAACTAATGGTTCACATCATATTAGTGAGCTACATCTAAGTTTTATGGGAATGCAGTATCCATTATTTTTCCATATGGTGAAGATGGTTTCTATTGGGGATAAACCTCGCCCCCATCAAAATCCAGTCTGATGCTTAGCCTAATGTAATTGATAATCATGGAAGAGCTTCAATCAAAAATTATCCCTCCAGCGATCGAATCCTAGCCGAACTCCTTTCGGACTTCTCCTTCAGTCGGATTTCTTAAGAAGCCAAACTTCTTTCGGACTTCTCCTTCAGTCGGATTCCTCCAGGAGCCGAACTCCTTTCGGACATCTCCTTCAATCGAATTTCTATAGGAGCTGAACTTCTTTCGGACGTCTTCTTTAGATGGATTTCTTTAAGAGCCAAACTCCTTTCAGTCCTCTCATTCAGTCGAATTTCTACAAGAGCCAAACTCCTTCCGAACGTCTCCTTTAGATGAATTCCTTCAGAAGTCGAACTTCTTTCAGACCGCTCTTTCAGTCAGATTCTATAGGAGCTGAACTTCTTTCAGACGTCTGCTTCAATTGAATTCCTACAGAAGCCGAACTTCTTCCGGACCTCTCCTTCAGTCGGATTCCTCCAGGAGCCAAACTTCTTTCGGACCTCTTCTTCAGATGGATTTTTTTAGGAGCCGAACTTCTTTTAGATCTCTCCTTCAGATGGATTCCTCCAGGAGCCGAACTCCTTCCAAACTTCTTCTTCAGTCAAATTTCTACAGGAGCCAAACTCCTTCCGGACCCCTATTTTAGTTGGATTCCTATAGGGGCCGAACTCCTTTCGAACCTCTCCTTCAGACGGATTCCTCCAAGAGCCGAACTCCTTTCGGACCTCTTCTTCAGATGGATTTCTTCAGGAGCCAAACTCCTTCCAGACTTCTTCTTCTTCAGTCAGATTTCCTCCTTCAGTCGGATTTCCTTAGGAGCTGAACTCCTTTCAGACCCCTCCTTCAGTTGAATTCCTATAAGGACTGAACTCCTTTCGGATCTCTTCTTCAATCGAATTCCTACAAGAACTGAACTTCTTCCAGACTTCTCCTTCAGTCGGATTCCTCCAGGAGCCAAACTTCTTTCGAACTCTCCTTCAATTGGATTCCTATAGGAGCTGAACTCCTTCCGAACTTCTTTTTAGTCAAACTTCATCTAGATTCCTCCAGTGGATTACTTCTACATTTTGAGTAGTATTCCTCCCAGATGATCCTCTCTAGCCGTAGTTTCTTTAGAAATCCGAACTTCTTTAGAATTGATATATGTCAAAGTTCTTCACCTACCAATGTCTGCTTCCTTCGGACTTCGACTATTAAATCTCAACGAATAGATAATCCCACTGTCGGACGGTTACGATTGTCATTTATCAGGATGGTTACGACTGTCATTTATCAGTCTGCTATAGGTGACTCCACTATCGGATGGTTACGACTATCATTTATCAAGATGATTATGACTATTATTTATCAGTCTGCTATAGGTGACCCCACTATCAAACGATTACAACAGGCTCCGTCTATAAAAAGAGACCCTTCAGATACGTTTTCTTTAAGCTCTTTTCTCATTCCTAAAATTTTATTGAATTTTTGCCTGAGCACTTCATTTCTGTTGGTCAGAAGAGCTGACTTGATCATTGGAGGGTCCTACCGGAGCCACCACCATCGACTTCGGATGAAACTTTATTTTACAGATCACCGACGGTGACCTCTTCTTCTCCAATTTCAGCTTGATCCGACGTCAACTAGATTCTGTACCAATAGGATTGATGTTAGAGGAAGGGCACCTCTTTTTCTGAGATTTTTTTATTCTTAAAGGAGTGCTCAGTAGCGATCTCTCTTTTTTCTTTCTAGAGTTCCATCCCAAAAAAATGCCTCCCAGGAAAGCTTTAATCTGACGATCAATGGCCTCTATAGTCAGATCCCATCCAGACCATCCGTTCTCACTCCAGCTTTGATAATTCAAGCTCCACCTATAGCCATGGTGGATGTGGAGCAGTTCAACCTGCTAGTCCAGCAGGTTCGTGGTCTCATGGAGGCAGTGTAGGCCATACATCGATAGGCTCCGATGCCAATTCAACTGGAGCAGACTTTTTTGAAGCCCCATGATCCGATTGAAGGACGGTCGACTCGGGCTAGTCGATCGATGACCTTCGAAAAGAAGAAATAGAGGATGAAGAGCCATTATTCGAATCATGATTCGACTCTGGAGGAAGCTTTGCCCCCATCCCATCAGAAAACTTTGGAGATCAACAATCGTAAAGATCTCCTAAATTAAAAGCTCCAGAAAATGAGTTGATAAATTGAAGAGCTCCATCATACTCCCTTCTCACACAGTAATAATATTTGCATGAACCCTCCTTTTTCTCAAAGGATTATGCAAGAACTCGTTCCACTGAACTTCAAGCTTCTCCAATTTAAAAGCTACGATGGAACCTCTAATCCAATCGATCATCTGGAGACCTTTTGGATCATGATGCTACTCCAAGATGCACTAGATGACATCTTATGCCGAGCTTTTTCGTCTACCTTAAAGAAAGTAGTAAGAAACGGGTACTCGACGTTAAAACTGGGTATGATCTTTTTTTTTGACTAGATGAGCCATCAATTTATAGCTCACTTCATCAGCAGTCGACGTCCGCACCGAAGTTTAGATTCTCTGATGCATATCAAGTAGAAGGAGGTGGAATCTATCTAGGCTTATGTCATCCGATTTAATACCACTGCATTGAAAGTTCAGCACCTAGATCAGTTTGTTGCAATGGCCGCACTCAAGGGCGGCCTTTAGAAGAGTGATTTATTGTTCTTCCTAGAGAAGAAGTATTCTAAGAACTTTGTCGATCTGCTAGCTCAAGCTGAAGGATATGTCCGAATGAAAGAAACCTTCAAATTGAAGGATGAGAAAGCCATAGAAGAGTGGCAGACGGGCGAATCTAATAAACCCGCAGCTGATGAACGATCGAACTTCATTTGGCCGCGCTCATGGACTTCCTCCGAGCGCAATCAAACCCGAACTCCTCCTCGAGCTCATTGTCAAAGAAGCTTCGACAAAAGGACATGAAGAAATTCTCCCCCCAGAAGGTTTCACAACTATGCCCTCCTCAATGCTCCACAAACATCGGCCTGAAGCAAGAGAAGATCGATCGAGGGCACTGCCGCAGTCAGAACCATCAAGGAGTGAGAAACAATAAGAAGATCGATTGCTTCTCGACATCATCAATACTATCTCTGGGGGACTTAGTGCTTTGACGAGCCGCCATCTCATAGCCTCAGAGCCAGGAAAAGTTTGTCCCAAATTGAAAAGACCCATATGAAATAGAGGAGGTCGTTCGGCCTAGAGCTTATCACCTGAAAGAGCTTAGAGGAACAATGCTCCCATGACCTTGGAATTCAAAAAATCTGAGAATATACTACCAATAATTTTTCTTTAATAAAACTCTTTCATTTCAATATTATTATTTCTTGGTGCAAAAATTATGTGATGACAGGAAAGAAGCAATAAAAAATGATCATGTTAACATTGACAAATTGAAGGTCTTGTTCATTTTAGACGAGATAAGAGAAGAGGCCTTGACAATGGCCCTTATGTGCCCCTATAGTCTGTTAAGAATAGGAGGAGAATCTCGTCCTAACGTGAGCAAAATCGAAGATCTCATTCATTTTAGATGAGATGAGAGAAGAGGCCTTGACAATGGTCCTTAAGTGTCCTTACAGTCCGTTAGGAACAGGAGGAGAATCTCGTCCTAACATTAGCAAAATCGAAGGCCTCGTTCATTTTAGACGAGATGAGAGAAGAGGCCCTGACAATGGCCCTTATGTGTCCATACAGTTCATTAAAAATAGAATAAGAATCTCATCCTAATGTGAGCAAAATTAAAGGCCTCATTTATTTTAGACGAGATGAGGCTCCTACAGCCCGTTAGGAATAGGTGGAGAATCTTATCCTAACATGACCAAAATCGAAGGCCTCGTTCATTTTAAATGAGATGAGGGAAGAGATCCTGACAATGGCCCTTATGTGCTCCTACAGCTCATTAGAAACAGAAGAAGAACCTCATCCTAATGTGAGCAAAATCGAAGATCTCGTTCATTTTAGACGAGATGAGGGGAGAGGCCTTGAAAACTGTCCTTAAGTGCCCCTACAGCTCGTTAGGAACAGAAGGAGAATCTTGTCTTAATGTGAGCAAAACCAAAGGCCTCGTTCATTTTAGACGAGATGAGAGAAGAGGCCTTGACAACGGCTCTTATGTGCCTCGATAGCTCATTAGAAATAGGAGAAGAACCTCATCCTAATGTGAGCAAAATCGAAGATCTTGTTCATTTTAAACGAGATGAGGGGAGAGGTCCTGACAACGGTCCTTATGTGCCCCTACAATCCATTAGGAATAGGAGGAGAACCTCATCCTAATGTGAGCAAAGTTGAAGACCTCGTTCATTTTAGACGAGATGAGAGGAGAGACATCGATAAGATCTTTTTCAACTTTAATAGGAGATAAGATCTCCTCCGAGCTTTAACATCAATAGGAGATAAGATCTCCTTCAATTTCGATTGGAGATAAGATCTCCTCTGAGCTTTAATGTCAACAAGAGATAAGATCTTCTTCAATCTCTACTGGAAATAAGATCTCTTCCAAGTTTCAATCTCGACTAGAGATAAGATCTCTTTCGAGCTTCAATGTCAACAAGAGATAAGATCTCCTTCAATCTTGACTGGAGATAAGATCTCTCTTGAGCTTCAACTTCAACGTCAACAGGAGATAAGATCTTCTTCAACCTCAGTTGAAGATAAAATCTCCCCCGAGCCTCAACGTCAACCTCAACAGGAGATAAGATCTCTTTCAACCTCGATTGGAGATAAGATCTCCCTCGAGCTTCAATGTCAACTTCAACAGAAGATAAGCTCCTTCAATCTCTGTTGGAGATAAGATCTCCCCCGAGCTTCCAAAAGCTTCAATCTCAATGGATGTAGAGCCCGAGAAAGAACTTCAACAGTCATCTTTTTTATACTTTCTTCCTTCGAATTTCAAATCGAGAGTGGGAGGATGCTTCAACGTCAACCTCAATAGAAGATAAGATCTTCTTCAACCTCAGTTGGAGATAAGATCTCCTCCGAGCTTTCAGGAGCTTCAACCTCAATGGGTGCAGAGTCCGGAAAAGAACTTCGATAGTCATTTTTTTTGTACTTCCTTCAAATTTCAAACTCAAAAGTGAGAGGACTATTATTAGGGATAAATCTTGCTCCTACTGAAGTTCAGTCTAATGCTTAGCCTAATGCAACTAGTAATCATGGAAGAGCTTCGATCAAAAATTATTCCTCCAATGATCGAACCCCAACCGAACTCCTTCCAGACGTCTCCTTCAGTCGAATTTCTATAGGAGCCGAACTTCTTCTAGACTTTTCTTTCAGTTGATTTTTTTCAGAAGTCGAACTCCTTTCGGACGTCTCCTTCAGTCGAATTTCTTCAGGAGCCAAACTCCTTTCGGACGTTTCCTTCAATCTGATTTCTATAGGAGCCAAACTCCTTCCGAACGTCTTCTTCAGACAGATTTCTTCAGAAGCCAAACTTCTTCCAGACCTCTCCTTCAGTTGGATTTCTACAGGAGTCAAACTCCTTTCGAACGTCTCCTTCAGACAAATTCCTCCAGGAGCCAAACTCCTTTTGGACCTCTCCTTCAGTCGAATTTCTACAAGAGCCGAACTCCTTTCAGACGTCTCCTTCAGTTGGATTTTTTCAAGAGCCGAACTTCTTTCAGACCTCTCATTCAGACGGATTCCTCCAAGAGCCGAACTCCTTTCGGACTTCTCCTTTAGTCGGATTCCTCTAGGAGCTGAACTCCTTTCGGACCTCTCCTTCAGATGGATTCTTTTAGGAGCCGAACTTCTTTTGGACTTCTTCTTTAGTCGGATTTCTATAGGAGCCAAACTTCTTCCAAATTCTTCCTTCAGTCGGATTCTTATAGGAGCCAAATTCCTTCCGGATCTTTCCTTCAGACGGATTCCTCCAGGAGTTGAACTTCTTTCGGATCTCTCCTTCAGTCGGATTTCTTCAGAAGCTGAACTTCTTTTGGACCTCTCCTTCAATCAGATTTTCTCTTTTAGTCAGATTTCTACATGAGCCAAACTTCTTCCGGATCCCTTCTTTAGTCGGATTTCTACAGGGGCCAAACTTCTTTTGGACCTCTTCTTCAGTCGAATTTTTATAGGAGTCAAATTTCTTTCAGACCTCTCCTTCAGTCGGATTCCTACAGGAGCCAAATTTCTTCTGAACTTCTCCTTCAGTCAAACTTCATCTGAATTTCTTCAGTGGATTACTTTTAAATTTTAAGTAGTATTCCTCACAGATGATTCTCTCTAGTCATATTTTCTTTAGGAGTTCGAACTCCTTTGAAATTGATATATGTCAAAGTTCTTCACCTACCAATGTCTGCTTTCTTCAGACTTCGACTATTAAATCTCAACGAACAGATGATCCTACTGTCGGACGGTTATAATTATCATTTATCAGGACGGTTATGACTATTATTTATCAGTCTATTATAGACGATCCTACTACCGAATGGTTACGACTATCATTTATCAGGATGCTTACAACTATTATTTATCAGTTTGCTATAGGTGACCTCACTATCGGACAGTTACAACGTGTTTCGTTTATAAAAAGGGACCCTCTAGATATATTTTTTCTAAGCTCTCTTCTTCTTTTCAAAATTTTGCTGAATTCTTGCCTGAGCACTCCATTTCTGTTGGCCAAAAGAGCTGACTTGATCGTTGAAGGATCCTACCGAAGCCACCACCATCGACTTTGGATGAAACCTTATTTTGCAGATCATCGATGACGATCTCTTCTTCTCCAACTCTAGTTTAATCCGGCATCAACCAGATTCTACACCAACAATTTCTATATTGGTATTATAAGAAGAAGTATTATTGGAAAACAACAATAAAAATATCAAAATATAAGTATAAGAGAATTTATGCTTATCGATTACAATATGGAATATCTGAAGGTCATACGTTATTACGATGAGTCAGACTATTTCAGCAATATATTGTTGATTACTATACTTGTCTTGAAGAGAATCATCTTTGTTGGGTTAGAAAGAACCAACCTCAATGTCGATCAACATTATATTATGGATTGAAAGATGTTATTCTTAGAGGTGATACTCAAACTTCATGAGTTGGAAAACATATTGTGTTACCCTCAAATTATATTATGGATTAAAAGATGTTATTCTAAGAGGTGATACTCAAACTTCATTTGTTGAAAAATATATTGTGTTACCCTTTGGCTTCCCCCTTCTTTCCATAAAAAATCAAGGCCCAAGCTTTAGGTTCATCAGAGTTCTCTCCTTTTCTTCTCTCGAAAAGTGCTTCATCGTGTTCATTGAAAGCATGGGCCAACCATCATCAGAACCTAAGTAGGATCCTCTGATTTTTAGATTATTTGGTTTGCCATCCTCCTTAGGCCATGAACCTTGATTTTTGATGGTCAATCACCGGATTTTTCTTAGAAATCCTAATCTTTATTTTACCTTGGCTTCTACCCATTCATTTGTTGATTTATCTAGTACCAATAGTCATCTTAGAATGCCAGTCTAGATCTTTTAGCTACATCATCATAGCCCCAATCACTACCGATGAAAGTTATTTTGACGGTCCTCCCCTAATTCAAAAATAAATGAAGTAATCCCGTATTTCACCATAGGGCCAAAGAAAGAGAGAGAAAGAAAGGAAAAGAAGAAAAGATAGAAAAAAAGTAAAAAAAATGAAGAAAAATAATAGAAAAAAGGATAGAGAGAGTTTTTTTTCTCTTTCCTCTTCTTCTTATCTTCCACTCTCCTCTTTAGCTTTCTAGTTTATCTCTAGAAAGTCATACTTTCTCTCTCTATAAGTTTCTACCACTAAAAGTGTCTCCCTCAAAATTATGTTTTTCTTTTAGGCTTTTTTAAATCATAGAAAAAACATTCAACAATCTTAATAGACCTTGATGAAAGGATCCTGACTTTTGACTATTGAATAGCCAGCCCTCACCTTGATCAACCCTATCATCATTAGATTTCTTCATCAATTGCATCCTACCATCCTAGCATGATCCTTGATTTATAGTTGATCAATTGGATGTCCTAAATCAATCCATTTCAATGTCAGCTATAAGGATTTTAGAATTTAGAATTTTATTTTGAAAATAATCATGATTAAAATTTGATAAAAGTATGATTTTAGATATTCAAATTTGTAAAAGAATTTTGGGAAGCTCATTGTTCATACAAGATTAAGATGACTCCATGTCGGATAAAAAAATTTGCTCGACGTACTACTAAAAATATATCAGACCAATAGAATTGCAATCCTCCTCAGTAGGTTGGTGGTTTTCGTCTGTAGAAAAGAGTCATTGATCCTATTAGGAATATATAGATGGAGCAACAAGAACCAATTATTATGGCCCGAAATAAGGAAGATATTAGTCAGCATGGTGCAATCACAACATAGTAGTTGCCCCAATAATTACTACAATAATGACAAGTGCAACTACAAACATTGCCACCGCAGGAACGTGGAGAGCAGCAGGATTAGTGAAGTAATATTATAGAATTTAAATGATTGTCTCCATTAGCTTTCATGGGGACTATCGAATCTATGGAAGCTGATAATTGAATTATGGAGATGGAGATGATGATTGCCATCTTGGAGTGTCGCGATGATGAAAAGATTTGTTAGAAAACTTATTTATTAAAAGATAAAGTATTCAACTAACCATACGGATTAGACATAAATATAAATATGATGGGGAGCAACTCTTCTGGGAGAGATTTTGAAGGATATTTTCTAATCAATATTTTTTTTGAAGTGTAATGATACAAAAGAAATAGAAATTTATTTATCTAAAATAAAGAAATATGATAGTTGTATAATATGAAACTAAATTTACAAAGCTTGTGAACTTTATTCTGAGGTTGGTCAAGGATGAGCATCATCAAGTGCATAAATTTAAGGTGAAACTGTGGATAGAAACTAAAAAGCAACTGGTGCTATATAAATTAACTACTTATATAGATGTGATGAAGAAAGCATTAAAAATTAAAATAAAAGTCAATAAAGAACATGCTAAAAGAGAAGAAAATTAAAAGAAATGAAGTAGGTCGAATGAATCTCAAGCGCAGAATAGTAAATATACTAGGGGTTCGAATAAAAGTTAGTGAGTGATAGCTCTATCAGCAAACAGTATCAAATTTTCTAGGTGGGGTAAAGCTTATGCTGATTATGAATGCAGTTCTACCATTGGTACTCATTTTAAATATGGTAAGATAGGTCACAAAATAGATGAGTATCCCCAGAGATCTGAGAGACAACCTATCCTAAAAGCTGAACAAAATAAGGATAAGAATCTAAAAATTCAGATCCAAAGGCGTGTCTATGCTTTTACGAAACAAGATGTGCATACTTTCGATTCAGTGATAATTAATAGGTTCTGAGATTGGTTCTTGGAATTAATCGGACTAATGAATTAATTTTGCTCATAAGATAAGTAATGACTAACCTTCTCTAGATTTTTTATTTATATAATCATGAATATTGAATCAATTATTAATGAATTTATATATGATTTATGAATCTATGAAAATATGTTTTGAATGAAAATTGACATAAAATTTTGGAATAGTATTTCTCCTATTATTACTATAATTATTTATTGATCAAAAATCATATATGCATATTAATTTTGATTTGATTATGAAATATGTATTAATCTAAAAAAAAAGTTTTGATACAAATCAGATTTAGACTCTCAGTCTGACTATGTTCTGAACCCTACCAACTAAGGATTATGCATTAGCACCTTGACTATTATGGAGCCCGTGATTCTGTTTCTAGCCCAACGATAGCATATAAGTGTGGTATTTTATCCCAACCATTGGATATATTTCGGCCCCACCATAAGGTATAAGTATGGTATTCCGGCCCTATCATGGGGTATATCAATTACGTTTTATGAATGAAGAACAACAAGGTGGAATGTTATGGATGACGTTATGAAACTTTACTAATGTCACATAGGTAGACTTGTTGGAGATCGAGGCTGCCATTAGCCTCGCAATTACTGAACTAGGTGTGCTGGATGAAAATATCACTTTGCCTTCAGCAACATCAGTTCAGTATATGAGGCTAGAGTTAGACGGGCATTTGAAAGTTTATGAATGGGGAACAATAGGATGGAATGTTGTGGATGACATTATGAAACTTTACCTATATAATTGTGTCGATCCCATAGCGTACGGAGAGCATGAAATTTGTTCTAATAGTGGGTAATGCAGCTGCCCTAGTGGAATTAATAGAGATTCAAATTATTTTAGATAGATTGATGATAGGAAGCCTAGTCTTGTTTGCTTCCTTGTGATTTCTCTATCTTGCTAATCTTTGCAAGATCACCAGCTTTTGGCTCTCAAGGATGATACTTATTTTTTTTTGCTGTTGGCTATAGAATATGGTATTATTTTTTTTCCATTGCTTGCCTTAATCTAAAAAGTAAAGAGAGTTGCAGGCAGGCAATTGCTCTTGCAAAGCTGATATCTTTTAGTATGGCCAAATTATTTTGATGGCTTTTGTTTCTTACCATCACAATTGTTCTCATTGATGAACAATCAGCTTACAATAACTCATTATAATTCAATTCTATATGTTAAGGTTCAGATTATCCTTGGAACAACTAATAGACATTGTATTCTTCAACTTCTAGAGGGAAGGTAATTGGTGTTGGAGCAATACTGGGTTCCACTATTAGAGTTTTATTTACCATGTTCCTCGTAGTTGAGCATTTTGTTTTATTCGTGAGAAAAACAATTTACATATGGAAGAAGAAGATCAACCTGGTCATGTATTAGGAACACCAACTAGATTTTCTTTTGAAGAACTGAAATCAAGTACCGAGAACTTCTATAAAAAGCTAGGAGAAATAGGCTTTGGGTTTGTATTTGAGAGAGAGTGGGATAATATGAGAGTAGCGGTAAAGTGCTTGGATGGCATCTGAGTCAAATGATAACATCAATTTGAGATTTCTCATTTTTCTCATGTCTTTGGGCAACTCTTTGAGATTACAACAAAATGAAAGGTTCAACTTTGAGATTACAACAAAATGAAAGGTTCAGCACTTGCAAGTTGTAGAGAGAAGTAATCAAGTTAGGTAATGCCTCAATAAAAGTTTCTTGAATAGGTCTAGGAACCTTAGATGCTTTAACCTGCTTATTCTTCTGGATAACTTTTTGAGTCTTGTGCCCTGTAGATCCAGTACACGCAAATAAGTAAGATTTGACACCACATAGAAGATGAATTCTCTAATGTTTACAACTCTGAAACATGGCAAAAATATAAGTGATCTCAATTGCTTTGTTTTGTAGGCGAGCTATAAACATTCTGATGATTTGTTGTTTATTAAAATCAATTGATGAATAGCGACATATCCATGCGAAATGCTTGTGTCCTTGCCCGCCTCCATGATGATGGCCTCGACACCTATGACACGGCAAGCAAGGTCATGGACTAGATCATGCATCTTGCATACTGTCATGTTACCATCAGAATCCTTTTTTGCATCCTGAAAAAAGAACCTCCATAGCAAATTATTGAAAAACTTGATTGCCAATATTCTCTAAATCCATATAATTAATGCAACTGCCCTAGTGGAATTAATAGAGATTCGAATTATTTTAGATAGATTGATGATAGGCAACCTAGTCTTGTTTGCTTCCTTGTGATTTCTCTATCTTGCTAATCATTGCAAGATCACCAGCTCTTGGCTCTCAAGGATGATACTTATTTCTTTTTGCTGTTGGCTATTGAATATGGTATTATTTTTTTCCGTTGCTTGCCTTAATCTGAAAAATGAAGAGAGTTGTAGGCAGGCAATTGCTCTTGCAAAGCTGATATTTTTTAGTATGGCCAAAATATTTTTGATGGCTTTTGTTTCTTACCATCGCAATTGTTCTCATTGATGAACAATCAGCTTACAATAACTCATTATAATTCAATTCTATATGTTAGGGTTCAGATTATCCCTGGAACAACTAATAGACACCGTATTCTTCAACTTCTAGAGGGAAGGTAATGGGTGTTGGAGCAATACCGGGTTCCACTGCTAGAGTTTTATTTACCGTGTTCCTTGTAGTTGAGCATTTTGTTTTATTCGTGAGAAAAACAATTTACATATGGAAGAAGAAGATCAACCTGATCATGTATTAGGAACACCAACTAGATTTTCTTTTGAAGAACTAAAATCAAGTACCGAGAACTTATGTGAAAAGCTAGGAGAAATAGGCTTTGGGTTTGTATTTGAGAGAGAGTGGGATAATATGAGAGTAGCGGTAAAGTGCTTGGATGGCATCTAAGTCAAATGATAACATCAATTTGAGATTTCTCATTTTTCTCATGTCTTAGGGCAACTCTTTGAGATTACAACAAAATGAAAGGTTCAACTTTGAGATTACAACAAAATGAATGGTTCAGCACTTGCAAGTTGTAGAGAGAAGTAATCAAGTTAGGTAATGCCTCAATAAAAGTTTCTGATAGGTCTGGGAACCTTAGATGCTTTAACCTGCTTATTCTTCTGGATAACTTTTTGAGTCCTATGTCCTCTAGATCCGGTACACAAAAATAAGTAAGATTTGACACCACATAGAAGATGAATTCTCTAATGCTTACAACTCTGAAACATGGAAAAAATATAAGTGATCTCAATTGCTTTGTTTTGTAGGCAAGCTATAAACATTCTGATGATTTGTCATTATTAAAATCAATTGATGAATAGCGACATATCAATGTGAAATACTTGTGTCCTTGCCCGCCTCTATGATGACGGCCTCATCACCTATGACACAGCAAGCAAGGTCATGGACTAGATCATGCATCTTGCATACTGCCATGTTACCATCAGAATCCTTATTTGCATCCTGAAAAATGGACCTCCATACCAAATTATTGAAAAACTGATTGCCGATATTCTCTAAATCCATATTATTATCTGATGGTTGAATCAACCCTTCTAGACAATCTCCTTGCCTATTTCTACCTACAATGGGGTCTCTTCTCATCTCCCCAACCCACATACGATGTTCAAATAGTTCCTCTATCATTCTATTGTTGTAGATTAACTGATCAAGCATGGTCTTCCCAACTCCACCCAAACCAAATATTGGGAGAATAGAGACATCCTTATCGGTATCCATATGGACTAAGAAATTTATGACCTCGATCTTTATCATCATCCCGGCCATAAATTTCAA
>QRFJ01000064.1:1665674-1691301 GCA_006176705.1 Cocos nucifera
TTAAAGGAGAGGTGTCTTCCATCTCCTTCTCATCGAGATCCAAGGCCAAGATCAGCGAGGATTGCTGGAGTTTCTTCTTAGTACTCTTAACCATGTCCATCGAGAATCCAAGGTGGAGAGATCATCGGAGCCCAAGGTAAGCCCTCCTTCTCCCTTTCACTTTTCCTTCCTTCCCATTATGTCAATCACCATTGCCAGCTATCGGGTTCACCATATTTTTTTGACATTTCCCTCCCCTATTTTTTCCTTGTTGGTTTCTTGTTTGCGTTGGAATTTTTTGGTGCCGACAGTGATCATTGACCATCGGACTGGAATGGATGGGCCGCTATGTAGCAACCTCGGCTACCATCAGCCCCAGTGGCATCAATCATGGCCTCTGATCCAACAAACAAGGGGGACTATTCAATCCCCTATTTTGGCTAAGGCATACAGGAAGAAAGAAATAGGAAGAAGAAAGGAGGAAAAAAAGAAAAAGAAAAAAAGAGAAAAGAAAGAAAAAGAAAAAAGTTTTAGAAAAAATAGAAAAAAAGAAAGCCTTTTGTCTCTTCTCGCCCTCCCCTCTTTCAACCTTCTCTCTCTACTTTCTCTCTCTAATATTTTTTCTCTACTTTCTCTCTCTAAAAATTTTTTTTAGTGATTTTATAGATCACGAAGGATCCAAATGTCTAGAAAACTTGGACTGACTAGCTAGTCTTGGAAGGGATCTTGAACCTATAATGTTAGGTCCGTTTATCCGTAATTTCTTCATATATGATTTTTATATTTGACCTTGATCATGTAGAGGTATGATTGTCTGCATAAGGTGTCGAGCGAAACATCTTACTTTTGAGTGCATAGATCTAAAGGATCATCAATTTGTGCTGAGTCCATCACCGATAGAGATAAAGGTTCTTCAACATGATCACTGACATGTTCATGAAAAATTTATCTATATAATTTATGTATATTTTATATCTATTGATATGTGTATTATATTCTAAACTAATATTGCTTGAATCATGTTAATTGATGCTTATTGATTGTCGAGTAACGAAAACATGATTTAATATAATTAATGGGATGGACGGCATCTAGCTAGGTTAGCCAGTTATGCAAGAAACATTGTGTATATGCTGGGACAATCTTGGACTAGGATGCAGCTTGGTCTACCATGAGTTGGAGCATGACTGTGACTAATCTACTACCAAAAATTAGATTATGATTTTAATAATATGGATGGGGCATGAGCAGTGTTTGGATTTTTCGGTCATGCAAGAAATGTGGTGTGTATGCTAGGTTAGCCTCAGGCTAGATTGCAGCGTGTGTTTGACCTACCATGGGCTAGAGCATGATTGTAATTAATCCAATACCGAAAAAGATAAACATAAAATATGGGAAAGAGAAGCATGCAGACTAGTCGACCATGTATGAAACATGGTGTATATTTTGGCCTACCATGGGGCTGGAGCATGGTTGTGACTGAGTTCAGTGTCGAAATCAAATTAAGATGATACTATATTTAAAAGATGGGTATCTAGACTAGTCAACACATGTGAAGCATGATATTATGATGTCAGCCATGAGCTAAGATATGATTGCCGACCACGGGCAAAAATGTGGTGGCCTACCATGGGCTGGAGTGTGAGTGGGTCAAGTCCAGTCTCGAAATGAAAATATTGTTTGGATCAAAATTATGTTAATTAATAAATGATAAGTTATTCCATTGAATTAATGTTGATTAATATTGTTGATTAGTGATATGCGATGTGTATATGATCATATTATTTAATTATCATATTGATGATGTATGAATATTATTATTTTCTTATCAATTATATATATTTTGTTAAACGATGTTTCATATTCATGCTGGTGTAAGTGTAAAAAATTCTTACTGGGCTGTAAAGCTCACAATCCTTCTTTCTCTTCTCTTTCAGATTTACAGGATGCTTAGTTTCGATTGGTTTGGGCATGAAGTTCGAGCGATGAAGTCTTTAGTTAGTTAGTTAATTAGTTATTTTCTGATACCAAACATATGTTTAAATTTTATGAACAAAGATGGATTTGTTTGATTAATAAAAATGATTAAAATTTATTAATTCTTTCGGTATTCTTGTGGACTCATTATGTAGGCCTTGCATATTCTTTAGGATTTTGCCCTAGAGAGTATGTGGCCATCATGTATCCGATCTAGGTGCTAGGTTCGAGACATGACAACAACTAAGATAGACATGATTCTTGAGTTGATTAACTATTTCATCAAAATTTATGAAGTAAAATTTGCGTAGAGGTGGACATATCTGATATTGCAATATTTTCTTCAATGTCGTGGTCAGCAGGAAAAGGATCGACTTGTCATTTTTTATTGGATGATACATTCCATTAATGTGTACAACCTACAAATTAGTAATTAGATATATATGCCCTTCTTCAATAAGCATACGAAACTTTTGTACAATCTTTTTTCTAATTATATCATGTATATGATTACCCTAACAGACCAACAAATCAAAAAACATAGTATCAATAATTATTGTAAGAAAATTTTAGCAAATGTAAGAGTGAAAAATATTGGAAAATAAGAGAAAAGGTACCTCTTCATCAATAATGAGCATGTCCAAACTTACAAGTTCATTATTGTTCTTTATATTAATTCTAACCTTTATCTTCCAATTATCTCTCTCATTTGTTAACTTATTCAATAAATTGCACTGCATCTTTAAGTTGATTAAGAACCTGCAATAAATATGCATTAATATATTTAGAAAAAGAATTAAAATAAATATGAAATTGAGATAAAAATATTGGTATATAATTACAGACCTTATATAGTAATTGTAGCTAGTAGATTTGAAAAAATCTTCTTATAGACAATATTCTTTATTGAACAATAATTATTGAAATGCTCACCATTATTTATTAGCACTTTTAAACTATTTTTGCTAGTCACTCTAGATAATGTAACATATAGCTGTCTATGAGTAAATACAGGCCTTGACAAATATATTCCAATTTGCTTTTGTGATTGACTTTGACTTTTATTAATAGTCATAGTGAAACCTATAGAAAGAGGCAACTATCTTCATTTCAATATAAAAAGGCCATTTAGATTTAGTTGGAGATAAGACTACTCTTAGAATAAACATACGATCACCAATATTACTTTTGCTGATAATTTTGGCTTCTATAATTTTAGAAAATAATCTTATAATTACCAATCTAGTACCATTATAAAAACCAATACTTTGATTCAAATTTTTTAGTAATATCACTTGGTATTCCTACCTTTAACTTTAACTCATGATTTGGGAACCCAAGAAAATTTCAAAGAATTAAGAAACTTGGTAGGATACAAAAGATCTTTTTCTACACAGTTAGATGATGTTTTGCAAACTGAGTCTGCACTTAAGTAAATAATTTTCTTTGCAAGATATTAAAGAAAGTATTCTCTCATTTATTACATCAACAATTTTTTTTGTAGGTGCAAGAATAGCTCTCTCATTTAAATATTCTCTATCAAGTAATTTTGAACCTAAATCAGAATAAATACTTTGTATTATATCATTATATGTATCATTTTGCGGTATGATGACTAAATCTGATGAAAATTCAACCAAGTAGTTCCCATCATCCTCACCAATATCTTCCATTACCAATTTTTAGTATCCAATTATTGAATCTCTCGAGCATTCATGATAGAAGCTTCTCCATTAATCAATCTCACATTAGTCTGTAGCTTGAATACATGATAATGATTCCAAAAATATGATATATTAATAGAAGATTGAACAATATCTTCTCTTCGATCTTTAGGAATAACAAGTAGAATTTGCCTAAATTCTCCATTGAGAAGTATCACTTTTCCTCAAAAACATTAATATGTATTTTCAGGATCTACATGGCATAAAATATCCCTTAAACTTCTCTCCATAGCTTCAAAATAATGTCTATGAGCTATTGGAGCTTCATTCCAAATAATAATACTTGCTTTTATTATTAACTTTGCAACATAACTACCAGGTTTAATCTCACACCCTATATTCTTTTTGTTAACTATCGGAATATAAAATCTTCAATGTATAGTTCTTCCATCAGGTAGAAGTAAAGCAGCAATACTAGAAGATACAATAGCTAATGCAATTTTTCTTCAGCTCTAACTGTAGCTAGAATAGTCTTATAAATATAAGTTTTTTCAGTACCACCATGTTCATAAATAAAAAATAAACTATAAATATTAGCTGAAAATTGCTCCCATAATAGTTTCATAGACAACCAATTGTTCACTATTAAGACCAGTAAATAATTTCCTATGTTCCTCTATAACTTTTTTAATATTATAATTTAATTCTTTTTGAATTAAGCAATTTTATTTTTTATCAAGAAGACTTGCATCTAGCAAAGATAATTGAGAAAAATATTTCAAAGACTTACCACCTTTAATCAATAGCTATTTAATTTCATAAAGAGGTAATTTTTTATTTATGATTTTGATAATTGCAATCGATCAAATTGGAGAATTTATCTCTGCCTATATACAATATCTTTAGATACTAATTTTTAATTATTCTCTCAAAGTTGTAGTGGATCTGATATCTGACAAAATAAAAGCCTCGTAACAAATAGAACTCTCATTTGTGGATCTATTGCCTAATAACCAGCTTCTATCAAACATTCATTCAATTTCTTATCAGAATCTAGTAAACTAAGAGCATGACATGCATCCTTAAAATTTGGATATGTGACACCATTTACAGTATGAATATCTTCATAACATGTAGGCCCTTTTATAATATTTAATAATATTTTTAGATAAAATCTCTCATCACTTACAGGATGTGCATAATATATTCTTTCAATACATCTTCTAGACAATCTTCATTTCCATTCTTTCATATTACTATGCCATACCCAATAAATTAGAAATTCAGTATAAGTTAATGCTCGTGCATCCTCATATCTTTGATTCATTTTCATCCACTCGATGAATATGGTATCTTTAATGTGAGACTGATTTATTACATTAAGCAAGTTAGCAAAGTCATGAAAAATAATGGATTGCTGATCAGGAAGATGAAAACTAAGTCTCTCAACACCAGGCCCATGATAATTAATTCTAAAATCAAATATTCTCCAACATGCTTCTGAAAGCCAAAATGTAATGGCAATCTAAAAATTATTTAATCTCATCCACAACTGGTCTATGGTTCTCATTGTTCGCATCAGAATCATCACCAATTTTCTCTAAGATTATAGTTCTTTGATCTGAGCCTTTATTGACATATTTGAATAGATATTTAATCGATCGAGAATGATAACACCACTCAACATTAATGTGAGCCTGATATTTTATCAATAAGTCAATATTGTGAGGAACCATATAACGATTATTAAATAATATTTCATTATTTTCAACTACTCTATCATTATTACTTCGTCGATATACTGGAAAGTCATCAGCATCCACCATAGTTGTTTCATTGAACATTTTTGGAAAGTATTTTGTGCATTTATTATTGATCATACAAGGAGAAGAAGGATTGACAACCCCACAAAGTCCATGAGTCATAAATTATTGGATAGCTTGAAAAGTAATTAGATCAATTTTATAATAAAAAATTTTTGCATTGATGATACGATCTATATCCATAGCAGAAGGATATTTATCATTATCATAAAGGAATAGAAGAATATGTGCATGTGGAAGGCTCCCTCTTCTGAAAACTTCAATAGAATATACAACTACATAAAAAATACAAAGAGAATTAAAAAATCAATAATAAAAAATTGATAGAAAAAGATAAAAATAATACAAACCTGCTAGAACTCTTCTAAATATTTTTTCATATTTTAAATCATCAAGAAGCTCCTCTAATTTTATTTTAAAGATCCATGAAATAATATCAAGACATTCAGAAGGTTGTTGACTTAGTATCTTTTCCAAAAAATAACTAATTTTTGATCATTTAGGATTGCAAGTAAATATAATAAACAAATCAGGATAACCTGCCCATCAATAAATTGCCATAGCATCTTAAAAATTCTATATAAAATATCCAAGACTACCAGTAAATGAGGAGGGTAACACAATATATTTTTCAACAAATGAAGTTTGAGTATCACCTCTTAGAATAACATCTTTTAATCCATAATATAATTTGAGGGTAACACAATATGTTTTCCAACTCATGAAGTTTGAGTATCACCTCTAAGAATAACATCTTTCAATCCATAATATAATGTTGATCGACATTGAGGTTGGTTCTTTCTAACCCAACAAAGATGATTCTCTTCAAGACAAGTATAGTAATCAACAATATATTGCTGAAATAGTCTGACTCATCGTAATAACGTATGACCTTCAGATATTCCATATTGTAATCGATAAGCATAAAATTCTCTTATACTTATATTTTGATATTTTTATTGTTGTTTTCCAATAATACTTCTTCTTATAATACCAATATAGAAACCATCTTCACCATATGAAAAAACTTACAGATACTGCATTGCCATAAATCGGGAGGTAGTTCATTAATATGATATAAACCATTAGTTTGATGTTCAATAATAATATCACGGCCAGAAGAATGTATATCAAAATCATCAACAATTAAAGCAGCAACCTCAGAACATGAAGGGCTATTATATTATCTTGTATCGATATTTCTATCACTCAAAAGTCAAAGTCTGACCTTAGCGATATCAGACTCTTGGAATCTATCACGTGCCATTCGAAAAGCTAGGACAAAAAAATTGTAGTTGTCTAACTTTGTATCAAATCTATCACAATATCAAGATCCAGAGATTTTGATCCATAATTCTTTTCTAAACAATTGACTCTATTAGAGACCTCATTATCAGTATCATAAATATATAATTAAATAAATTTAGGTTTATTTTCCTCAATAGGCAATAATAACCCAATCTTATGATGATTTTTGCCATTCAAATGGAAGATATAAGGGCTTGAAACCATAATTAATAGAGCTATATATCAATATTTCATCCCATTGAAGTAAAGAAAAAATGAAATTATATATTCTTATATTTTCTCAGAATCTTGTTGATCTCCGACCACCATCATAAGCAAGCAATTCATCAAGCATCAGAGGTGTATTTTTGAAAAGTGGTAGCTTCACTCTACCATCTGAACAACATAGAGAGAATTTAAAATTTAAATTTTTTTTAGATTTTATAATTCTTTCTTCATACCACATAATAGCACCACATTGTTCATATATACAATTAGGCCTTCCGAAATCCCAAGGTTGAGTAAATCTTTCTAAAAAGTAATGTATATAAGTTTTGAATTTTTTAAACAAAAATAAATATAATTATTGGAATATAATTATAGAAAATAAATAGGAGGAAAAAAATACTAACTTTCAATAGGCTCTGATTATGTTCTAACAATATTAAGATCTTTTTTTCTTTTCTCTGATAATATTAGCCATCTTCTAAGTCTTGCATTCTGAGATAAATCCATAGCTGCTGCTGGAATAGCAGAATCATTTATCATCTCCAAATTATCAAACTTATAATTTCTAAACTCATAATTTAAAAGTTTCGACATTGATAAAGTATTATCTATATCAAAAAAATTTTGATTGTGCTCCAACATAATTAAGATTTTTATTTCTTTTCTCTGATAATATTTGCCATCTTTTAAGTCTTGCACATCGAGATGAATCCATAGCTGTTGTAGGAATAGTAGAAGCATTTATGATTCTCAAATTAATGAACTTACAATTTCTAACCTTGTAATTGGAAAATTTTCCCACTACCAAAATCCAAGTTGAAAGTAGTTTTTGATGGTAGCCATGAAAATTAATACTAACATTCCTCTTATTAGAAAAATTAATAGTATCAATGTGAAATAGTGACATTACATGTAACCAAGAACCAACAATATTGAATAAATAACAAAATAAATATAGTATATACATGATGGTATAATTAAGAACTAACAACATCGAATAAATAACAAAATAAGAGAGAAACTCATCAAGTGAGATAATGGAGATAGAAGGTAGAGAGATAAGGTAGAAAGAAGAGAGAGGGAAGAGAGCAAAACTCTCTACTCTCTAGTCTTTTCTTTTTTCCTTTTTTTATCCTTTTCTTTCTTTTTCTTTTTTTTTCTTTTTATTTCTTTTCTAGGTAGAGAGGAAAGCAGAGAGAGAAGGTAGAGAGAAAAGAGAGTGAAGAGAGAAAAAAAGTAGAGAGAGAAACTTATAGTATGAGAAAGTGGAGAGGATAAGGTAGGGAGAGAAGATAGAGAGAGGAGAGAGTGAAGAGAGAGAATGTAAAGAGAGGAACTCAACTGGATGCGAAGCCTTTGACCACCCAAGGCCAAATTATGCTCAGAGGACTTATTTGCAACAAAAACCAAAGTAAGATCAAGCCATGGTGATGCCCAATGCCATCCAACTCCACCGTAAAAGAAGATAGCCTGGATCACTCTCAAAGCAAGCATAGAAAAAAGAGCCTTGATTGTATTGCTGGTGATTAGACTCGGAGGCACTCAAGGATTAAGGGTGCTTTCATCTTTTGAGTTGGTCCATTAATGGTTTTAGGGGCTAGATAGATGATCCGGATAATATTGACACAAAAATAATTTGGAAGGGCTAATTTATAAGATTTAAACTTTAGAGGTCAATGTATTTTTTGACTAAAGTTCAAATGGTGTTGCGGTATTTTTCTCTAGGTATATATCATGAAATATGTGGCTAAAACCTGCTAGTAATTACGTCAACAAAAAAGGCAAGATATTGGTGTTGGTGACTTCTAAGATACTTGTTTGATCACCAAGGCACTACCTATAGTGTCCTCGTAGTTGTATATGTTTTTCAATTCAAAATACATATAAAAGAGATAGTATAAGTCATGCAAGTAGTAAGCTACTAAAATTACCTTTTATATTTTCAACTATATAATTTGTGTAATCTCCCAAAATAGGAAAATCCAAAGATTCATTTGGAACATTTATGTGGAGCAAACCAGATAATTTTTCTTGAGAATAATGTTTCTGCCTTTTTTTTTTTTTTTGGTTCACAAAGTTTGCCTTTTGTCATCCAGTTTGGCCAAAATTAGCATAGGTGTTGTTCAAACTAACCAATTTCTATTGCCGATAAAAGAACCTGGCATTTGGGGTTCTTTGTTTATGGTATGATTCTTCAAAAAATTCAGAACTTATTCATGAAACCATCAAAACTTTTCAATTAAGTGATAACTAATTTATTCTTGTGGCTGTCTTAACATATATAAATCCATCAATTTATCTTCAAAATTCTGGAGCTTGTGACCATGAACCCTAGAACTACAAATAAAGGCAGGAAATTTTTTGGGCCAATGTTACTCATCTTCTATGCTCACCCATTGGACAACAATACAAAGAAAAATAGTAGAATTTGATAGCATGCTCTAAAACAAATAGCGAGGCCTTACCTTCATCGTGTCTTAGTTCCTACCTTCTCTTATTAGCTCCTCGTTCATGACAGCTTTCTTCTTTGAAGAAAGGGTGTCATGTACTTGAAGAAGAAAGAGGAGGAACAGGGAGATTGATCCAAACTGGGGAAGAGAGGAACTCGCCATGGATTCAAAGAAAAAAGAGGAGGAAGAGGGATGAAGAAAGTATGATTGTAATATAAACTACTCATATATTTTTCTTTTTTTTTTTTATTCTTCTCTTGTTTTCTTCTCTTCTTCTCTATTGAAATAGGGGAACAGGGAAAGGGTTCTCTTCTTTTCTTCTCTTCTTCTCTATTGACATAGGGGAAGGGGGTGACCCACCTCCCATGGCCATGTGGCTATCTCCGACAGCAAGATGGTTGTAGTTGGGGGTTGCTCCGACGGTTGGCGACCAAGATAAGGATGCAACCCAGCGATGGCAGCCAGTCCATTGGAGAAAAAAAGGAAATAAAAATAGGAAAGATGGCCGGCGACTCAATCCGGCCATCAAAAACTTGCTATAGATCGAAAAAGAGGAGAGGAAGGAGAATAGGGATTCATTACCTCAACTCCGATGGTCAATTGATGGTGATTTGCCAAAAATACTCTATGGAGCAACCCTCTAATCCTCGCAACTTTGCCAATGATTGTTTAAGGATTTGAGGGAGACTACCGGGGGGTTTATAAGTTGGCTTCTACGATATTTTTTGGAGTTTGATCGGCCCTAGAATCCTTCTCCTGATCAAACTAGGAAGAGGAGATGAACTTGATTGGGAGTTCGCCTCTTCTAGTGTGTGATTTTCTTTTACCTGAAATCCCTCCATAAAAATTTTCTCCTATGAATCACTCACACCAAAACCCAAAACCCCTCCATTAAAATTTCGTCCATAAAAATTTTGATACACGTGTCAAACGAAAAAAATGGTACATGACGAATGGAGGTTTATTCCTTCATTTATATATATATATATATATATATATATATGATTTGCAACCGCTAAAATAACCTGCCACATTTGACATTGATAATGGATGACTCATCATATTCTTAATTAATTCTAGGAATGATAATTTCTACCGATTCAACCCGACCTGACATCGATAATGGATGACACCCCCCAAGGCCCCTCCTCTCCCCAGCACCCCCCACCCCATTCCCTGCCCCTTTCTCTCTCTCTCTCATGATGACCCCCCACACACCCCACAAGCCCCCCCAAGGCATTTGGCCCCCCGCACCCTTCTTCTCTCTCTCTCTCTCTCTCTAGGATGATCCCTTCAGGTCCTCCACCCTCTCTTTCTCTTTTTCTCTCTCTTGGCCACCCCACTACCCCCTCGGCCCCCCTCTCTCTCTCTTGCACGTGAGGGATGACCCCCCCCCCCCCCCTCCCTGCCCCTTCAGCCCTCTCTATTGGTAATCCAGATTACCACATTTGGTATATTTTTTAAATTGATAATCTAGATTGCCAGGTAATCCAGATTATCTTTTGATAAGATGATCTAGATTACTAAGAGAAGAGATGGCTATCTAGATTACCAAATATTTGGTAATCTGACAATGATATATTTGGACAAAAATATTCTCATAAAAAAAGAATATAATATAAACATAAATATATATTAGAATATAATATATAATATATATTATAATAATATATATTTATATTATAAATATAATATATAAAATTATAAAATTATAATAATATAATATAATATTAAATTAATAAATTTGATTTAAGGATATTTTAGGAATTTCATGTTACATTATCAGTAATCTGATCGTCATTCCAAACATGTCAATTAAGTTTTTCAGTAATTTTACTTAATATTATTTATGAGTACCAAATATAGTATTCAATATTAGTGGCAATCTATCCAGATTACAAGTAATTTAGATTACTAGGTAATCTAAATTATCACTATTTGGTAATAAATAAAGATGCTGGGAGTCGTAAGGTGGAACTCTCTTTATTAATAATAGATATTGTTGGTCTATTGATACCTTTCGTTATGAACTTGCTGCTTCACTCAGTGTTGATAGATGTAGCCGCGTAATTTGGTTTACACCCATTAGCATAAAATTATGGTCAGCTCAGTATATTCGAGTTCATTGGAGTAGGTGTGACAAGAATGGCTTCGATAACTTATGGCAACGGCACTAGATTGGACGTCGGTGGCATTTGATGCCCTGCTTGTCAGGGCGTTCCCATGTAGCTATGGGCACCTCCCTAGGAGATTAAAGAAACACCATCAACATCAGATAGCTGGCTCCCATGTTGCCGTGGACCAACAAGCCTTTGACTCCATTCAAAGCAATTCCACTACTTTCTTACCATAATTGGTGGGTAAACGGTGTGAACCTACTCATTGGTGTTATACCTTTTTTTTTTTGGTAAAAAATCATAGGTCTTCTTTGGGTTCTTTCCCTTCACAAGGCTCTTGAAAGCCCTTACTCATCAAAGCTTCATTTATCAAAACCTCGAGAGGAAGAGAGGTGGTAGCAACAACTCAACATTATGGCAGAAGCAATAGCAGTATCAGTTGCCTCCCTCATTTTGAAGATTGTGATCCAGAAGCTGGGCTCTGGCCTATGGAAGGAGATGGGATTGGCGAGCTGTGTCAAGAAAGATGTGGAGCTACAAACCAGTTAGTATCTATTAGTGATGTGCTCGAGGACACTGAGAATAGATCCATCAACGACAAACCTGTGCATGGCTGGCTAAGGAAGCTCAGAGATGCTACTTTTGATGCAGATGACATGGTGGACGAGTTCCAAAAAAGATTGAGGAAAACAATTGCATCATCCCAAAGGTAAGTGATTTTGTTTTCCCTCAACAACTCAATTATATTTCATCATAAGATTGCTCGCAAAGTAAAAGAGATCATAGAGAAATTGGACCAAATTTTAGAAGAGAGATTGAAATACCATTTGAGTGAGAGATCCATACTAGAGAGTCTTTTGGATCGAGAGACCTACTTATTTTTAATTGAATATGAAATTTATGGCCGGGATGATGATAAAGATCGAGGTCATAAATTTCTTAGTCCATATGGATACCGATAAGGATGTCTCTGTTCTCCCAATAGTTGGTTTGGGTGGAGTTGGGAAGACCACGCTTGCTCGGTTAATCTACAATGATAGAAGGATAGAGGAACTATTTGAACATCATATGTGGGTTGGGGAGATGAGAAAAGACCCCATAGTAGGTAGAAATAGGGAAGGAGATTGTCCAGAAGGGTTTGGTTCAACCATCAGATAATAATATGGATTTAGAGAATATCGGCAATCAGTTTTTCAATAATTTGCTATGGAGGTTCTTTTTTCAGGATGCAAAAAAGGATTCTGATGGTAACATGACAGTATGCAAGATGCATGATCTAGTCCATGACCTTGCTTGCTGTGTCATAGGTGTTGAGGCCATCATCATGGAGGTGGGCAAGGACACAAGCATTTCGCATTGATATGTCGCTATTCATCAATTGATTTTAATAACGACAAATCATCAGAATGTTTATAGCTCACCTACAAAACAATGCAATTGAGATCACTTATATTTTTGCCATGTTTTAGAGTTGTAAACATTAGAGAATTCATCTTCTATGTGGTGTCAAATCTTACTTATTTTTGTGTACTAGATTTACAGGGCACAGGACTCAAAAAGTTATCCAGAAGAATAAGCAGGTTAAAGCATCTAAGGTTCCTAGACCTATCAAAAACTTTTATTGAGGCATTACCTAACTTGATTACTTCTCTCTACAACTTGCAAGTGCTGAACCTTTCATTTTGTTGTAATCTCAAAGTTGAACCTTTCATTTTGTTGTAATCTCAAAGAGTTGCCCAAAGACATGAGAAAAATGAGAAATCTCAAATTGATGTTATCATTTGACTCAGATGCCATCCAAGCACTTTACCGCTACTCTCATATTATCCCACTCTCTCTCAAATACAAACCCAAAGCCTATTTCTCCTAGCTTTTTATAGAAGTTCTTGGTACTTGATTTCAGTTCTTCAAAAGAAAATCTAGTTGGTGTTCCTAATACATGACCAGGTTGATCTTCTTCTTCCATATGTAAATTGTTTTTCTCACGAATAAAACAAAATGCTCAACTACAAGGAACACGGTAAATAAAACTCTAGCAGTGGAACCCAGTATTGCTCCAACACCCATTACCTTCCCTCTAGAAGTTGAAGAATACAGTGTCTATTAGTTGTTCCAGGGATAATCTGAACCTCAACATATAGAATTGAATTATAATGAGTTATTATAAGCTGATTGTTCATCAATGAGAACAATTGCGATGGTAAGAAACAAAAGCCATCAAAAATATTTTGGCCATACTAAAAAATATCAGCTTTGCAAGAGCAATTGCCTGCCTGCAACTCTCTTCATTTTTTAGATTAAGGCAAGCAACGGAAAAAGATAATACCATATTCAATAGCCAACAGCAAAAAGAAATAAGTATCATCCTTGAGAGCCAAGAGCTGGTGATCTTGCAATGATTAGCAAGATAGAGAAATCACAAGGAAGCAAACAAGACTAGGCTGCCTATCATCAATCTATCTAAAATAATTCGAATCTCTATTAATTCCACTAGGGCAGCTGCATTACCCATTATTAGAACAAATTTCATGCTCTCCGTACACTATGGGATCGACACAATTATCTAGGTAAAGTTTCATAATGTCATCCACAACATTCCATCCTATTGTTCCCCATTCATAAACTTTCAAATGCCCGTCTAACTCTAGCCTCATATACTGAACTGAATGATGCTGAAAGGCAAAGTGATATTTTCATCCAGCACACCTGGTTCAGTAATTGCGAGGCTAATGGCAGCCTCGATCTCCGACAAGTCTACCTATGTGACATTAGTAAAGTTTCATAACGCCATCCACAACATTCCATCCTGTTGTTCTTCATTCATAAAACATAATTGATATACCCCATGATAGGGCCGGAATACCATACTTATACCTTATGGTGGGGCCGAAATATATCCAATGGTCGGGCTAAAATACCACACTTATATGCTATGGTTGGGCTAGAAACAAAATCACGGGCTCCATAATAGTCAAAGCGCTAATGCATAATCCTCAATTGGCAGGGTTCAGAACATAGTCAGACTGAGAGTCTAAATCTGATTTGTATCAAAACTCTTTTTTCAGAATAATACATATTTCATAATCAAATCAAAATTAATATGCATATATGATTTTTGATCAATAAATAATTATAGTAATAATAGGAGAAATGCTATTCCAAAATTTTATGTCAATTTTCATTCAAAACATATTTTCATAGATTCATAAATCATATATAAATTCATTAATAATTTATTCAATATTCATCATTATATAAATAAAAAATCTTAGAGAAGGTCAATCATTACTTATCTTATGAGCAAAATTAATTCATTAGTCCAATTAATTCCAAGAACCGATCTCAGAGCCTATTAATTATCACTGAATCGAAAGTCTGCACATCTTGTTGCATAAAAGCATAGACACGCTCTTGGATTTGAATTTTTAGATTCTTATCCTTATTTTGTTCAGCTTTTAGGATAGGTTGTCTCTCAGATCTCTGGGGATACTCATCTATTTTGTGACTTATCTTACCACATTTAAAGTGAGTACCAATGATAGAATTGCATTCATAATCAGCATAAGCTTTACCCCACCTAGAAAATTTGATGCTGTTTGCTAGCGTAGAGCTATCACTCACTAATTTTTATTCGAACCCCTAGTATATTTACTATTCTACGCTTGAGATTCATTCGACCTACTTCATTTCTTTTGATTTTCTTCTCTTTTAGCATGTAAATTTAGTTTCATATTATACAACTATCATATTTCTTTATTTTAGATAAATAAATTTTTTATTTTTTTATATCATTACACTTCAAGAAAAATATTGATTAGAAAATATCCTTCAAAATCTCTCCCAGTAGAGTTGCTCCCCATCATATTTATATTTATGTCCAGTCCGTATAGTTATTTGAACACTTTATCTTATAACAAATAAGTTTCCTAACAAATCTTTTCATCATCGCGGCACTCCAAGATGGCAATCATCATCTCCATCTCCATAATTCAATTATCAGCTTTCATAGATTCGATAGTCCCCATGAAAGCTAATGGAGACAACCATTTAAATTCTATAATATTACTTCACTGATCCTGCTGCTCTCTACGTTCCTACGGTGGCGATGTTTGTAGTTGCATTTGTCATTGTTGTAGTAATTATTGGGGCAACTACTATTGTGATTGCACCATGCTGACTAATATCTTCCTTATTTGGGCCATAATTGATTCTTGTTGCTCCATCTATATATTCCTAATAGGATCAATGACTCTTTTCTGCTGACGAAAACCACCAACCTACTGAGGAGGATTGCAATTCTATTGGTTTGATATATTTTTAGCAGTACGTCGAGTAGATTTTTTTATCCGACATGGAGTCATCTTAATCTTGTATGAACAACGAGCTTCCCAAAATTTTTTTTATAAATTTGAATATCTAAAATCATACTTTTATCAAATTTTAATCATGATTATTTTCAAAATAAAATCCTAAATTCTAAAATACTTATAGCTGACATCGAAATGGATCGATTTAGGACATTCAATTGATCAACCATAAATCAAGGATCATACTAGGGTGGTAGGATGCAATTGATGATGAAATCTAATAATGATAGGCTTGATCAAGGTGAGGGTTCGCTATTCAATAGTCAAAAGTCAGGATCCTTTCATCAAGGTCTATTAAGATTGTTGAATGTTTTTTCTATGATTTAAAAAAGTCTAAAAGAAAAACATAATCTAGAGGGAGACACTTTTAGTGGTAGAAACTTATAGAGAGAGAAAGTATGACTTTCTAGAGATAAACTAGAAAGAGAAAGCAGAGAGTGGAAGATAAGAAGAAGAGGGAAGAGAGAGAAACTCTCTCTATCCTTTTTTTCTATTATTTTTCTTTATTTTTTTACTTTCTTTCTATCTTTTTCTTCTTTTCCTCTCGTTCTCTCTCTTTCTTTGGCCCTATGGTGAAATTTGGGATTACTTCATTTATTTTTGGATTAGGGGAGCACCGTTAAAATAGCTTTCACTGGTAGTGATTGGGGCTATGATGATGTAGCTAAAAGATCTAGACTGACAGTCTAAGATGACCATCAGTACTAGATAAATCAACAAACGAATGGGCAGAAGCCAGGGTAAAATAAAGATTAGGATTTCTAAGAAAAATCCAGTGATTGCCCACCAAAAATCAAGGTTCATGGCCTAAGGAGGATGGCAAACCAAATAATCTTAAAAATTAGAGGATCCTACTTAGGTTCCGATGATGGTTGGCCCATGCTTTCAATGAACACGATGAAGCACCTTCCGAGAGAAGAAAAGGAGAGAACTCTGATGAACCTCCAGCTTGGGCCTCGATTTTTTATGGAAAGAAGAGGGAAGCCCTCTTCTCTTAAAATTGGGCTAGAGGGGAGGAGTTAAACTCCTCCCAATGGTTGTATTCGACTCTGATCAAGAGTTGATTGGTGAAGGAAGAGAACTCCAATGGGAGTTCAACTCTTCTGCCCAGCACGTGCACAGCATGTGCTGGCCCTCTTTTTTTTTTTAGTACTCTAAAATTCATGATAAATTCTTTTTGAGTTGTTTCTTATTTTTATGCTTGGATTAGGCCCAAGTTGTTTGGGCTTGGGTGTCATATTCAATTTTCTAAAATGAAATTTCATCATCAAAATTTTTCTTGCCCAGTCTTCAGAAATTTAGGGTTACTTCTTTCTCAGATCATAATCATCCTTGTAATTTCATGATCAAGTCTTTCATTACGACATCCCTTGAATCAAATTATTATTCTGATCAGCTTGAAAAAAATTTAGACCATAATGCTTTCGATGTGCACTCTGATTCAAATCCGTCAATATACTTATCTCAAATCTAAGTTTCTAAGTTATGTCAAAATTAATATTAGTTATCATCCCAATGCCCCTAGTGCCTTCCTACTAACATTGATGTTTGATTTGGTGTCATGATTTTTTCATATATGCTCTGATATCATATTAATTATCACACACATCCATCCGAGATCATGAATCAAGAGTTCATGTTAACCACCCATGATTGTGGAGAATACTCTCTATAAGCAAGCAAGTTATCCCAACACGATATCATATGCATCACAAAGAAGATAATTTGAATAACTAAAAGTTAAAATTTAATTAACTAACAAATTCAACTAAAAAATAACATTCAAAAGTCCAACATCCATTGAATCTCAAATAATAGTCCTATAAATTATAATAATAAATCCAAATCTAAACTATGTTGATATTGTCAAAACTTATTTCTAGTTTTCAAAGTAGTACCCACATCCATAACTAAGCATTTAAATCTGAAAAAAAAAAAGAATAATGAGATTGATATCCCAATAAGCAATAAATATCTTAAATAGATAATTCAAGTGATAACAAAGGATGCGATAGTCAAAATATAATTAATCATTAGTCGGTACGCAAACATGATCAAATTTTATTTTTAAAACATAAATTCAAAAATATTAGTATCCATCAAATTTTCATGCACATAATCACATATATAATATGAAATCAATAATATAGATAGAGGCCTCAATGGCTCGATGCACGAACTATCAAATGAACTATATATCTAATGGTTAGATAGGAACCTCAATGGATTAAAGATCGATGCTGTGAACCATCTTGATGATCCTTCAGTTCACTTTTGTCCAATCTAACACTTCCAAAGCATTGGGGATAGCAATAAGCTCCTCACATATGATTCTTATTTCATAACTAGAGAAATCAATTTTATGAGCACTTAGTGAGAGGTTGTTGTTTCAAATCTAGCCAAATTGGTATATGTATTGCAAGCATCAATGCTTTTAATTGTTTCATTCACATGAAGCAAAGGTGTCTAAATATTTTTTCAATGTAATCATTGTTTATGGATGTATAACGTCTATCAATGGTATGCTCACAATTTCTAACTAGAGTCAAATTGATAGTTCTTATGTTTTTTAAAAAGATGTTTGTTAGCTAACGCTTTAGATAAGAGGTTATTTAGAGGGATGTTTCTTAATTTACGTGATCTTATAAAGAAAGGCTTAACTTGACGAGACATGATGAAAGAACTTTGACTTAAGACTTGGTTCACCAAAAATGGGGGTAGGCACATGCCTCACTACTTTAGCCATGATATCTATCCTACCATCATAAATTATAACTTTTAAAATATAAAATCAGTGAAAAGCAAGACATCGCCATAAAGATTATTAAGTTATACATGCCATTCGAGTGTATGTTTCTTTAAGAATAGTCTTCCACAGAAATTGCAATAATCTTTAAAATCATTTATTTTTTTCAAAATAATTTTCTTCACGACTAGTAACCAATAGATATTAAGAGCCCAAGATAACAGAAAAAGATTAATTCATACCTTCTTATTACATTGATGGTATTAAAATTATCCTTGTTTCCTTTCCCATCACCTTATTCCCATTATTCAACTTTTGAAGGGTGCCTATCAAAACATTTAACGGATCCTATTATTCTCAAATATGTTAGAGAATAATGGCTCCCAAGTCACTTAATCCAGTGGTATTAATTAAGATGCCATGAAAAAATCCGAACAAAACAAAATGTTACCATCCTATTAAGATATAAGAAACTCTTGGTAAAATAACTCAATAAATAATGCCTAATGGCAATTAAAGGAAACAAAACCCCCTTTAGACAACTGTTATTACTCAATAAAAGAAATTTTTTGGACAAATATAAATTCGAACCCCTAAGACATATTCTTAGACAAGATCAAGAAATTTGATATGGCTTCCTCTTCCTCTTCCAATGCCAATAAAATTTTTATGGCCATCATAGTTCTTGCTATGTTCTTTGCTTATGGTATGTTTTTTTTTTCTATTTCAGTATAGAAAATTGAAAAAATATGTAGACATGAAGGACTTAAAATGCATCATTCTCTTTTGTTTAATATTTCATGTAGCACACCTCAGTTTTCTCAGATTTTCTAAATATTTGTTCATGCAAGAATAAATATACATGCTAATTCAAAAATTATTTTGTTGTCACAGCACAAGCAAGATATTATTGTATTGCATTATGTGACGTGGAAACCAAAAGTTGCAATGGATCATGCCATAGCTTGGGATATGAAAAAGGACAATGTGTGGCACCACTTTATGAACTTTGTTGATTGTATATATTAAATATTGATCAATATTTTGGATTAAAAAAATCCATACCACACCTATATTTCACCCATCATTTCCTACTTGATGGTGAGTTATATATATAATTAATGTATTACAAAATGTCAAGTGGACATAAATGAAAAATCTTTAGAGATTTCAAAATAATTGACATATCATAATTATTTTTATCTTTTATTATTCTTTTACGAAGGCAATTTATCAATTCCCAAAAGGTTTGATGAGATTTGGCTTCATCGATATCTATTCTAGTTAGGATATATAATTAGAAAATATTTATATTGATTTAAGAAATGCTAGCATATTATATGATTTTATCTTTAACAAGATATTTTGTGATTGTATGTTGGCAATTAGCAGCTATCACGTATTTTATTTAGAAAAATAATTGTATAGCTATCTATTTCTATTTGATGATGCAAGCTAATCGTTTGGATTTGTGACACAAAATATCAAACCTATCAAAAAATCCAAGAACAACAAGTTGGTAAAAGTAGGAAGAAAAGACATGAAAGAAGAAAAACTATTATTATGCATGTAAAATTAATATAATTATGCATGTTGCTATAGCCTTGCCCTAGTAATTCTTGAAATTTTTTGCATAGACTTCAATGTTGCTTGATAGCTACTCAATAAAAGTACTCATGCTACATCACTAATTAAAGCAAAAATTATCTTAGAAGAAGCCGCAACTCAACACCCATGCACGTGCTCACATAATATACAAGCATATACATACATACATACATATATATATATATATATATATATATATATATATATATATATATATATATATATATATATATATATATATATATATTAGTTCCATTAATCGGGTTTCTTTCTTATGTCTTGTAGAGTTGTAAGGATGCGTGATGAACAAATAGGTGAAGAGTGTTGGCTAGGTCTATAGCCATATCCAAACAAACCATTGCCAAGTTGATCACAAACCATTTACAAATAGTTTAGATATTTAAGGCCATATTTGTAGAAAAAGCTTATATGAATATATAAATATATGCTCTTGTGGTTAATTTTATAATCATTATTCATGAATAGTTTATTAAATTTTATATTTTTTTAAATTTAGAAAATATTGAATAAAACTAATATGTGAGGATCCATGCAAATAAATGCTCAATCTTTTACCACTACTAACCCTACTGTAATTATAGAAAGTTTATGGCTAGACTTAAAATACAACTGGCTCCATCCAATACATGCACTGTTAAACAAATTTGCTTATTAAAAACCCTTAAGATATAATTGGACTCCTTGCTATAGCTGGACTCCATCGATGGAGCTTATGTGGGAATCATCGAGACATTAGCCTGAATCTCTTAAATACACTATATGAAGGAAAAAAAATTTTCATATACTGCTTGTTTATCTGAATCACTTCTCTTTTTAGTTTTCTTAATAAACTTAAACTAAATTTTTAACAAAATTAAAATTCAAAATAAGAATAATATCTACATACACATTGAAACCATACTCAAAAGAAAATCTAACAAAGACTCACTTTCTCTCTTAAATATGGTAGAAATTTTAAATCCCATCTTTTACTAAATGCGCTCTCTTCTCTTAAATAATCTCTTTTATTGAGGATCTTAAATGAAAACACTATTGACTAATTTTTATCAAGAAGATCCTATCTAATCTCTTTTAGTGAAATTCTAGTCCATTAACCAAATTGGTACATCAATAAAGAACTTTCAACGTGACGATAAGGTAATTATGGCTTTGTGATTAGATCCTAAACCCAAAACAACAAGGACATAAATGACGTATGTAAAGGACTCAATAGATGTGTGTTACTTACATGATTATCAAGGACCATACTTGTTAGTTTATGCCTCTTCTTTGCAACCAAGGGCCAAAGACTTTAATTAAAAATTTATAGAGAGAGAATTTACTTGAGGTGCAAATAGTTTAATTTAAAATAATCTAAACTTAAGTTAATTAACCTTAGCTTAATTAGGCTTGGTCATGATGAATGCTAGTACATTTATAGGCCCCTATCCTATACAATGACAAAACTTTTAGCATATTTATAACCTCTCACTCTAGGAGGATAACTGATCGAGGTGTGCAAAATTAATTCAAGACAGCGAGACCCTTTATTATTAATAACATAATTTAATTGGGCCAAAAAGCCAAGCAATAGCTGAAATCAAGCTCTCGCCTAAAACTTGACTAGTTCGAATCAATTTTGAATTAATTATGACCATAGCCTAAGCACAAAATTCATTTTAACTTAGCATGGTGAGGGTCATGCTTGATCTGGCCTAGTTCTTTCACAAATTATTTTCAATGATGCCTAGTTTTATGAAATTATTAAAAATAGTTTGAAAACATAAATTCCACCTAGTTTAGAGGATGAAATAATAATGAACTACTTATATTCTATTTCAGATGCATAAAAATAACACATTTGATGAACCTCTCATAAGGAACAATCAAGGCAACTGGATGGTTTGTCATAGCATGGTGGTAATAAGAAAATGGCAGCTTAATCCTGCATTATTGCACCCCCAACCCGAGATCATGAATCAAGGGGTTATGGCAACAACCACAAAATTATGAAGAACACTCTCCATAAATATACAAGGCATCTCACCAGGAAATTGAATGCATCACAATGGAGATAATTTAAATAACTAAATGTCAAAGTTCATTTAACTAACAAATTCAATTGATAAGTAAAATTTAAAAGTCTTACATCCATTCAACCCCAAATAATAGTCTTATAAAATATAATAATAAATCTAAATCTAAACTATATTGATAGCTCTATAAGTAATGAATACCTTGGCTGGATATTTAAATGATAATAGAGGATGGAGAGTTAAAATATAATTTATCATTAGTTGGTGTACAAGCATGATCAAATTTCTTTTTCAAAACAAGAATTTTGATGAGAAAGTCTTACAAGTACAACGAGCTAAGGACCAATTGAAACCAAATCAGATTGAGCCAATAAGAACACTACCTCCTCTATCTTGTAGATTGGAAAGAGTTTTCCGTCTCCTTGAAAGATACTTAAATATTATTTCAGAGGAAGTAGAGAAAATGTTCTTCGTAGGTAATGGTGCTCATGGTGATGATCCCAAAACCTACAATGAGGTGATATTAGATATCGACTCTGAGAAATGGCAAGAGACAATATAGTCAAAAATTGACTCGATGCACTCAAACCAAGTTTGGACCTTGGTAGATCCATCAGAAGGTATAGTACCTATTGGGTGTAAATGGATCTTCAAGAGAAAGATTGGTGCAGATGGGAATGTGGAGACATTCAAGGCTAGACTAGTGGCAAAAGGTTATAGTCAACGCGAAGGCATTGACTATCAGGATACCTTTTCTCCAGTGGCTATGCTAAAATTCATCCACACATTGCTTGCCGTTGCAGCCTATTTCGATTATAAAATATGGCAAATGGACGTGAAAACGGTGTTCTTGAATGGATATCTTAAGAAAGATATCTATATGGAACAACCGCTAGGTTTCACATCCAGTAATACTGATCACAAGATTTGCAAGCTGCAAAGGTCCATATATGGACTTAAGCAAGCATCTTGAAGCTGGAACACTCATTTCAATGATGTGATCAAAAAGTTTGATTTCATCAAAAACGAAGAGAAACCGTGTATCTTCAAAAAGGTTAGTAGGAGTGCTGTTGTCTTCCTCATATTGTATGTAGATGACATCCTCCTTATTGGGGAACGATATTTTCATGTTGACGACAGTCAAAATATGGTTGTCCAAGGAATTTTCCATGAAAGACCTAGGTGAAGCATCCTTTATTCTAGAAATTAAGGTCTATAGGGATAGACCGAATAGGATCCTAGGACTTTCACAGAAGATGTACATAAAGGAAGTACTAAAGAGGTTTAGTATAGAAAACTCTAAGAGGAGATTAATATCCTTCAGACATGGTATTCATCTTTCCAAGAAGATGTGCCCTAGCACACCTGAGGAAATAGAACGCATGAGCAAGATCCCTTATGCTTCTGCAATAGGGAGCCTCATGTATGTCATGCTATGTACACGACCTGATATAGCCCATGCTGTGAGTGTCACAAGCAGATATCAGTCAAATTCAGATGAAGAACACTGGACTTCTGTGAAATGTATCCTTAAGTCCTTAAGAAGAACTAAGGATATGATATTGGTCTTTAGTAACGGAGAACTCCAAGTTCAGGGATACACAGACTTAGATTTCATGTCCGATATAGATGATCGAAAGTCGACATCTGGAAGTCTATTTATGTCCAATGATGGTGCTATCAGCTGAAAGAGTTTCAAGTAAATCGTGATAGCAGATTCCACCATGGAGGTAGAATATATCGCTGCATCAGAGGCTGCGAAGAAAGCATTTTGGTATAAGAAGTTTGCTGCAGAAATTAGAGTAATACCATCAGATGCCATTCCCCTTTACTATGACAATAATGGCGCCATAGCCCTTGCTAAGGAGCTGAGGTCTCACCAAAAATTTAAGTACATTGAGTGGCGATACCACCTCATCCATGATTACCTCGAGAAGGGTTACATCGAGGTCTAGAGAGTCAACTCCATAGATAATATGGCAGACCCGCTTATAAAGCCATTGGGCTAGTAGAAGATCGAAGCCCACTTTGAGAAGATGGAACTTAGACTTATAGCCAATTGGCTTTAGGATAAGTGAGAGATTGTTAGATATATATGCCCTAAAAGCCAGAATTGGCTGACACTTGTAATATACTTCTAGGGGTAAAATTATAATTTTGACTAAAATTAATAAAATGGATTATTTTCTATCACATATGTGGATTTAGTGTTTGTGATACATCCTTTGAGTTAATGATAATGATAATTCATGTTTTCAAGAGTTGAAAATTTAAAGACATGAATAATCATTATTAACTCATAAAATGCTCCCGACCATAGGATCATCACAAGGATGGTGATTGATCCAAAAGATTGGAGTACAATCGCTTCTCTTTAGTAGATGAGTCTTGAGTCTACGGTGTGGAGACACCAGAGCGAGAGTACAGATGCTCGTTAGAGAATGAGGGCACTGAGCGTGACCACCTCGAGTAGTCATTAGGAAGTCTACCTTCTCGTCAATGACTGACTCGATGCTGCAGTGGTGTGTTTGATTCTTTGACCTGAGGTACATCGATAGTTCACCTTGAGGGTGTTATAGTTTGACTACACCATAACTCGATCTCCTAGCCATCTAGAATCTTGAGGTGTATGTTGGCTATAGGATGTTCATTATAGGAACTGGATTGCATCAAGATAGAATCTATCTACCTTGGTGGTAGAGGAGCAGTCCTATGATGATCATGAGAATCAAGTCCAGAAGCCCATGGCCATGGCAGAGTGAAATAATAGAAAGAGTTTCTATTTAGGTTTTCACATCGGACTTGAATCGAATGATTAGATCATGATAGAAACTAGGGTTTGACGAGTTCACCTTAACCCTAATCTGATCGGAGCTCAAGATAGAAGAACTTAATCACACAGGTAGCTGCACTAAGAGGTTCGCATTCAGCTCTGATGGGTTGCCACCATATACTGCTAGGTGTAACTGATGGATTTTGAGAGTAATTAGAATAATTTAGATGATCGATCATTTTAGCTATTTGAATCAGAAGAGTTCTGATCCATCGAAAGAAGTTTTGATGATATCGATGATAGAGATCATGACATATCCCATTACCATATAGAACTGAACCTTACTGGATCACACAAATAAGGGTTTTGAATATGGTGATCATCAATTGAACTAATCTAATTCAATTGATCTGAATAAGATTCAATTAGATTCAAGAAAATCATGCTAGCACTCGATTGAACCTAACGTTCTTCTTTTACTATCATAAATAGTTGTCCTGACTGAGCCAAAGAAGTTTGTGCTCGATTAGAGGCCTTCACTTGATCTGACTGAAGCTTGTCCAGGTTAAAAA
>QRFJ01000064.1:1691326-1706515 GCA_006176705.1 Cocos nucifera
ATAGTTGTCTTATTTTGTAAGATAATGCCTGCCATTTTTTATCACCTGCCATTTCTCGTCCTTTGATTTTGGTCAAAAGTTGACCTTTGACTGGTTAAATATTGACCATTGATATTTTGACTTCTGTCCACATGTCATACACCTATTGGAGAGCTGGTGGGGGCTTATCTCCCTATCAAAATCTGGCAAGAAAGAGGATGCATGCCACCCTTGGCGTGTGCCCAAGCTAGAGGCGCCCAGGAGTCCCTATTGGACAGGGACTCCATCTCCTTTTTGGATTTTGATTAGACTTCTCCTAAGAACCAAGTTTGACTGGTCTTAGATGCCATCTAAGGATGAATCTAGGAGACTCTATTCCTACCAATCAAATTTAGATATGATTTCACAAAGGGTTATGATTGGTTGGAAAGAAGAGTTGGATCACGCATAGTCTATAAATAAGACCCTGCGCCCAACTCAAAGAAATATACAATTCTCCATGTCCTAAGGCTGCCTCTCTCCTCCTCCTCCATGCCAAGACCATCTTCTCCCTCTCCTCTTCATGCCCAAAGTAGTTTGGGATCCAGGTTGGTGCAATCCAGATGAGAGAAAAGCGATAGAAAGCTAGAAGGCTACGCTGCTGCAAAGGATAACTGCTGATTTTCGAAAGGTATTTTGAAGATCCTCTAAATCAGATTCAAATCTAATTTTTAAAGATGTGATAAAGAAGAAGAGGATCTTCAGATCCAGTCTGAGTGGATACCGGTAGAGGTCAGGCATTTGCGTGGCTAGATCTAGAACCTTTCGCTGCTTACAGGATCATCAACGGATAATAGGATTATCCTACATTAAGGTAAATTAAATTAAATTTAATTTATCTAAATTTATTTTAATTATTAAAATAATAAAGATCAGATTTAAAATATCTCAGATCTGATCTGGATCAAAGAGAAAAATTTTTGAAATATATCTTTCGATCCGATCAGATCTGAACGAACCTGATCCAAAAAATTAGAATTTTTTCTTCAATAATACCCAAATCTATACTTGAACCCATACTCGAACACACACACACACATATATATAATTTATAGTTAATATGATAATTATATTAGTTTCATCAACTATTGAATTGTATTTATATATTTTTTCTGCATTCTCATTATCTTTTAGTATCTCAAGCTTCCTTTTTACTTAATATTTTTTATTTAGAATAAGATAATTAATATTTTTATATCTTAAAAATATTATAATTTTGAATTCTTTATCTTTTTGAATAAGTCCTAATAGATATAGTCTTATTTTATTTAAAAATAATGCCTTTCCATCTTCATAAAATGAAAAATATAAATTTGTTCAAAATATCAATAATAATAATAATAATTTTTTCTCTTTTCTTCATTATGGTTTTGCCTTCAAATAGATAATTCCAATTCATTCCATTATAGTAATTGATCTTTAATTCATCCTATAAAAATTAAGTTTAAAATACAAAAATACATCAAGTGTATGTCAACCAAGCTAATAAAGCAATTAAATTTAATAAATAACTATTTCTATACTATATAACTATTAATATATATTTTATAATAAAAGTAATTAGTAGCTTTGGTTCTAAAGTAAAAAATTAAAAATAAAATATTCTCATCACATATTGCAGCTAAGTATATAATAAGTAACTAATATAAGACTTATAAGTATATAATAAGTGTATAAGTGTATTTAATATTTTTATTACATAAGTGTATAATAAGTGTTACATAAACTATAGTAATTTTAATATAGTAAATTTCAATATAATAAGTGAGTAACATAAGTGTATTTCATATTGTTATTATATAAGTATTACATAAATTATAGTAATTTCAATATAGTGAATTTTAATATAATAAATGACTCATATAAGTGTATAATAAATATATTTGATATTATTATTATTATATAAGTATATAATAAGTGTTACATAAATTATAGTAATTTCAATTATAAGTATTACATACATAAGTTATAGTATTTATTTTTATAATATAAATGTATAATAAGTGTAAAGTGTTGTATAATTTATTATATAAGTGTTACATAAATTATAGTAATTTTAATATAGTAAATTTTAATATAATAAATGACTCATATAAGTATATAATAAATGTATTTGAATATTATTATTATATAAGTATATAATAAGTATTACATAAATTATAGTAATTTCAATTATAACTATTACGTAAGTTATAGTATTTAATTTTATAATATAAATGTATAATAAGTGTAAAGTGTTGTATAATTTATTATATTAGTGTTACATAAATTATAGTAATTTTAATATAGTGAATTTTAATATAATAAATGAACTAATATAAATATATAATAAATATATTTGATATTATTATTATATAAGTATATAATAAGTGTTACATAAACTATAGTAATTTCAATTATAAGTATTACATAAGCAATAATATTTATTTTTATAATATAAATGTATAATAAGTGTAAAGTGTTATATTAAATTATAGTAATTTTATAAAATAAATTTAGTAAGCAAACCATTAACCAACTAATGTCTATTGTCCAAATTTAATTAAAAATAAACTCAAAATTATATTATCTGTTTGTATTCTAATATCTAAATTTAATTAGAATAAACTCAAAATTATTAATTATAATATCTAAACTCTAAATTAATAAATTATAATATATATTTCTTTGGTAAAATAAATTATAATATATTAAAATATCCTAACCTAAACCTAAATCCCTAATGTTATTTCTTTCGCTCACAATCGCTGAATCGCCGCCTCCAGCCCCACGCCGTCCACCCCTATTGCCTCCAACCACACCTCCACGGTTTGTGCCGTCTAGCTCGGTCGGATTGAGCCTCACCGCCTCCACGGTCCATGCCCCCACCACCGCCACCAGTCGGATCCAGCCTCCAACCGTCCACCATCCGCTATTCACACCGTTTAGCCATGGCGCCTCCAATCGTATCCTTCATAGTCCATGCCGTCCATCCCTGTCACCTTTAGTCGTGCCTCCGCATTGCACCATCTAGCCCGATCGTCACCATCCACGGTTTGCATCGTCCGATCCCACCATCGCTCGGGTCCAGTCCATCCGTCTGTCCATCCAGCCCCACCACCGTTCGTCTGATCGACCGGCCCCACCACCACCGTTCGCCTCGAGTCTAGTCCCACCACCGCTCGAAAATAGAAAAATAAAATAGATGAAAAAATAAAAAATCTTGTTCTAGTTTGATGCTATCTAATTTTTATTTTTTTAATTATGATTGCAATATTTCATGATAATTACTTTCATTGATAGATGCTTCATAAACATTACTAACCCTACTATTCATTTGTTATCCTGAATTAGTATTAAAAAGTTATATAATAATTTTTTCATATCTACATATCTTTGAAGCTACATAGGTGTATAAAATACTATAAATTTATGGAATGGTTGCTTATTTATATTTTGTGTATAATTTTTTCCATGGCAGTTTATTAATGACGTCGAAAGAAATATTTAGCTCTCATGATTCCAAAAATGAAGGTTCTTCTCAAGGATTAGAGGAAGGATCTAATCCTTCAATATCGTAAGGAACTTTCACTTTTAGTATGACTACTACATCTACACCGAATGCCATGGGTGTTTCATCTGAATCGATTTCTGTGGTAGATGCACATAACTTAACTATAGAGCATGAAAAGCAAAAAAGTGTGGCTTGGAATTACTTTATAAAGAAAAAAATCAATGAAGTGGATAAAGCAGAATGCAATCATTACCATAAGTTGCTTGCAGGATCTTCAAAGCATGAAACAAATCATTTACATCAACACATAAAATCTTGTCCGAAAAGAAGCACAAAGGATATAAGACAAATGTTGTTAAGTATGGATATTAAAGGGGACATAGTTAATCATGCTTTTGATCAAGCAAATGCAAGAAGAGACTTGGCTTCTATGATCATAGTACATGAATATTCTTTTTTGATGGTGGATCATGATCTATTTAGAAAATTTATCAATACACTTCAACTACTTTTCAAGTGTCCATCCTGCAATACTATAAAAAGCAATATTTTTAAGATCTATGACTTAAAAAAAAATAAGATGACGAAGATCTTAGAGAACAATGAAAGTAGAGTTGCCATAATAATGAACATGTAGACAGCTTCAACCTAAAAGAAAGAATTTATGGCTATCACAGTACATTTTATTGATAACTCGTGGACTTTACAAAGCTAACTTTTGAGGTACCAAATTCTATAATACTTTCTTAATATTATTTTATAAATTGTTATACTTGTGTGATTGTTTTTTGATTATGAATTATTAAATTTTTAATAGATTTATCTATGTGCCTTGTTCACATACTAGTGATATTCTTATTAAGATTTTGGTTGATTGTTTATTGGATTGAAATATGGATACAAAGTTGTCAACTATTATTTTAGATAACTGTTTAACGAATGATGCTTTGATTAGTATTATGAAAGATAAATTACAAGCCGATTACTTATTACAATCTGGTTCCATGTTACACATGCATTGTTGTGCCCATATTTTAAATTTGATTATCAAAGATGGTTTGGATGTGATAAAAGATAATCTTGAAAATACAAGGGATAGTGTAGCATATTGGACAGTAATTCCTAAAAGAGTTGAAAAGTTTGAAGAAACTATTAGACAATTATGGATTCTTTTTAGTAAGAAATTATGTTTGGATTGTCCAACAAGATAGAACTCTACTTATTTGATGTTTCAAACTGCTATTCAATATAAGAGTGTTTTGCTCGATTGAGACAATGTGAATCTCAATATAAGTATTCATCAAGTGAGAGTAATTGAAAGTTTGCTCAAAAAATTTATAAAAAATTGGAGCTTTTTTACACTGTTATTGAGTTATTTTTAGGGACAAACTACCCTACTGCCAAATTATATTTTAAAAAAAATTATCAAATTAAGTTGATTTTAGGAGAATGGTTGTTTGAGGATGAAGTTATTAATGAAATAGCAATGAAGATGTTGGACAAATATGATAAATATTGGGATGTTGTGCATGAGATAATGGGTGTTGCTTCAATTTTAGACCCAAGATATAAGATGAGTTTAGTTGAGTTTTACTTTGAATAAGTCTTTGAGAAGGAAAAAGCTCCTCAGCATGTTGATAAAATTTAGGCATTGTTAAATGATTTGCTGAAGAGCTAACTCATATAATATTTTAAATGCAGAAAGTGTTAAAGATAGTGAGAGACAATCAACCATCAAGTCAAAGCTTGATTATGATGATAGTGCTTTATTTTCTTTTATTTAAAGTAAAAAGAAAGCTAAAATAGTTGTTATGACTGAGTTAGACCATTATTTAGAGGATGATGTGTTTTCTTGGTCTGATGATTTTGATATGGTGGAAGCAAAATGGACTAAAGTATCCTACATTGCAAACTATTGCTAGAGATGTACTTGCTATTTCGGTGTCCATAGTTGCTTCTGAATCTGTTTTTAGTACAAGTGGTAGATTTGTAAGTCATCATCGAAGCCGACTCCATACAAAAATAATTAAGACATTGATATGTGTTCAAAATTGGTTATTGGCTTCTAAAAAATAAGGTAAATTAAATTAAACATTGTCTATTAGTTTGTGTACTTTTTACTATATTAATATGCTTATCTTATTTTGAATAATTAATAGATGGATCATTAGCTACGAATAGTTATGATGATGATAATGATGATGATAATTATTTGAATTATTCAGATAATAATATTTTTACTTTATAATTATTTTTTAAACTTTGTTATATATATTTACTTAATTATATATTTATTTTTTTTTGTGTACTTATTGCAGGGCCTACTATTTGCCCTAAATGACTTATGAAGTTGCAGTTGTCACTTCGTGAAATTATTTAGAAGTTCGGTATTCAAGTTGATTACTTTTTCAGCATTATACTGAATTTTCATGGATAAAATAATGGATTTAATGTTTATATTCTATGTTGAATTGCAATTCTATTTTTATATTTGATTTTTATAAATCTGGACTTATAAATTGTGTTCTATATTGAATTGATGATTTTGTTTTGGTTGATAATATATATAAAATTATTTTGATTGTTTATTTTTTTGGATATGGGATGGGTACGGGGTGGGTATGAATTGGATATGGAGAAATGGGTAATCCGTGGATATCATCGAACTCATTAGATATGGGGATGGATATCTCTTTTCTTATTTGATTGGATATTGGGTAAGGTTTGGGTATAGGGTATTAAGTTCGGGTTTGGGGATGGTGACCTAAATCCTATCCATTGCCATCCCTAGGAAGGAGGCGGTGGGGGATAGGGTTGAGGGAGGCGAGGCCAATGGGGATGGGGTCAGAGTCGAGGGAGGGCCGATGGGGATGAGGGAGGTGATAATGCTAGAGGGAGGTGGGGCCGATGGTGGTGGTGCAAGAGGAAAGGGGCGCCGACGGGCGGGCCGACGATGAGATGGGTAGCTAGGGCAAGGGTAGCAAAGAGGAGAGAGAAAAAGAGAGAGAGGGAGGATGCGATGGGGTGTGCAAAGTGACTTGACCAAAAAAAAAATTTATTTCAAAAGCTATGGCAATGATTTTCGAAACTGCTGTCATAGATCTATAGCAGCGGCTATTTCCAACCGCTGCTATACATCTATGGCAGCGGTTTAAAAATCGCTGTAATAGATATATAGCAGCGGTCATTTTCTAACCATTGCTATAGAGCCTAAATATATATATTTTTTATTTTTTTGAATATAATATAATTTTAAAATTTAAAATTAATTTTTATTATTTATTATCTAAATAATTATTATTAGAGTATCATTGCAAAAGATCTCTTCAATTTGATAGTCCTAGCTATGTCAATCAATAAAATTCGATATTGATGACCACGAACGATCACTTAATGATCTTATAGATAGTGACCATCGATGGATCCAAAAATTTATAGTAATGATCTCGGTGATATTTATAGCATACTATCAAAATTTTAGTTCAATCGAATATCATTATCATGGTCAATCTAGCATTGGATGATTTTGATCATTAAATAAAAAAATGAGTGATCAAAAGGCCAAATGATGTCTGATTAATAGATAATTTTTTAGATAATTGATTTTTGCTACTACTTTAATTATTTGTACGATGGTGATCATAAAATTCAAATCGTGTCTATATGAGCTATCTATGTTAAACATATCTTATAAAAGCACAAGCATAATTTCATAAAACTTTTAAGAACAAGTATTAAGAGACATATAGTTTTGGATCGTTTATATACGCGCGGTTTGAATTTTATGATCAAAATAGTATCAAAGATCATTTATCTAAAAAATTATCTTATAATTAGGCACCATTTAGCTTTTTGATTGCTCATTTTTCATTTAATGGCTAAAATCATCCAGTGCTAGATTGCCCATAATAATGATGTCTTATTAAAGTAAAATTTTGATAGTATACTATAAATATCATCAAGATCATCGTTGTAAGTTTTTAGATTAATCGATGGTCTTTATCTATTAGATCATCATGCAGTCATTCGTAATCATCGAAATCAAATTTTATCGATGGACATAGCTAAGGCTATCGGATTGAGATGATCTTTTGTGATGATATTCTAATAATAATTATTTAGATAATGAATGATGAAGATGAACTTTAAATTTTAAAATTATAAAATATTTAAAAAAACTATATAAAAATTATATTATGCATCTATAGCAATGGTTATACTTAATCGATGCCATAGATTAACCTATGGTAGTGGTTACCAAAAAATCGCTGCCATAGATCAAATCTAAGATAGCGATCATGGATAATCGCTTCCATTGATTAAATATATAGCAGCAATAAATTGAATCTTTAACAGCGGTTACATCTAACCACTGCATAGGATGACTTATGGTAGCGATTAAGTATAACCACTGCCATAGGTCAAGTCTATGGTAGTGGTTATGTGTAACTACTATTTTAGAGCTATGGTAGTAGTTTTTGAACAGCTGCAATAGTAAGTATTACTATAGCTCCATTCTGTAGCAGTATTATACCGTAAAATGATATATATAATGATATAATACAAAGTATTTATTCTAATTTAGGTTCAAAATTATTTGCTAGAGAATATTAAAATGAGATAGCTATTCTTACATCTACAAATAAAATCGTTGATGTAATAAATGAGAGAATACTTTCTTCAATATCTGCAGAGAAAATTATTTACTTAAGTCCATATTTAGTCTGCAAAACATCATCTAATTATGCAAAAGAAGATCTTTTGTATCTTACCGAGTTTCTTAATTCTTTGAGATTTTTTGAATTTTCAATCATAGGAATACCAGTGATATTAGTAAGAAATTTGAATCAAAGTGGTAGTCTTTGTAATGATACTAGATTGGTAATTACAAGATTATTTTCTAAAATTATAGAAGCCGAAATTATCAATGAAAATAATATTGGTGACTGTGTGTTTATTCTAAGAGTAGTCTTATCTTCAACTGAATCTAAATAGCCTTTCATATTGAAGTAAAGACGGTTCCCTTTTTCTGTGTGTTTTGCTATAACTATTAATAAAAGTCAAGATCAATCACTAAAGCAAGTTGGAATATAGGCTTGTATTTAATGACGGACAGCTATATGTCGTATTATCTAGAGTGATTACTAAAGATTGTTTAAAAGTGCTAATAAATAATGGTAAGCATTCCAATGATTATTGTTCGACGAATAATATTATCTATAAGGAGATTTTTTCAAATCTACCGGCCATAATTACTATATAAGGTCTATAATTATATATCAATATTTTTATTTTAATTTTATATTTATTCTAATTATATATATATATATATTAATATATATTTATTATAGGTTCTTAGTCAACTTAAAGATGCAGTGCAATTTATTGAATGAGTTAACAAATGAGAGAGATAACTGGAAGATAAAGATTAAAGTTGACAGAATATGGAATTTAGTTAACATAAAGAATAACAATGAACTCATAAGTTTGGACATGCTCATTATTGATGTAGAGGTACATCTTCTCCTATTTTTAAATATTTTTCACTTATATTAGCTAAAATTTTCTTACAATAATTATTGATACTATGTTTTTTGATTTGTTGGTTTGTTAGGGTAATCATATGCATGCTATAATCAGAAAAAATATTATACAAAAATTTCATATACTTATTGAAGAAGGGTATATATATCTTATTACTAATTTGAAAGTTGTACATACTGATGGAATGTATCATCCAATAAAGAATGACAAAAAGATCCTTTTCTTGCTGACCATAACATCAAAGAAAATATTGTAATATTAGATATGTCCACCTCTACACAAATTTTACTTCATAAATTATTATGAAATAGTTATCAAGTTAATAATCATGTCTATCTTAGTGGTAAGAACAAAAAAAATATTTCTATATTTTACTTAACTTTCTAGTTATTTTATTTAATTAATAAATAATTTTTAAAAAAAATTATAGGAACATCTCTTCTACTTTAGTTCAATTTTACCTATATCTCCTATACTTTAAAAAATGTCAAACTAGCTTTTCTAGTTTCAATATGTTCAAATGTAGTCTAATCATTTATTTTTATTAATAAAATTTTTAAAATGATAAAAAATATTCATCTTCTTCCTCCTCCTCCTCTATGGCTGGTGTCCCTCTTTCTACTACTTTCTTCTTTCTTTTTCTTCCTTTTCTTTTTTTCATCTATTTCTCCTCCTCTCCTTCCTTCTCTTTTTCTCTTCTTTCTTTTCCTCTCTTTTCTCCATCCATTCTCTTCTCTTTCTCCATCCATTTTTTTCTTCTTTTTTCTCCTTCCCTTCCCATCCACTTCTTCTTCTCATCCTTTTCCTCCGAATTGCCTATACCCAACACAAAATCATAGCCATCATCTAAGCTTTCCTATTTGGCTGCTCTAGGCTTTTCACCTAATTAAGGCTCCTAAGGAAGAAAAAATACAGAAAAAATCAGGAGAAATAGGAGAAAATTTGATGAAAATAGAAAAAATAAAAAAATTTGAAAGATGAGACTTTTTACCACATAGATTGATCATTATTTTTTCTTTTTGCTTTCTTTTCTTTTCATTTAATTTTCTTTCTCAAAAATCTATGGGAAAAGAGAGTACCTGAGGGGGATTGGAAGGGTTTTTTAGGTTCTGATTGGGGTTTTTCTCAAGCACATGGAATTTTATAAGAGTTGTGCTAGTGTGAGTAGGTCCCTTAAGGTTTTGAGAGCTTAATTTTGGTAGAAGTATGAAATTTTGTAGGATTTGGGAAAGAAAATAAATGGATGGATCAAAAGAATTCTATTCCATGGGAGAAGAAACCAACAAATACCACAAACAAAAAGATAAACAATAGTTAAGAGACTAAGATGAGGAAAAGCTGATGGACTACGAATGAAGACCCTATCATGGTGGGAGAAAGAAGAGGAAGGAAAGGAGGAGAATGGATAGAGAAAGGAAAGAAGGAGAAAGAAGGAGAGAGTAAGAGAAAGAAGGAGAGGAGGAGAAATGGATGAAAAGAAAGAAAAGAAAGAGAAAGAAAGAATGAACTGGAAGAAAGAGAGACACCGGCTATGAAGGAGGCAGGAGGAAGAAGATGGATATTTTTGTTATTTTAAAAAAATTATTAACGATGATAGATGGCTGGACTACATTGAAATATATTGAAATTAAAATAACTAGTTTGACACTTTTTAAAGTACAGAGAGTATAAGTAAAATTAAGCTAAAATAGAGAGGATGTTTCTATAATTTATCCTAATTTTTATGTCTATATTTTGTAAATGTTATTGAAAAATTAATTATTATGAGACCTTTAGAGAATATCCATGCTAATAACTCAATTGTTAAATGGAGAAATTTGGAGCTATTGATGCTTGGGTATGTATTTTACTTTATATATAATATATAATTTATTTAAAAATATAATATTATCTTTCTAATCTTAACTGATATTTTTATAGTGGATTGAGCATAAAGATCACCCTTTAAGATAATGCTACTAATTATATAGATGAAACTAAAATTTTTCAAAGTTCCTCTCATCCAATTCTAATTGTAACATCAATAACTATTAAACATTTCAAGGTATTCAAAAAATATTTTTATTTTTCTTTTTGATATTAAAATTTTTATTTTTAATAAAAAAATTATATTATAAGTGAGCATTATCTTTTCTCTATGAGTGCAACAAAAATTTATGTCAGCTTGGATATACCAGAAGTGGAAAGTTTTAACTATATGTATTGTTTATGTATTCATTATCTTATTATGAAATTCCATAAGATAAACTGCTGACTAAATTTTATAACTTTTTCAATAAAGATTTACCATGTGTGAATGATGTTCAAGAGATTATATCCCAAAGCCAATTACAAACTACTTCTATGGATCCGTTATCTATTAAAAGGATGATAATTCAAGAAATAAAATCTATTGAGTAGGATTATCATGGACAGGTGATTAAACTTATATAATACTAAAACCTCATTCATAAGTCATGTAAATTTTTTAAATTTGATATTTATATTTGAACACATAATTATAATTAATATTAAACCATTTGATTTGTAAGAAACTATGTTTAATTGTCAGGCTTTAATTAGCGATATTAAAATAAAATTTGGATGGTGCTATATTGCAGCTTGTCAAATTTATCAGAAAAAAGTAAGATGCACTGATTTTAGATCTTGGTGTGATCGATGCAATATAGAGCCTAAGTACCTGTTGGGGATAAATCCCGCTCCTGCTGAAGTCCAGTTCGATTCTCAGCCTAATGTAACCAGTAGCCGCGGAAGAGCTTCAGCAGATGGGTCTTAGCCATACCCCTTCAGTCGATCGAACTGCATAGCGGCCGAGCTCCTTGGACTCCCAGCGGTCGAGCTCCTTCAAACTCCTTCAGCTGGCCGAACTGCTTAGCGGTCGAGCTCCTTTGAACCCCTTCAGCCGACTAAATTGCTTAGCGACCGAGCTCTTTGGACTCTCAGCGATCGAGCTTTAGCCGAACCCCTCAGCGGTCGAGCTTCAGTCGGACTCCCACGAGAGCCGAACTCTCTCCACGCCCTTCCAGCCAGACGCCTATAAGAGCCGAACTTTCTCCAAACATCTTCTTCGATCGAACTTTTTCAAGAGCTGGACTCCTCCCAAACATTCCCTTCGACCGGCCGAGCTCCTTCCAAACTCTCCAACGATCGAGCCTTAGCCGCATACCTCCAACCAGATGCCTACGGAAGTCGAACTTCTTCCGAGCTTTCTTTTCAAGAGTCCGAACTCCTTTGGAATCGATATATACCGAAGTTCAATCAATGCCTACTTTCTGAGAGCCATGGCTAAAGCTGGATGAATAGTCACCATCAGTCTGCCATAGGCGACAGCGATCCACTACCAAGCGGCGATGGCTGTCACCATCAACCCATTACAGATGGTGCTACAAACAGCACCCTCCCCCTGGGACTGACTTTATCGAACCTCGAGTGGCCCGCCACCATGCAGCTACGACCGTCACCATCAAGCTTCGTCTATAAAAAGGATCCTCCGGATACGCTAACTCTAATCTCTGATTTCTAAGCTCTCCTCTCCCTCTCTAAGCTATGTGGAACTCATTCTCGAGCACTCCATTCCTGTTGGCTAGAGTTGACTTGATCGTCGGAGGGTCCTGCTGGAGCCACCCCCCATTGGCTCCGGATGAAACTTTATTTTGTAGGTCTCCGACGGTGACCTCACCCACCTCCACTCTAGCTGATTTCGGCGACGATCAGATTCTGCGTCAATAGATTGGTGCTAGAGGAAGGGCATTGAACCTCCAAGGTCCTCTTATTCTTAAAGGAGTGCTCGGCGATGATTTCTCTCTTCCCTCTTCGGAGATCTCTCTTCTTCCTCTCTAGAGTTCTTTTTCGAAGAAAAAATGCCTCTCAGGAGAGCTTCGACTCAACGATCGACGGCATTCGTGCCAGGTCTATCTGCTCCCTTTTCAGCCTTCGATGGAGACTTTGCAAGCAAATCTACCATGAGAATGCGAGGAATCGGCCCTAAGGAGGAGCATTTGGGCATACCAATCACCCTTAGGAAGGAGAAATGGAGAGCAGAAGTTCTCCCACAGAAAGCTTTTCAGGAGGGCGACATGAAGTTAGGACACATTCGCAACCTCCCCGACGCAAGCAAGGCCAAACTCCCACTCGAGCTCACCATTGAGTAAGCTTCGACGAAGGTTTCACAGGAGGCAGAATGAAGTTCGATCAAACTCACGACCACCCCAGTGCAAGCGAGGCCAAATTCTCCCTCGAGTATGTCATCAAGGAAACCCCTACAAAGATTTCACAGAAGGTGGAATGAAGTTTGACCGCACTCACGACTACCCCAATGCAAGCGAGGCCGAATTCTCCCTCGAGTATGTCATCAAGGAAACTCCCTACAAAGATTTCATAGGAGGTAGAATGAAATTCGGCCAAGCTCACGACCACCCCAGCGTAAGTGAGGCCAAACTCCCCCTCGAGTATGTCTCCAAGGAAGCCCCTATAAAGAATTCACAGGAGATGGAATGAAGTTCGGGCAAGCCAAGCCGAGCTCTCCCTCGAGCTCGTCGTCAAGGAAGTCCCGACTAAGAAGCATGAAGTTTTCCCACAGAAGGTTTCACAAGAAGTTCGATCGTGCTCACGGACTCCATCTGGGAGCAGACGGGTCCGAACTCCTCGAGCTCGCCACCAAAGAAGCCCCGACAGAAGGGCACGAAGAAGTCCTCCTCTCGAAAGATTCCGCGACTACGCCCCCCTCAACGCTCCTCTAACTTAAATTCTCATCGAAGTTGAGAACCAACTGCCAAGACCAGAAGGATTACGGTCTCCCCCAAACAAGCACGATCGAAGCAAGTACTGTCTCTACCATCACGACCACGGCCATGACACTGAGGAATGCATTCAGCTTTGAGATGAAATTGAGAAGCTCGTCAGAAAGGGATGGCTGGGTAAATTCTTCCGATGTCAGCCTAAAGCAGGAGAAGATCGGCCAAGGGCACTGCCATGGCCAGAAACGACAAGGAGATCGGCCACCTCACGGCATCATCAACATTACCCATGGGAGAAGCTTGGTACATCGGTGATCCATCATCTCTCGATATCAAAGCCAAGAGAAGCGTGCTCCAAATCGAGGAGGCCAGCATTAGATGGAGGAGGTCGTCCGGTCCGGAGCTTATCGCCCGAAGAAACGCAGAGGAACAATGCTACCATGACCCTGAAACATAAAGAATTTGAGGATGCGCTGCCAGTAACTTTCTTTAAATAAATTTTTTTTCTTTCAATAATATTATTTCTGGATGCAAAAACTATACGATGATAGAAAAGAAGCAGTCAATAGTTGCCATGTTAGGAATAGGAGGAGAACCTCGTCCTAACACGAGTAGGTCAAAGACCTTCAACCTCAGCTAGAGATAAGATCTCTTCCGAACGACCGTGGACAACCTCGACTAGAGATAAGATCTCTTTCGAGAGATCGTAGATAACCTCGATTAGAGATAAGATCTCTCTCGAGTGATCGAGTCAACCTCGGTCAGAGATAAGATCTCTTTCTAGCGACCGTATCAACCTCGGCTAGAGATAAGATCTCTTCCGAGCGACGTGTCACCTCGGCCAAAGATAAGATCTCTTCCTGAGCGATCAGGACACCCGACTAGAGATAAGATTCTTTTCCGAGCGATCGAGACAACCTCAGTCAGAGATAAAATCTCTTCGAGCGATCGAGACAACCTCGGCTAGAGATAAGATCCTTCCAAGCGAGTCTTATCTTAGCCGAGGTTGACACGATCGCTTCCCGAGTAAGAGATCTTATCTTTGTCCAAGGTTGATACGATCGCTCGAAAGAGATCTTATCTCTAGTCGAGGTTGATATGGTCACTCAGGAGAGATCTTATCTCTGGTCGAGGTTGACTCGTCGCTTGGGAGAGATCTTATCTTTAGTCGAGGTTGTCCACGGTCGCTCGAAAGAGATCTTTATCTTTGATCGAGGTTGATACGATCCGCTCAGAAGAGATCTTATCTCTAGCTGAGATTGTCCATGGTCGCTCGGGAGAGATCTTATTCTCTAGTCGAGGTTGACTCGATCGCTTGGAAGAGATCTTATCTCTAGCCGAGTTGTCTCGATCGCTCGAAAGAGATTTTTATCTCTGACTGAGGTTGTCTTCGATCGC
>QRFJ01000064.1:1707105-1726697 GCA_006176705.1 Cocos nucifera
TCTTTTCTGAGGCGACAACAATCTCGATCAGAGATAGAATCTCTTTCGAGTGATCGAGTCAACCCGGTCAGAGATAAGATCTCTCCCGAGCGACGTGGACAACCTGGCCAGAGATAAGATTCTTTCGAGCGACCGTTCAACCTTGGCCAAAGATAAGACTCTCCCGAGCGACCAGGACAACTTCGGCTAGAGATAAGATCTCTCCTAGCGACCGAGACAACCTCGACTAGAGATAAGATCTCTTCCGAGCGATCGAAAAAACCTCGATCAGAGATAAGATCTCTCTCGAGCGACCGGACAACCTCGACTAAAAATAAGATCTCTTCCCGAGCGATCGAGTCAACCTCGGCCAGGATGAGATCTCTTTCGAGCGATCGTGGACAACCTCGGCTAGAGATAATCTCTCTGAGCGATCGTGGTAACTGAACTAGAGATAAGATCTCTCTCGAGCGATCAGTCAATCTCGGCCAGAGATAAGATCTCTCCGAGCGATCGTCAACCTTGGCCAGAGATAGATCTCTCCCGAGCGATCGTAGATAACCTCGGCTAGAGATAAGATTCTTCCGAGCACCCACATCAACCTCACTAGAGGAGATAAGATCTCCCCCAAGGGTTCGGGCAACTTCGACAGTAGGAGATAGATCTCCCCGAGGTAAACTCGGCTATAGGAGATAAGATCTCTCCAAGCGTCCGCCATCAACCTCGACTGTAGGAGATAAGATCTTCCGAGGCAACCTCGACTGCAGGGAGATAAGATCTCCCCGAGGGTTCGGGCCAACTTCGGCAACAGAAGATAAGATCTCCTTCGAGGCAAACTCGGCTGCAGGAGCTGAGCACTCGCATCAACCTCTACTGTAGGAGATAAGATCTCCCCCGAGGGTCTGGACCAACTTCGATAGTAGGAGATAAGATCTCCCCCGAGCGACCGCGTCAACCTCGGTCAGAGAGAAGATCGGAGCCAATCTCGGTCAGAGAGAAGATGGGAGACAATCTCGACTAGAGAAGATGTCTCCCGAGCGCCCGTATTAACTGCGGCTGCAGGAGAGAAGATCTCCTCCAAGTCAGCCTTGGCTGTTGAAGGCAATATCGCCCCCTGGAGGAGCTCAACCCCCGACCTCGACAGCATGAGACGAGATCTACTTCAACCTCGACTGGAGATGAGATCTCCCCCGGACTTCAACTTCAACATCAACTTTAGCTGGAGATGAGATCTCTCTCGAGCTTCGACCTGAACCAGCACGGAGCCCAGAAGAGAACTTTGGCAGTCGCCTTTTCTGCACTCCCTTTTTTCGAGTTTCGAATTCAAAAGTGGGGGGACTATTGTTGGGGATAAACCCCGCTCTTGCCAAAGTCCAATTCAATCCTCAGCCTAATACAACCAGTAGCCGTGGAAGAGCTTCAGCGGACGGGTCTTAGCCGTACCCCTTCAGTCGATCGAACTGCATAGCGGTCGAGCTTCTTGGACTTCTAACGACCGCGCTCCTTCGAACTCCTTCATTCGGTCGAACTGCTTAGCGATCGAGCTTCTTGGATTCTCAGCGGTCGGGCTTTAGTCGAACCCCTCAGTGATCGAGCTTCAGTCGGACTCCCATGAGAGCCGAACTCTCTCCATGCCCTTCCAGCCAGACGTCCACAAGAGCCAAACTCTCTCCAAACATCTCGTTCGATCGGACTTCTTCAGGAGCCAGACTCCTCCCAGACATCCCCTTCGGCCGATCGAGCTCCTTCCAAACTCCCCAGCGATCGAGCCTTAGCTGCATACCTCCAGCCAGATGCCTATGGGAGCTGAACTCCTTCCGAGCTTCCTCTTCAGAAGTCGAACTCCTTTGGGATCGATATATGCCAAAGTCCAATCAATGCCTACTTTCTGAGAGCCATGGCTAAAGCTGGACAAACGATCACCATCAATCTGCCATAGGCGACAGCGATCCACTACCAAGTGGCGATGGTTGTCACCATCAACCCGTTGCAGGCGGCACTGCAAATAGCATCCTCCCTCTGGGACTGACTTCACCGAACCTCGAGCGGCCCGCCACCATGCGGCTACGACCGTCGCCATCAAGCTCCGCCTATAAAAAGGATCCTCCAGATACACTAACTCTAATCTCTAATCTTTAAGCTCTCCTCTCCCTTTCTAAGCTACGTGGAACTCATTCTCGAGCACTCCATTCCTATTGGCCAGAGCTGACTTGATCGTCGGAGGGTCCTACCGGAGCCACCCTCGACCGGCTTCGGATGAAACTTTATTTTGCAGGTCCTCAATGGTGACCTCACCCACCTTCACTCTAGCTGATTTCGACGATGATCAGATTCTGCATCAACAGTACCCAATGCTAAGATTTGCTTCATATATAATACTTAGAATTTACTCATAAAAAAAGTAAGATGCACTGATTTTAGATTCTGGTGTGATCGATGCAATATAGAGCCTAAGTACCAAATGCTAAGATTTGGTTCACATATAATACTTAGAATTTACTGATAAAAAAATAAATATATACTTGTTGGGGATAAACCCCACTCCTGCCGAAGTCCAGTTCGATGCTCAGCTTAATGCAATCGGTAGCCATGGAAGAGCTTCAGCAGACGGGTCTTAGCCGAACTCCTTCAGCCGATCAAACTCTTCAGCGGCCATGCTCCTTCGAACTTCCAGCGGTCGAGCCTTAGTCGAACTCCTTCATCCGACCAAACTCCTCAACAGCCGAGCTTCGATCGTACTCCCACAAGAGCCAAACTCCCTCCAAGCTTTTCTTTCGATCGGACTTCTTCAAGAGCCAGACTCCTCCCAGACATCTCCTTCGATCGGTCGGACTCCTCAGCGGCCGAGCTCCTTCCAAACTTTTCAGCGATCGAGCCTTAGCCGCACTCCTCCAGCCAGACGCCTACGGAAGTCGAACTTCTTTCGAGCTTCCCCTCGATCGAACTCCTTCAGGAGTCCAAACTCCTTTAGAATTGATGCATATCGAAGTCCATTGATCAATGCCTGCTTTCTCAGAGACACGACTATTAAATATGGACGAACGGTCACCATCAGTCTGCCACAGATGATGCTACAGGCGGTGCCCTCCCTCCATGACTGACTCCGCCAGACCTCGAGCAGCCCACCACTATCGGACGGTATGACTGTCACTATCGATCTGATGATACCATCCTCTCCGTACCAAATCTCGTGCAGCCTCGAGCGACCCACCATCAGGCGGTAGGGCCATCACCATCAATCAAGCTCCATCTATAAAAAGAACCCTCCAGATACGCTAACTCTAAGCTCTCCTCTCATTCTCTAAACTTTGCCGAACTCATTTCAGAGCACTCCATATCTGTTGGCCAAAAGAGCTGTCTTGATCATCGAAGGATTCTATCGGAGCCACCCCCACCAGCTTCGGATGGGACTTTATTTTGCAGATCCCCGACGGCGACCTCGTCCATCTCTACTCCAAGTGGATTTGGCGACAATCAGATTCTGCACCAATAGATTTGGCGCTGAAGGAAGGGAGCCTCTATTCTTGAGGCCCCCTTATTCTTAAAGGAGTGCTCAACGATGATCTCTCTCCAGAGATCTTCCTCCTTTCTCTACAGAGTTCTTTCCTAAGAGAAAATGCCTCCTAAGAGAGCTTCGACTCGACGATCAGCGGCCTCCGTGCTAGGTCCATCTACTCCCATTTCAGTCCCAGTAATCCAAGCTCTACCTGAAGCTGCAGTAGATGCAGAGCAGTTCAACCTACTGATCCAGTAGGTTCTAGCCTCACCAAGACGATGCAGACCGTGCGACAGCTTTCGACAGCCACTTTGCCAGCAAGTCCATCAGAAATTGGCCTTAAGGAAGAGCATTTGGCCTAGCATATCAATCACCCTTAGGAAGGAGAAATAGAGGGCGGAAGTTCTCCCCTAGAAGATTTCATAGGAGGTAGAATGAAGTTCGGCCGTGCTCAAGACCTCCTACTACAAGTGAGGCTGAACTCCCCCTCGAGCTCGTCATCGAGGAAGTCCCAACAAAGGGGCATGAAGTTTTTCTGCAGGTTTCACAGGAGGGCGGAATGAAGTTCGGCCGTTCTCACGACCTCTCCAACGCAAGCGAGGCCGAACTTTCGCTCGAGCTCATCATCAAGGAAGCTCCGACAAAGATTTCACAGGAGGATGGAATGAAGTTCGGCCGTGCTCACGACCTCCCCAGTGCAAGCGAGGCCGCCAAACTCTCCCTCGAGCTCATCATCGAGAAAGCTCTGATAAAGGGGTATGAAGTTCTTCCACAGATTTCATAGGAGGGTAGAATGAAGTTCGACTGCGCTCACGACCTCCCCATCACAAGCAAAGCCCAAACTTCTTGAGCTCATCATCAAGGAAGCCCGACAGAAGGGTGCAAAGAAGTCCTCCCCTTAGAAGCTAGAACCACTATTGAGGAAGAAACGACAAGGAGATCGACCGCCTCCCGGCATCATAGATGCTACCTCCGGGGCTTGGTACTTCAGTGGGCTGTCATCTTCCAGCGTCAAAGCCAAGAGAAGCTTGCTCCAAATTAAGAAGACCAGCTTGAGATAGAGGAGGTCATCCGATCTAAAACTTACTGTCTGAGGAAACTTGGAGGAACAACTCCCCCACGATCCTGAAATGGGGATGTGCTGCCCGTAACTTTCCATCGATAAAATTTTTTTATTTCAATAATATTATTTCTGGGTGCAAAAACTATGTGATGATAGGGAACAAGCAGTCAATAGTTGCCGTGTTAGGAGCAGGAGGAGAACCTCGTTCTAACATGAGCAGGTCAAAGACCTTTAACCTCGACCGTAGAAGATAAGATCTCCCCTAAGGATCCGGACCAACCTTGGCTGTAGGAGATAAGATCTCCTCCGAGGTAACCTCGACTGCAGGAGATAAGATCTCCTCCGAGCATCCATAATAATCTTGACTGTAGGAGATAAGATCTCCGCCAAGGCAACCTTGACCGTAGGAGATAAGATCTCCCCTGAGGCAACCTCGATCGTAGGAGATAAGATCTTCCATGTGGGTCCGAGCCAATCTCGACTGTAGGATAAGATCTTCTCTGAGGTAACCTCGACCATAGAAGATAAATTCTCTCCCGAATGCCCGCATCAACCTCGACCTCAGGAGATAAGACTCTTCCGAGCAACCTCGGCTTGCAGGAGATAAGATCTCCTCTAGGATCCGGGCCAACCTTGATCATAGGGATAAGATCTCCCCCGAGGCAAACCCTCGATCGTAGGAGATAAGATCACCCCTGAGGCAACCTCACCGTAGGAGATAAGACTCCCTTGAGCGTCCAGGCCAACCCGACCGTAGGAGATAGATCTCCTCCGAGGATCCGGCCGATCTCGACTAGAGATAAGATCTCTTTCGAGTGATCGAGACAAACTTCGACAGAGATAAGATCTCTTCCGAGCGATCGAGACAATCTCGACCAGAGATTAGATCGAAGACATCTCGACTAGAGATAAGATCTCTTCGACGACCGTGACAATCCGGCCAGAGATAAGATCTCTCTCGAGCGACCGTGTCAACTCGTTAGAAGATAAGATCTCTCCCGAGCGCCCGAGCCAACCTCGGCTAGAGATAAGATCTCTTCCGAGCGCCCGAGCTTCAACCTCGATCAGAGATAAGATCTCCCGAAAGCAACCTCGTAGAGATAAGATCTCTCCGAGCGCCCGAGCCAACCTCGAGAGATAAAGATCTCTCCGACCGAAAGCTTGACATACCTCGACCAAAGATGAGTTCTCTTCTGAGCGACCACGTCAACCTCGGTCAGAGATAAGATCTCTCCCGAGTGCTCGAGCTTCAACCTTGGCTAGAGATAAGATCTCTTCCGAGTGACCGCAACAACCTTGGCCAGAGATGAGATCTCTTCCGAGCGATCGCGATAACCTCGACTAGGGATAAGATCTCTTCCGAGCTTCGAAGAACCTCATCCACAGCTCGATAGGAATGGGAAGAGAACCTCATCCTAACGTGAGCAAAGTCGAAGGCCTCATTCACCTTAGACGAGATGGGGGGAGAGGCCCAGACAATGGCCCTTATGTGCCCCCACAGCCCGTTAGGAACAGAAGGAGAATCTCATCCTAACGCGAGCAAAAGTCGAAGGCCTCGTTCATTTTAGATGAAATGGGGAGAGAGGCCCTGACAACGGCCCATATGTGCCCCCACAGTCCGTTAGAAATAGGAGAAGAATCTCATCCTAATGTGAGCAAAGTCGAAGGTTCTCGTTCACCTTAGACGAGATGGGGGGAGAGGCCTAGACAACAGTCCTTATGTGCCCCATAGTCCGTTAGGAATATGGAGGAGAACCTCATCCTAACACGAGCAAAGTTGAAGGTCTCGTTCATTTTAGATGAGATAGGGGGAGAGGCCCTAACAATGATCCTTATATGCCCCATAGTCTGTTAGGAATAGGAGAGAAATCTCATCCTAACACGAAGCAAAGTCGAAGGCCTTGTTCACCTTAGACGAGATGGGGGGAGAGGTCCTGACAGCGGCCCATATGTGCCCCCACAATTCGTTAGAAATAGGAGGAGAACCTCATCTTAATATGAGCAAAGTTCAAATCTGAGCTCCGAAGTCTATAGGAGATAGGATCTTCATCAACCTCGGTTGGAGATAAGATCTCTCTCGAGCATCTGCATCAACCTCGATCGTAGGAGATAAGATCTCCTCCGAGGCAATCTCGACTGTAGGAGATAAGATTTCCCCTAAGCATCCGCATCAACCTCGGCTGCAGGAGATAAGATATCCCCCGAGGCAACCTCGACTATAGGAGATAGGATCTCTCCCGAGCGTCTGGGCCAACCTTGACTGTAGGAGATAAGATCTCCTCCGAGCATCCGCATCAACCTCGACCGTAGGAGATAAGATCTCCTCCGAGGGTTCGGGCCAACCTCGATCAGAGATCAGATCTCTTCTGAGCGACCGAGACAACCTTGGCCAGAGATTAGATCGGAGACAACCTTGGCTATAGATAAGATCTCTCCCGAGCGACCACATCAACCTCGGCCAGAGATCGGATCTCTTTCGAGCACCCGTATCAACCTTGACTGTAGATTAGATCTCTCCCGAGTACCCGTATTAACCTTAGCTGTAGGAAATGAGATCTCTCTCGAGTCGACCTCGGCTGTAGAAGAGGAGATCTCTCCCGAGTCAGTCTCGATTGCTGGTGACAATATCGCTTTCGAGGAGCTCAACCTCCGACCTTAACCGCAGGAGATGAGATCTACTTCAACCTCGGTGGGAGATGAGATCTCTCTCGAGCTTCAACTTCAGCATTAATTTTGGCTAGAGATGAGATCTCCCCCGAGCTTCAACCTGAACCAACACAGAGTCTAGAAGAGGACTTCGGTAGTCGTCTTTTCTGCACTCCCTTCCTTCGAGTTTCGAACTCAGGAGTGAGGGGGACTATTGTTGGGGATAAACCCCACTCCTGTCGAAGTTCAGTTCGATGCTTAGCTTAATGCAACCGATAGCCATGAAAGAGTTTTAGCGGATGGGTCTTAGCTGAACTCTTTCAACCGACCAAACTCTTCAGCAACCGAGCTCCTTCGAACTCCCAACGGTCGGACCTTAGCCGAACTTTTTCATTCAATCGAACTCCTCAGCAGTCGAGCTTCGATCGTACTCCCACAAGAGCTGAACTCCCTCCAAGCTTTCCCTTCGATCGGACTTCTTCAGGAGCAGAACTCCTTCCAGACATTCTATTCGGTCGGTCGGACTCCTCAGCGATCGAGCTTCTTCCGAACTCCCCAGCGATCGAGCCTTAGCCGCACTCCTTCAACCAGGCGCCTACGAAAGCTGAACTTCTTCCAAGCTTTTCCTCGGCCGAACTCCTCCAGGAGTCCGAACTCCTCTAGAATTGATGCATACCGAAGTCCATCGATCAATGCCTACTTTCTCAGAGCCACGGCTATTAAATCTGGATGAACGGTCATCATCAGTCTGCCATAGGCGATGCTACAAGCGGTGCCCCCCCTCAATGACAGACTCCGCCAGACCTTGAGTAATCCACCACTATCAGACGGTATGGCTATCACTATCGACCTAACGATACCATCCTCTCCGCACCAAATTTCATGCAGCCTCGAGCGGCCCACCATCAGGCGGTATGGCCATCACCATCAATCAAGCTCCGTCTATAAAATGGATCCTCAAGATATGCTAACTCTAAGCTCTAAGCTCTTCTCTCCTTCTCTAAACTCTGTCGAACTCATTCTAGAGCACTCCATATCTATTGGCCAAAAGAGCTGACTTGATCATCGGAGGATCCTACCGGAGCCACCCCCACCAGCTCCGGACGAAACTTTATTTTGCAGATCTTCGACGGCGACCTCGTCCACCTCCACTCCAGCTGGATTCGGCGATAACCAGATTCTACATTAACAATACTTAAGATCATAAAAAGAAAAGAAAATTTATATATTACATATTTTAATATCACATTTTTATGCATATCCATTATAATTTTTTATTTATTAGTTATAATAAATTTTGATTTAGTTTTATTCTTTTTATTTTTTTAGATACCGATTACAATTTTATGTTGAAGATGATACCGGATTTGCATCATTTATTTTTTTCAATAAAGTTGCCCAATCATTAATAGACAAATCAGATAAAGAATTATGCATAGATAAGATATATATAATATATTTTTTTATTTTTTTATTTATTCAATCGATTAGTTAATAATTTAAAATTATATATTTCTCTTTATGTAGAAAAATGATGATTCTATTATTTCATAAAAATTAAAAAAGCTATAAAACAAAGTTATACCTTTCAAATTAAAGTTGATGAATACAATCTCAATGGAGGACAAAACTACACTATTTTTAAAATAATTTTAAATGATACATACAATGAATTAGCAGACAAAAAAAATCATGAAAAATCCATTATGAGTGATGTATTTCTATTCTTTTACATATTGATTATTATATTTATCTACTTTATTCTAATAATTGATAACTAAAACTTTTTTTTGCATATTGAAGCAAATCAAGATGAAAGTCCTATTATTCATAAACTATGAAGAAAAGATATGTGCATGAGAAGCAAATAAATGATCATGCTCTACTTAATGATGAATATTGTAAAACAACTATACTAAAATATTATTTAAAAAAATAATTTTTGAAAGGATACAGTGCATGGTTTGTAGTGCTACTTTCGATTTTTTTTAAAAAAAAAGCAAAAAAATAATTAATCTAATTAATTATCTACTGATCATATCAAAATATTAAATTCTATACTAAGGATCTAAATATAATATGCATGCATTCATATATATCTGAAAAATAAAACTATGCAGTAAACTATTTACTACATATATATATATATATATATATATATATATATATATGTTCAGAACACAATACCTTTTTATGGATAGTTGATTACCATGATTTGATCATCATCAAGGAGGTCCGCTGGTCATGATATAGTTATATAAATATCTGAACTCCATGGATCATCCACACGAGGCTCCTAATTCTGATCGGCTCTCCATGAGTGCTAGCTCGACACGAAACACTTCAGGGGGCTGTTTTGATCGAATAGCTTCGATCTTCATCTATGGGCTTCATGGATACTCTGGATTGTTGGTAGACATAGTAGAGAGGTAGAGGAGATTTTTTCTAAAATTTGATGGGCTCACGACACTCATAGCTCACACAAACTCTTCTCGAACCTTAGATTCAAAACCTAGGATAGTACTCTCACCCAAACCTTGCGCACTAATTTCTATAGAACTTTTCCTTAGATTTTTTTTTTTGAATTTTCTCCATGTAGAAGGGAGCTCATGGACTGGGTTTCTCACTCTCCATCAGATGTCGCATGCCCAAAAAAAATCCACTAATTTAAAGAAACTCTTTTCTGCATTCATAACGTGTGGAAGGATGAGATCAAGTTGGTTTTTGATTCAAATTCAAAGTTGATTTGAATTCAAACCATAACCACCTAATCTTATCCATTTGGGGTGTGAGAAAGAGGGGTGTGTGCGCTCCCATGTGCGTGGATAAACTTCATGAGAAAACATTTCTCGTGTAGAGAATAGGGCGCACAAATTGAGGTGGTGCATGGATAAGGAGTTGGTTTGATATTTGAATCTCATTCAAACTTAAACCACCAATCCTTATCCACAAGGGGTGTGAGATACTAGGTCATGGGCTTCTTCTGTGCATGGAGAAACATACGAGATACTTTTTCTCATAGAAAATTATGAGCTTAGAAGAGATGAGGTAGTGTAGGAAGAGGACCAGTCAAACTAGTCCAAACCGATTTTATCCAACCAGGCCAAGTCCAAATCAATTTAGCTAGGCCCAATTAGATCATATTAAACCCAACCAATTTAAGTTTAATTAGGCTCAATTAAATTCTAATAAAATTGAAAATTGATCAAGCCCAACCTCTGATCAATTCAGAGATCAAACATCCTCGGTGATTCGGTCATCTCATAACCTAATCAGGTCAAACCTAACTGAATCCAATTCAATTAGACTTGAAACAAAAATAATTACTTAATCAAATTAAGTTAATTAGCAATCAAATCACTAATAAAACCTCTTATAAAATTAGAGTCTAAATTCGGTAGGTCACCGAGCAATAGAGTTCATCGATATGAAACTCTAATCGAAGAGTCTTAGTCTAGTGGGACTTTTGATCCCGTGTTCGAAATGAATGGAACCTACGATCACAGAGTCCATGCTCTTGATCAGAGAGTTTCAGACAAGTAGGACTCAATGTCTTAATGCTATAGAACATTTGGTCGAAGAGTCTTAGACTAGTGGGACTCTTGACCATAGCCAACAGATTAGGTAGAAACCTCTAGTGTGTGTGACTCCGTAGATTCGAACCTAAGCCGATAGCACAAGAACCACTTTCTATACTAATTAAAGTAACCATCTAACAATGGTACTTGATGTTCGGATAGGTCGAATAGTTGCAATCGCAACAATCAGAACTTTCGTGAATATGGTTACCGTATAATTTATTCCTATGACCTTTGTATAATAGATGACACAAGATTAGATTGTTAATCCTACAAAATACATCCATGTCATGTCTCAAAGTAATTAGTCTCGTGACTCCTCACTATGACTATCCTGACCAAGGCTTTGCTAGATTGAAACACAATTGAACACAGCTCCTAAAATCAGGAGTGGTCAATCCCATCTTGATACACGCACCAACTCCTTAAGTACTTGACTGTGCTAAAAAATCTTCCATCACTGAATTAAAAATTCAGATAGTCTAGCACTAAAGCACAGTGAGTTGCTTGAAAGTCACCATGGTAATAAAGTATTTTGCCCCACCTTTACCTGATACAGGAGCTGGTCCCCACACATCTGAGTGCACTAAATCCAGCACTTCCTCGCTGCGCTTGATACTTCTGGCAAACTTCATCCTATGTTGTTTGCCAAAGATACACGGCTCATAAAGATCTATGCCCTCCTTTTTTAAGGTTGGGATCATACCTCTTCTGCTTAGTTCTATGAACCTACGGTCACTCATATGATCCATCTGATAGTGCCACAGTCGATATAAAATCTGCTCCTCCTGTGCCACTGCTAGCACCTCTGCACTATCATTTACCACTGAGCCTTCCATTCTATAAAGATTGTTGCTCAGTCTTCTATCTCTTATCACCACTAAAGCTTTTTTGAAAATTTTCAGACATCCACTCCCAGCCTAGCTACTAAAAGCATAATCCTATTCCTCCAAGTAGCCCAAAGAAATCAAATTCTTTTTCAACTTCGATACATGCCTGACATTTGATAATGTACGAATGATCCCATCGTACATCCTCATCCTGATAGAGCCAATTCTAGCTACTTTGCATGGATGATCATCTTCAAGGCTGACACTTTCATCATCGACCTTCTAGTAGATAACAAATCACTTTCGATGAGAAGTATAGTGGTGCGAGCATGCTGAATCTAATATCCATATAGTATCGTACTCTATGGATCTATCTGATACAACTAGTAGATCTTCTCCATTGCTCACAGAAACTGTATCATCTTCCTTGCTGGCCTTTCCTTTTTCTAATCTCAAAAGGGGACAATCTCTTCTTAGGTATCCAGGCTGATGATATTTATAATATTTCAATGTCATCTTCCTTTGATCACGAGACTTTGATCTGCCCTTAGATTTTTCTCTTGTCTTCTCTTTTGATCTTTCCTGTCTTTCATTCACAGCCAAGATCTCAGACTTAGGATCTTTCTTGCAGGTCTTCTCCCTTTGCTCATTTGATCTAAGCACACCAACAACCTCTTCATAGTTTAGGATCTCTTTTCTATAAACTAGAGTTGTTATGAGACCATCATACGAACCTGGGAGTGAACATAATAGCAGTAATGCCCAATCCTCTTTATCGATCTTCATATCCAAACTCATCACCTCATAACACATCTGATTGAACCTTTGGATACGTGCAACAAGATCTCCACCTTCGGGCATCCTCAGACTATACAGCTATTTCTTCAACCATAGCTTGTTCATCATATTCTTCCCCATATATGTGTTCTCCAGTCTCTCTTAGAGCTCTTTTGCCGTAGTCTCTATGCAAACCTCGGATAAAACTTGATCGGCTAAGCACATTTGAATTATGCTAAAAGCAATTTCCTCCAACTCTTTCGAATCCTCAGCACTGATCTTTTCCGATCTTTCTTTTGTCAAGACCTTCTAGATCCTCTGCTGAACCAACAAGTCTTTTACTCTTTGCTGCTATAGAGTAAAGTTTTTCTTACCGTCGAACTTCTCAAAATTCACCTTGAATCCAGTTGATCCTATGACTTCAAACAAGTCAAGAACAGATCTCTAACACCCTTCACGATCACACACTAGTAAAACTACTCTTCATAGAAGATCTAACTAGCCCTAAATCCTCTTTTCAAACTTCTGTATCACCGTTACTTCGTGTAAACAATCTTCACCTCAATCTAGAGACAACCACAAAGCAAACTAAAAGTTTTAGGATAAAATTTGATGCAATAGATTCTTGATGTAGTAAATCCTAGATGTCTTCCTTCCTTCCACGCAACACCGCTCTAATACCAAATGTTGGAAATATGCGCTCTTTCCACATGGATCGGTGTGGCCGTCGGTGATTAGCCAAGCAATAAGAAAGTACTTCTTAGAGATCTCTATGGAAGCATGATCAAATAAATCAAGAAATAGAGAAGAAGAGTGATAAGTGGTAAAAATATACTAATAAAAGTATTAAATTATAAAATAAATTAATTTTTTTTAAAAAAATTAATATTTTTATTAATTTTATGTAGGAAAGAAGGCTACCAATATGAAGATCTTATTTTTCTAATTCAGATGAAATAAATTTCAGGCAAAATGGACTTCAAATGAGCCTGAAATTAAATTTCAAAAAAAAAGAGGCGGTCTGGTTCAAACCGGTTCAGAAAAATTGGCTCAGCAGACCACCTGATTCGATCGCACCAGCAGATCGACCCACTGATGTAGCACTGACATCAGGATGACGTCAGCATTTTTCTTAGCGCATGGTGGACCAACTTGAGGGCATTTCAAAAATGTCACATGAAGAAGTGCGCTCCGATTGGCTGAAGAATGCGGTGGTCCACGCAACACTGGGCTCACGCTTGGTCTATAGAGGGCAATTTGAGAATTTTATCTGATCCGACGGGCGCCTTTCACTGAGATTTGATCGAATGGTTGAAAAGCATACGCTGACGAACGGCATTCACAGCTCCCAGTCGAGATCCAATGGCTGAGATTCATCCCGACATTAAATTAAAGATTAGAAGCCTTCTTTGTGCGCGATCGAACAGTCCAAATTCAATCCAACGATTGATCCAACAACTAGCATGAATTTCAACTTGATCTGAGATATTTTAAAGAGTTTTTAAGTGATTTTTGGACTATTTGATCAATATCTAACGGTCAGAATCATCCAGATCCTAATTTGAGTTATTTTTGGAGTCTTAAACCTAATTTTCAAAGGATTTCAGGAAAAAATCGATCTCTGGGCTATAAAACCTGCTGTTGTCGTAGAAAAAAAAGAAAAAGGGAGAGTGAGAGAAATAAAAAGAGAGAAAAAAAAAGAGGGAGAGAAATAAAAAAAAAAAAAAAGAGAAGTAGAGGGTTTTGGGGAAAAGAAAGAGAAAGAGAGGAGAGAGGTAGAAAGAGAAGAGAGATTTGTGAAGAGAAAGAAAAGAGTTTTTAATTTTTTTTCGATAATCAAGACATCGATCAAGGAGCTTCTTCTTCTTTACCAAGTTTTCCACATCAAGAGCAACGGACAATCAATTTCAACAATCAAACATCTAATTTTTCTATGCTTTTTATTTTATTTGCATTTTTAACTAACAAAAAAATTTTTTTCTAGCAATGACCCTCTTTCCATAGAATAAATTTTAAAGAGATTATAAGATTTAAGGGAGAAATCGTGATGTTTAGACAAAATTAAGGTTTATCCGGCATGTCTGTTGGTGCAGAAATCCGTCGCCGCCGGAGGCCGCCGCAATCGAGGCCGCTGGGCGCCGCCGGGGACCTGCAAAACGAAGTCCCGCCCGGAACCGGTGGGGTGGTGGCTCCGGCAGGACCCTCCGACGGTCAAGTTAGTTTCCGACCAACAGTAATGGAGTGCCCGGAATGAGTTCCCGAGCTTAGAGATGTGGAGGGGAGCTTAGAGAGTCGAGAGTTCAGAGAGCTTAGCCTTAGTATGTCGGGAGGGGTCCTTTTATAGCGGAGCTTAGTTGATGGTGACGGCTGTGCCGTCTGGCGGAGAGTCGTCGGACAGCATGGAGCTTGGTACGGGGAGGAAGGCGTCGTCCGGTAGATCGTGGGAGCCGTACTGGCGAGCCGTGGGCCGCATGGAGTCCGGTACGGAGAGGAAGGCGTCGTCCGGTAGATCGTGGGAGCCATACCGGCGAGCCGTGGGCCGCATGGAGTCCGGTACGGAGAGGAAGGCGTCGTCCGGTAGGTCGTGGGAGCCATACCGGCGAGCAGTCGGCCGCATGGAGTCCGGTACGGAAAGGAAGGCGCCGTCCGGTCTTGCTGCAGGCGACGGTTCATCCAACGGAGTTCGGACTTGTAACAGAGTTCGGCCGAAGGGGAAGCTGGGGGAGTTCGTCTGACTGAAGGGTCGGCCACCTGTAGAGTTCGGCCGCTGAGAGGCCCGGAGAAGCTCGGCTGGACCAATTGAAGGACTTCGGTTGCTAGTTGGTTCGGCCAGGGCTCGCTGAGGAGTTCGGTCGCCTAGGGTCGGTCCGAAGGAGTTCGGCTGCGCGGGCTCGCCTGGGATCGGCCCGAAGGAGTTCGGCTGCACGGACCCGCCTGGAGTCGGTCCGAAGGAGTTCGGCCGTGGAAAGTCCGAAGGAGTTCGGCCGTGGGGTCCGAAGGAGTTCGGCTGCATGGGCTCGTAGGAGAGTTCAGCTGAAGGGAAAACCCGGGAGGAGCTCGGATGGCCGAACGGGCGTCTGGGAGGAGTCCGTCTCCTGAAGAAGTCCAGCCGCTTGGAGTCCAAGGAGCTCGGCCGTCAGGAAGTTCGGCTGGCGGTGGGAGTTCGCCCTCTAAGCAGTTCGGCCGAGACCTTGGTGCAGGGGAGTTCGGCCTCTAAGCGGTTCGGCCGAGACCTTGGTGCAGGGGAGTTCGGCCTCTAAGCAGTTCGGCCGAGACCTTGGTGCAGGGGAGTTCGGCCTCTAAGCAGTTCGGCCGTCGGCCTGGCGGCTCGGCCTGGCGCCTGGCGCTGAAGCTCTTCAGCAGCTACTGGTTACATTGGGCTGAGCGTCGGGCCGGGCTTCGGCAGGAGCGGGATTTATCCCCAACAATAGCCCCCCCACTCCCGAGTTCAAGAATTGAAGGAAGGGAGTACCAAAACAGGCGACTGCCGAAGTCTTCTTCCAGGCTCCGCATTGGTTGCAGCTGAAGCTCGGGGGGGGGTTTCATCCCCAGCCAAGATTGACGCTGAAGTTGAGGCTGAGGCTTGGGGGAGACCTCATCTTCAGTCGATGTTTGGAGTTGGGATGGGACTCGTTTCCAGCCAAAATTGGTGAAGTCGACGTTGAGGCCGGAGTCAATGTCGCCCCCCGTGGTCAGAGTCGGAGTTGACATCGCCTTCATCAACCGAAGACGGTTCGGGGGAGACCTCCTCTTTTGCAGTCAAGGTTATGATCGCTTGGGGGAGATCCCGTCTCCCGCTGATGCTGACACCGAAGTTGAAGCTGAGGTCCGAAGGAGACCTCGTCTTCTGTAGTGAAGCTTGCCGTAGACTCTGTGGCTAGGCCTTGGACCTTGCTCACGTCAGGACGAGGTTCTCCTCTTGTTCCCAACGGGCTGTGGGGGCACATGGGGACCGTCGTCCTCGCCTCTCCCCCCATCCCGTCCTTGGTGGACGGGGCCTTCGACTTTGCTCACGCTAGGACGAGGTTCTCCTCCTGTTCCTAGCCGGCTGTGGGGGCACATGAGGACCGTCGTCCTCGCTTCTCCCCCCATCCCGTCCTTTGTGGACGGGGCCTTCGACTTTGCTCACGCTAGGACGAGGTTCTCCTCCTGTTCCTAGCCGGCTGTGGGGGCACATGAGGACCGTCGTCCTCGCTTCTCCCCCCATCCCGTCCTTTGTGGACGGGGCCTTCGACTTTGCTCACGCTAGGACGAGGTTCTCCTCCTGTTCCTAGCCGGCTGTGGGGGCACATGAGGACCGTCGTCCTCGCTTCTCCCCCCATCCCGTCCTTTGTGGACGGGGCCTTCGACTTTGCTCGTGCTAGGACGAGGTTCTCCTCCTGTTCCTAGCCGGCTGTGGGGGCACATGAGGACCGTCGTCCTCGCTTCTCCCCCCATCCCGTCCTTTGTGGACGGGGCCTTCGACTTTGCTCACGCTAGGACGAGGTTCTCCTCCTGTTCCTAACGCGGCCGAACTGCTTCTTTCCTGTCATCGCATAGATTTCGCATCCAGAAATAATATTTGCAGAGGGGAGGATTTTACCGAAGGGAAGTCGTGGACAGCGCGCTCTCGTTTGAGGGGTCGACGGGGTGTTGTTCCTCGGAGCTCCCTCGAGCAGCAAGTCCCGTCCAGACGACCTCCTCTATCTCCTGCCGGCCTTCATAATTTGGACCATGCGTTCTCTTGACTTTGTCGCTGGGGATGACAATCACCGATGTAGCTAGCTCCTAGCTCCTCCCCGGGGTGGCGTTGACGACGCCGCGGGACGGCCAACCTTCTTGACCTTTCCCGTTACGGCAGTGCCTATAGCCGATCTTCTCCTTGATCGCACATGTTTGGAGAGGCCGTAGTCCTTCAGGTCTTAGCGGTTGGCTCTCGGCTTTGCCGAGAATTCGAGTTAGAGGAGCGGGTCGTAGTTGCGGAACCTTCCGGGAGGGGGGCTTCGTTCCGTCCTTGCCAGCGCCGAACTTTATTTTGGAGGTTGAGTTGAGGAGTTCGGCTTTCCACCGAGCTTCATTTTACCTCGATGCCGAGCTTTGGGGTGAGCCTGGCTTTTCTTCGAGCCGAACTTCATTCCTCTTTCCCACGAGACCCGCCGTGGGAGAACTTTCTGCTGCTCTTGTTCGGACGAGCTCGAGGGGAGCTCGGCTTTTCTCGCCCGAACTTCGTTCCGCCTTCAGTGAACACTTTGTAGGCGGTTCCTTTGGGGGACATTCTGGAGCGTGAGTTCGGCCTTACTTGTGCCGAACCTCGTTCCACTTTCCCGCGGAAGCTTCCGCGGGAGGACTTCATACTTTTTTGTCGGAGCTTCCTCGCTGACGGGCTCATAGGTGGGTTCGGCCTTCCTCACGCCGAACTTCATTCCGCTTCAGCGGGGGAACTCCTGCTCTCCGTTTCTCTCTTAGGGGCGATTGGGCTCCTCCCTAAGGCTGATTCCTCCGTATTTCTTCGGCAATAAGCTCCGGGGTGGACGACCTCCTCATGCTGAACTCCTCAATTCGGTGCAAGCTCTTGTTGCTGGGAGACGGCGAATCGCTGATGCACCGAGATCTTTCCAGGGGCCATGTGAATGACGCCGTAAGGTGGCCGACCTTCTTGTAGTCTGGCTACGGCAGCGCCCTTAGCCGATCTTTTTCTGCTTCAGGCCGGTACCGGAGGAATTTACCCAGCCGACCCGTTCTGACGAGCTCCTCATCTTTCAATTTGAAGGCTTCCTCCGCACGGGCATATCTCTCGGCTCGAGCCAGCAGGTCGGCGAAGTCCCTGGGATACCTTTTTTCCAGAGAGAACAGCAAGCTATTTTTCTGAAGGCCGCCCTTAAGTGCGGCCATCGCGACAGACTGGTCCAGGTCCCGGACTTCCAATGCCGCGGCGTTGAATCGAGTGACGTAAGTCCGGATGGATTCCCCTTGCTTCTGCTTGACGCTCATCAGGGAATCTGAACCTCGGCTCGGTCGTCGGCTGCTGATGAAGTGGGCCGCGAACCGACTGCTCATCTGGCCGAAAGAGAAGATCGTGTTGGGCTTCAACGCCGAGTACCAGTTCCTCGCTGCTCCCTTTAAGGTAGACGGGAAGGCTCGGCACAGCACGGCATCTGAAGCGCCGTGAAGCAGCATCATGGCCCGGAAGGCCCCCAGGTGATCAACCGGATCAGAAGTTCCATCGTAGCTTTCCAGTTGAGGGAGCTCGAAGGTCGGTGGAACAGGTTCTTGCATGATTTTCTGCGAGAAAGGAGGGTCTGCACAAACGTCGTCACCACGCAAGGGGGGACGAAGTTCTTCAATTCGCCGGTTCATTTCCGAGAGCCTTTGGCCCAGCAGGTCCTCCCGGTCTCTGATCTCCAAGGCTTTCTGGTGAGATGGGCGCAAGGCTTCACCCTTGGTCGATCTATGATCCGAACAAGGGCTCTCCCTCCTCCGCCTCTCCAACCCGGGTATCGGAGGTCGGGCTGCCCAGGCCGGTCGCTCTCGGACTGGATCATTCGACCTCGGGAAGCCCCGCGCCGGTCGGGCTGGCACTGGGACTTGTCGGTGCAGCACCGCCTGCACCGCCTCCGTGAGACCGCGAACGTGCTGGATGAGCTGGTTGAACTGCTCCGTATCCACTGCGGTTATTGACGGGGGCTGAGTCACCGGGGCCGGAGCAGGGACAGACGGACTCGGAGGGGATCGAGCCGCGGAAGCCGTCGAGCGCCGCGTCGAAGCCCTTCTGGGGGGCATTTCCTCTTTCCAGAGAAGGAATACTGAAGAGGGAGGAAGAGAGATCCGGAGCAGGGGAGGGAAATCGTCGCCGAGCACTCCTTTAAGAACAAGGGAACCTCGAAGGTTCAATCCCTTGTTCCCACAGACGGCGCCAATCTGTTGGTGCAGAAATCCGTCGCCGCCGGAGGTCCGCCGCAATCGAGGCCGCTGGGCGCCGCCGGGGACCTGCAAAACGAAGTCCCGCCCGGAACCGGTGGGGTGGTGGCTCCGGCAGGACCCTCCGACGGTCAAGTTAGTTTCCGACCAACAGTAATGGAGTGCCCGGAATGAGTTCCCGAGCTTAGAGATGTGGAGGGGAGCTTAGAGAGTCGAGAGTTCAGAGAGCTTAGCCTTAGTATGTCGGGAGGGGTCCTTTTATAGCGGAGCTTAGTTGATGGTGACGGCTGTGCCGTCTGGCAGAGAGTCGTCGGGCAGCATGGAGC
>QRFJ01000064.1:1727697-1798564 GCA_006176705.1 Cocos nucifera
GCTGGCGGTGGGAGTTCGCCCTCTAAGCAGTTCGGCCGAGACCTTGGTGCAGGGGAGTTCGGCCTCTAAGCAGTTCGGCCGAGACCTTGGTGCAGGGGAGTTCGGCCTCTAAGCAGTTCGGCCGTCTTAGGGGCTCGGCCTGGCGCCTGGCGCTGAAGCTCTTCAGCAGCTACTGGTTACATTGGGCTGAGCGTCGGGCCGGGCTTCGGCAGGAGCGGGATTTATCCCCAACAATAGCCCCCCCACTCCCGAGTTCAAGAATTGAAGGAAGGGAGTACCAAAACAGGCGACTGCCGAAGTCTTCTTCCAGGCTCCGCATTGGTTGCAGCTGAAGCTCGGGGGGGGTTTCATCCCCAGCCAAGATTGACGCTGAAGTTGAGGCTGAGGCTTGGGGGAGACCTCATCTTCAGTCGATGTTTGGAGTTGGGATGGGACTCGTTTCCAGCCAAAATTGGTGAAGTCGACGTTGAGGCCGGAGTCAATGTCGCCCCCCGTGGTCAGGAGTCGGAGTTGACATCGCCTTCATCAACCGAAGTCGATTCGGGGGAGACCTCCTCTTTTGCAGTCAAGGTTATGATCGCTTGGGGGAGATCCCGTCTCCCGCTGATGCTGACACCGAAGTTGAAGCTGAGGTCCGAAGGAGACCTCGTCTTCTGTAGTGAAGCTTGCCGTAGACTCTGTGGCTAGGCCTTGGACCTTGCTCACGTCAGGACGAGGTTCTCCTCTTGTTCCCAACGGGCTGTGGGGGCACATGGGGACCGTCGTCCTCGCCTCTCCCCCCATCCCGTCCTTGGTGGACGGGGCCTTCGACTTTGCTCACGCTAGGACGAGGTTCTCCTCCTGTTCCTAGCCGGCTGTGGGGGCACATGAGGACCGTCGTCCTCGCTTCTCCCCCCATCCCGTCCTTTGTGGACGGGGCCTTCGACTTTGCTCACGCTAGGACGAGGTTCTCCTCCTGTTCCTAGCCGGCTGTGGGGGCACATGAGGACCGTCGTCCTCGCTTCTCCCCCCATCCCGTCCTTTGTGGACGGGGCCTTCGACTTTGCTCACGCTAGGACGAGGTTCTCCTCCTGTTCCTAGCCGGCTGTGGGGGCACATGAGGACCGTCGTCCTCGCTTCTCCCCCCATCCCGTCCTTTGTGGACGGGGCCTTCGACTTTGCTCACGCTAGGACGAGGTTCTCCTCCTGTTCCTAGCCGGCTGTGGGGGCACATGAGGACCGTCGTCCTCGCTTCTCCCCCCATCCCGTCCTTTGTGGACGGGGCCTTCGACTTTGCTCACGCTAGGACGAGGTTCTCCTCCTGTTCCTAACGCGGCCGAACTGCTTCTTTCCTGTCATCGCATAGATTTCGCATCCAGAAATAATATTTGCAGAGGGGAGGATTTTACCGAAGGGAAGTCGTGGACAGCGCGCTCTCGTTTGAGGGGTCGACGGGGTGTTGTTCCTCGGAGCTCCCTCGAGCAGCAAGTCCCGTCCAGACGACCTCCTCTATCTCCTGCCGGCCTTCATAATTTGGACCATGCTTCTCTTGACTTTGTCGCTGGGGATGACAATCACCGATGTAGCTAGCTCCTAGCTCCTCCCCGGGGTGGCGTTGACGACGCCGCGGGACGGCCAACCTTCTTGACCTTTCCCGTTACGGCAGTGCCTATAGCCGATCTTCTCCTTGATCGCACATGTTTGGAGAGGCCGTAGTCCTTCAGGTCTTAGCGGTTGGCTCTCGGCTTTGCCGAGAATTCGAGTTAGAGGAGCGGGTCGTAGTTGCGGAACCTTCCGGGAGGGGGGCTTCGTTCCGTCCTTGCCAGCGCCGAACTTTATTTTGGAGGTTGAGTTGAGGAGTTCGGCTTTCCACCGAGCTTCATTTTACCTCGATGCCGAGCTTTGGGGTGAGCCTGGCTTTTCTTCGAGCCGAACTTCATTCCTCTTTCCCACGAGACCCGCCGTGGGAGAACTTTCTGCTGCTCTTGTTCGGACGAGCTCGAGGGGAGCTCGGCTTTTCTCGCCCGAACTTCGTTCCGCCTTCAGTGAACACTTTGTAGGCGGTTCCTTTGGGGGACATTCTGGAGCGTGAGTTCGGCCTTACTTGTGCCGAACCTCGTTCCACTTTCCCGCGGAAGCTTCCGCGGGAGGACTTCATACTTTTTTGTCGGAGCTTCCTCGCTGACGGGCTCATAGGTGGGTTCGGCCTTCCTCACGCCGAACTTCATTCCGCTTCAGCGGGGGAACTCCTGCTCTCCGTTTCTCTCTTAGGGGCGATTGGGCTCCTCCCTAAGGCTGATTCCTCCGCATTTCTTCGGCAATAAGTTCCGGGGTGGACGACCTCCTCATGCTGAACTCCTCAATTCGGTGCAAGCTCTTGTTGCTGGGAGACGGCGAATCGCTGATGCACCGAGATCTTTCCAGGGGCCATGTGAATGACGCCGTAAGGTGGCCGACCTTCTTGTAGTCTGGCTACGGCAGCGCCCTTAGCCGATCTTTTTCTGCTTCAGGCCGGTACCGGAGGAATTTACCCAGCCGACCCGTTCTGACGAGCTCCTCATCTTTCAATTTGAAGGCTTCCTCCGCACGGGCATATCTCTCGGCTCGAGCCAGCAGGTCGGCGAAGTCCCTGGGATACCTTTTTTCCAGAGAGAACAGCAAGCTATTTTTCTGAAGGCCGCCCTTAAGTGCGGCCATCGCGACAGACTGGTCCAGGTCCCGGACTTCCAATGCCGCGGCGTTGAATCGAGTGACGTAAGTCCGGATGGATTCCCCTTGCTTCTGCTTGACGCTCATCAGGGAATCTGAACCTCGGCTCGGTCGTCGGCTGCTGATGAAGTGGGCCGCGAACCGACTGCTCATCTGGTCGAAAGAGAAGATCGTGTTGGGCTTCAACGCCGAGTACCAGTTCCTCGCTGCTCCCTTTAAGGTAGACGGGAAGGCTCGGCACAGCACGGCATCTGAAGCGCCGTGAAGCAGCATCATGGCCCGGAAGGCCCCCAGGTGATCAACCGGATCAGAAGTTCCATCGTAGCTTTCCAGTTGAGGGAGCTCGAAGGTCGGTGGAACAGGTTCTTGCATGATTTTCTGCGAGAAAGGAGGGTCTGCACAAACGTCGTCACCACGCGAGGGGGGACGAAGTTCTTCAATTCGCCGGTTCATTTCCGAGAGCCTTTGGCCCAGCAGGTCCTCCCGGTCTCTGATCTCCAAGGCTTTCTGGTGAGATGGGCGCGAGGCTTCACCCTTGGTCGATCTATGATCCGAACAAGGGCTCTCCCTCCTCCGCCTCTCCAACCCGGGTATCGGAGGTCGGGCTGCCCAGGCCGGTCGCTCTTCGGACTGGATCATTCCGACCTCGGAAAGCCCCGCGCCGGTCGGGCTGGCACTGGGACTTGTCGGTGCAGCACCGCCTGCACCGCCTCCGTGAGACCGCGAACGTGCTGGATGAGCTGGTTGAACTGCTCCGTATCCACTGCGGTTATTGACGGGGGCTGAGTCACCGGGGCCGGAGCAGGGACAGACGGACTCGGAGGGGATCGAGCCGCGGAAGCCGTCGAGCGCCGCGTCGAAGCCCTTCTGGGGGGCATTTCCTCTTTCCAGAGAAGGAATTACTGAAGAGGGAGGAAGAGAGATCCGGAGCAGGGGAGGGAAATCGTCGCCGAGCACTCCTTTAAGAACAAGGGAACCTCGAAGGTTCAATCCCTTGTTCCCACAGACGGCGCCAATCTGTTGGTGCAGAAATCCGTCGCCGCCGGAGGTCGCCGCAATCGAGGCCGCTGGGCGCCGCCGGGGACCTGCAAAACGAAGTCCCGCCCGGAACCGGTGGGGTGGTGGCTCCGGCAGGACCCTCCGACGGTCAAGTTAGTTTCCGACCAACAGTAATGGAGTGCCCGGAATGAGTTCCGGAGCTTAGAGATGTGGAGGGGAGCTTAGAGAGTCGAGAGTTCAGAGAGCTTAGCCTTAGTATGTCGGGAGGGGTCCTTTTATAGCGGAGCTTAGTTGATGGTGACGGCTGTGCCGTCTGGCGGAGAGTCGTCGGGCAGCTGGCTTGGTAGAGGAAGGCGTCGTCCGGTAGATCGTGGGAGCCATGGCGAGCCGTGGGCCGCATGGAGTCCGGTACGGAGAGGAAGGCGTCGTCCGGTAGATCGTGGGAGCCATACCGGCGAGCCGTGGGCCGCATGGAGTCCGGTACGGAGAGGAAGGCGTCGTCCGGTAGGTCGTGGGAGCCATACCGGCGAGCAGTCGGCCGCATGGAGTCCGGTACGGAAAGGAAGGCGCCGTCCGGTCTTGCTGCAGGCGACGGTTCATCCAACGGAGTTCGGACTTGTAACAGAGTTCGGCCGAAGGGGAAGCTGGGGGAGTTCGTCTGACTGAAGGGTCGGCCACCTGTAGAGTTCGGCCGCTGAGAGGCCCGGAGAAGCTCGGCTGGACAATTGAAGGACTTCGGTTGCTAGTTGGTTCGGCCAGGGCTCGCTGAGGAGTTCGGTCGCCTAGGGTCGGTCCGAAGGAGTTCGGCTGCGCGGGCTCGCCTGGGATCGGCCCGAAGGAGTTCGGCTGCACGGACCCGCCTGGAGTCGGTCCGAAGGAGTTCGGCCGTGGAAAGTCCGAAGGAGTTCGGCCGTGGGGTCCGAAGGAGTTCGGCTGCATGGGCTCGTAGGAGAGTTCAGCTGAAGGGAAAACCCGGGAGGAGCTCGGATGGCCGAACGGGCGTCTGGGAGGAGTCCGTCTCCTGAAGAAGTCCAGCCGCTTGGAGTCCAAGGAGCTCGGCCGTCAGGAAGTTCGGCTGGCGGTGGGAGTTCGCCCTCTAAGCAGTTCGGCCGAGACCTTGGTGCAGGGGAGTTCGGCCTCTAAGCAGTTCGGCCGAGACCTTGGTGCAGGGGAGTTCGGCCTCTAAGCAGTTCGGCCGTCTTAGGGGCTCGGCCTGGCGCCTGGCGCTGAAGCTCTTCAGCAGCTACTGGTTACATTGGGCTGAGCGTCGGGCCGGGCTTCGGCAGGAGCGGGATTTATCCCCAACAATATACCTAGTGCGTGCAGAGGGATGTTCGGCCTCTAACCGCATGTAATAACCTGAATATTGTATAGACTGAGTTGGTGAATCGATTGCCTTAGTAATACATTGCTCTTAAATTTAAAATCCTAATAATTACACTCTCTTTATTTCCTAAAATTTTTTATTATTTCTTTATTTTGTTCTTTAATTTCTTATTCTCATAAATCGGTCTTCTAAATAAAGCATAGAAAAGAGCTTTTCAGTACTTATTTTTCAATCCTCTAGGGACGATACTCTACTCATTCACTTTATTACTTGATCGACTGGTGCACTTGTCATAGCTATAAATTAGCATGCATCAAAGAGAAGAAGAGATTTTCAAAAGAAAAAAGCTTTTATTCAGTATATTTCAACACTCTTACAGCCTTGACCTATTTTCAGTATATATACTTTACAAAGGATCAAGTCCAAGCTCATAGAAAAACTCCGCAAATCCAAATAATCCACGTACATAAAATAATAATCCACGAAAACTGAGCCGACTAACCTGCAACTGGGTCGGCTCAGTCCCAAATTGAGCCTAAGACTGAGCGGACCTAGTTGTGTACCATGCCAATAGTCTAAAAATGCTGCTTTCTATCTAAATTTTCCTCTGAGATCTAATCGATCCAGTTCTGAACTGAGCCGACCCAATTTTCAACTGAGCCGGCTCAGTATCAGAGTGAGCCAGCCCAGTTTCTGAACTTTACTATTAGGACTGATTCTTCTTCCGGCTCACTTCCATCTTTTCATGACCTATCTTCTCATATTTCTAAGACTTGGGAGTGCCACTTCTAAGCTCACACCCCTTTAGCCATATTTCCTTTAGGAGTCTAAACTCCTCTAGAATTGACATATGTCAAAGCTCTTCACCAATCAACGCCTGCTTTCTCTGAATTTTGACTATTAAATCTCAACGAACGGGCACATCACGACAACGAATACCTCTCTCCATAACAAACTCTATGTGGCCTCGAGTGGTATTAAATCTCAACGAACGGGCACATCACGACAATGAATACCTCTCTCCATAACAAACTCTATGTGGCCTTGAGCGGTCCACTATCGGACGGTTATGGCTATCATTATCAGTCTGCTATAGACGATCCCACTACCAAATAGTTATGACTATCATTATCAGTCTGCTACAGATGACACCTCTCTCCATAATAAATTTCACATGACCCCAAGCAGTCCAATACTGGACGATTATGACTGTCACTATCAGTCTATTATAAGCTCTGTCTATAAAAAGGGATCCTCTAGATATGTTTTCTCTAAGCTCTCTTCTCCTTCCAAAAATTCTATTGAATTCTTGTCTGAGCACTCCATTTTTGTTGGTCAGAAGAGCTGACTTGATCATCGAAGGATCTTGCCGAAGCCACCACCATCGACTCCGGATGGAACTTTATTTTGCAGGTCACCAACGATGACCTCTTCTTCCTCAACTCCAACTTGATCCAGCGTCAACTAGATTCTGCACCAACAGGATTAGTGCTAGACGAAGGGCCCTCTATTTCTGAGGTTCTCTTGTTCTTGAAGGAGTGCTCAGCAGCGATCTCTCTTCTTCCTCTCTAGAGTTTTTTTTGAAAAAAATGCCTTCCAAAAAAGCTTCAACCCGATAATCAACGGCCTCTGCAGCCAAATTCCATCCAGATTTATCCGCTCCCGCTTTAGCTTTGGTAACTTAAGCGCCACCTACAGCATGGTAGATGTGGGATAGTTTAATTTGCTGGTCCAGTAGGTCCACGGTCTCATAGAGGCGGTGCAGGCCATACATTATCAGACTCTAATGCCAATTTGACTGGAGTAGGCTTCTCCGAAGCCTCATAATCCAGTCGAGGGATGGCCGACTTGGGCTAGCCGATCGATGACCTCCGAAAAGGGGAAGCAAAGGATGGAGAGCCCTTGCTCGGACTATGACTAGACCTAGGGGGAAGCTTTGCCTCCATCCTATCAGAAAATCTTGAAGATCAACGATCGTGAAGATCTTCTGAATCAAAGGCTCTAGAAAATGAGTCGACGAATCAAAGAGCTCTATCATACTTCCTCCTCATACGGTAATAATATTTGCACTGATCCTTCTTTTTTTCAAAGAATTATACAAGAGCCCATTCCGTCGAACTTCAAGCTTTCCCAATTTGAAAGCTACAACAGAACCTCTAATCCAGTTGATCACCTGGAGGCCTTTCAGACCATGATGCTGTTCCATGGCGCACCAAATGCCATCTTATGCCGAGCTTTTCATCTACTTTAAAGAAAGTAGCAAGAAACTGATATTCGATATTGAAGTTGAGTATGATCTTCTTCTTTGACCAGATGAGCCATCAGTTTGTGGCTCATTTTGTTAGCAGTCGGTGTCTTCACCGAGGTTCAGATTTTTTGATGAATATCAAGCAGAAGGAGGAGGAATCTATCCGAGCTTATATCATCTGATTTAATACTATTGTATTGAAGGTTCAGAATTTGGATCAGTCTATTGCAATGATCGTACTCAAGGGCGACCTTCAGAAAAATGATTTGTTGTTCTTTCTGGAGAAGAAATACTCCAAGGATTTTGCCAATTTGCTAACTCGGGCTGAAAGATATGCTCAAGTGGAAGAAGCCTTCAAATTGAAAGATGAGAAAATCATAGGAGAACGGCAGACGGGCAAATCTAATAAACCCATGGCTGATGGAGGGCTGAATGAAGTTTGGCCGCGCTCATGGACTCCCCTGGAGCGTAAGTAAGCCCAAACTCTTCCTTGAGCTTGTCATCAAAGAAGCCTCGATAGAAGGGCATGAAGAAGTTCTCCCCTCAGAAGGTTTCACAACTATGTCCCCCTCAATGCTCCAAAAATATAGGTATTGATGGAGATTAAGGAGCAACTGCCGAGGTCTGAAAGGATGTGCACTCATCCTAGGAAGCGCAATCCTAGCAAATACTATCTCTACCATCATGACCATGATCACGATACTGAAGAATGCAACCAGCTCTAAGATGAGATCAAGGAGCTCATCAAGAGAGGCCGACTGGATCGATTCCTCAAACATCGATCTGAAGCAAGAGAAGATCGATCGAGGATACTACCGCAATCAGAACCACCAAGGAGGAAGGAACAATAAGAAGATCGACTGCCTCTCGGCATCATCAACACTATCTCTGGGAGACTTAGTGCTTCGACGAGCCGCCATCTCTCAGCCTCAGAGCTAGAAGAAGCTTGTCCTAAATTGAGAAGGCCCATATGAAATAGAGGAGGTCGTCCGATCCGAAGCTTATTGCTTGAAGAAGCTCGGAGGAACAACTCTTCCACGATCTTGAAATTCAAAAAATCTAAAAATATATTATCAATAATTTTTCTTCAATAAAACTTCTCCATTTCAATATTATTATTTCTTGGTGCAAAAACTATGTGACGATAGAAAAGAAGCAATCAAAAGTGGCCATGTTAGAAATAGAAGGAGAACCTCATCCTAACATGAGCAAGTCGAAGACCTCTGATTATTTAAGATAGAAGAAGGAGAGAGGCCTATTCTGTTAGATATGTGTGCCCTAGAAGCCAGAATTGGCTGACACTTATAATACACTTCTAGGGACAAAATTATAATTTTGACTATAAATAATAAAATAAATTATTTTTTATTATAAATGTATATTTAGTGTCTGTGATACATCCCTTGAGTTAATGATAATGATAATTCTTATTTTCAAGAGTTGAAAATTTAAGACAAGAATTTTTATTATTAACTCATAAAATGCTTCTGACCGTAGGATGATCATGAGGATGGTGATTGATCTGGAAGGTTGGTGTACAATCGCTTCTTCATAGTAGATGAGTCTTGAGTCTATGGTGTAGAGACATTGGAGTGAGAATACAGGTACTCATTAGAGAATGAAGGCACTGAGCATGACCACCTCGAGCAGTCATAAGGAAGTCTACCTTCTCGTCGATGACTGACTCGAAGCTGCAGTGGTGTGTCTGGTTCTTTGATCTGAGGTGCATCGACAGTTCACCTTGAGGGTGTTATAGTGTGACTACACCATGACTCGGTCTTCTAGCCATTCAAAATTCTGAGGTGTATGTTGGCTATAGCATGTTCATTATAGAAATTGGATTGCACTAAGAGAGAATCTATCTACCTCAGTGGATGAGGAGCAGCCCTATGATAATCATGAGAATCAAGTCCATAAGCCCATGGCCATGGCAGAGTGAAATAATAGAAAGAGTTTTTATTAAAATTTTCACATTGAACTTGAATCAAATGATTAAATCATATGATAGAAATTAGGGTTTGACGAGTTCACCTTAACCCTAATCTGATCGAGGCTCAAGATAGAAGAACTTAATCACACAAGTAGCTGCACCAAGAGGTTCGTTTTCAATTTTGATGGGTTGCCACCATATACTGCTAGGTGTCACTGATAGATTTTAGGAGTAATTAGAATGATTTAGATGATCGATCATTCTAGTTGTCTGAATTAGAAGAATTCCGATCCATTGAAAGGAGTTTCAATAATGTCGACGATAGAGATCGTGATATATCCCATTACCATATAAAGTTGAACCTAACTGGATCACACAAACAAGAGTTTGGATCTGGATATCATCAATTAGACTAACCCAGTTCAATTGATTTGAATTAGATTCAATTAGGTTCAAAGAAATCGTGCTAGCACACGATTGAGTCTAACATTCTCCTTCTACTATTATTAAAAGTTGTTTAGACTGAGCCAAATATGTTTGTCCTCACTCAGGTACCTTTACTTAGTCTGATTGAAGCTTGTCTAGGTCAGAAAAAAGTTATCTTAATTTATGAGATAAATTTAAGATAATACTTACCATTTTTCATCACCTGCTAATTCTTGTTTTTTGATTTTGGTCAAACATTGACCTTTGACCCTTAGACATCTGCCCATGTGTCATGCACCTATTGGAGAGTACATAGGAGCTTGTCCCCTTGCTAGATTTTAGAAAGAAGGGGGTACATGCCTAGCGAGGCATGCGCCCATGGATAGGGATGCCTAAAGTTCCATACAGATGGGACTCCAGGTTGCTTCTTGGTTTCTACTTAGGTGGCCCATAACTATAGACTTTGATTAGTCTTAGGCACCATCTAAGGATGAATTAGTGGGGCTCTCATCTGATTGGATTAGATAATATCATCCCATCAATTAGATTTAGATCTGATTATACGAAGCAATGTGATTGGCCGGGATGATGTGGCACTGCATGGTGCAGCAGGGTCTATATAAACCCTGTCTGCGCCCAACTTTGAGAGAGTTCTCTCTTAGCCCACACCCCAAGGCTGCCCCTCTCCCTCCTCCATGCCATCTTCTAATTCTCTCTCTCCTCTCCATGCCTAAGGAAAGTTGGGCTTCAGTTTGGTGCGATCCAGACAAGAAAAAGCTGACGAGAAAGGAAGAAGGCAGCACTGTTATAGAGACGACTACAGATCTTCGAAAGAAGTTTTGAATATCCTCCAAATTAGATCTAGATCTAAATTTTGGAGAGATGATAAAGAAGAAGAAGATCTCTAAATCTAGCTCGAGTGGATATCAGTAGAGGCCAGACGCTTACGTGGCTAAATTTGAAATCTCAGGCAATCAGCAGGATCATTAAAGGATAATTTAATTATCCAACATCGAAGTATAAATTAAATTAAATTAGATTTAATTTATTTTTATTTTTATTTATTAGATTTATAAAATTAAATCTTAAATATCTTAGATCTGATCTAGATACATGAGAAAAATTTTTGAAATATCTCTCTTGATCCGATCAAATCTGAATAAATCTGATTCGAGAAATCAGAATTTTTCCTTCAACTAGTATCAGAGCCAGGTTCTCTAAATTATTTAGATTTAATTTTATTTATTTTTGATCTAAAAATTAGATGATTTCATATGTCACATAAGATATGATTAGATCTAAAATTAAAAAAATTAAAATTAAATAATTTAGATCTAAGTTTTATAAGATGCATGACTAGTTGTAAAATAGAATAGTTCTATACATAGTCTTGCATGATCATGATTTATTTTGATTAAATTATAATTTTAAATCTATTTATTTTTTATTTTTTGATGATTATAAATATTATAATATAATCTAAAAAATAGAAAATAAAATTATTTAATTTTTAGATCATATGAGATATGATGAATGCATGATTAAACTAGTTGTAAAATAGTTCTACATAATTATCTAGATTAGAATTTATTTTGATGTGATCAATTTAAATCTAATTTTTTAAATAATTATGAGATAACTAAGATCTAAAAAATATGCATGATATGATACATGAGATGTATGCAAAATATGTATAAAATTAGATCAATTTTATATATAAGATGTATGATGTAGATCTAACTAGTTTTGTAGATTTATATTTCTGATTAAGATATTTTCCTTGGCCGTCCGGTCATAAGAACAAAGTAGGATTTAAATATCCTCTTCTTTCATTCGATGGGATATTCTTATGATGTATGGGGATGCTGCACGTTCATCCTTAATCAGAAATCAAGAACTTACTTTCTATAAAATTCTAGATTCTGAAATCCTAGAATTTTATTTACATATTTTGTTTGTGAACCCTAACTTAATTAAGAATCAAGATTATGAAATATATGTTAGATCTAAAATTGAGAATTTTAGATCTAAGATATATTCATAATATTGGGTTCGAGCTTGGGTAGCTCAATTAGGTCTAAGAGGTTGATCAAATCAAATCAAGAGTTGGTTAGATGGGATCAACAGTACTTAAATTGACCAGCCTAATAGGATTAAGTCTGGGTCAGGATCGAATCATGTGAGTGATCGATCAAGCTAAGACCAAATTAGGCTCAGTGGCTAGAGTCTGAATTGTAGGCTAACCCGATTAGTTCTAGCTCAACAATTTGGTGTCTAAGATAAGTTTGGCAGATACGACCGACTGATTTTTAATTGGGAGCTACTCGACTCCAATGCATTCTTATCGAGTTATGGCATATCCCTTCCATCGGTCTCACTTATCTGGCCATGTTTGTTGGCTCAGTTCTGATCTGAGGTGGTCAATAATCCGAGCTAACCCATGCCACTAGGTTAGTTATAATGGCATGACTATGTCAAGTCTAGTTTAATGAGATCTAAATCAAATCTTCCTAAGAAAAGATTAAGTCTAAGGTCTTCCACCATTGTAGATATGTGGACTCTTTTTGGGGTTGATTATTCTCAACTGTTTATAGTGGTTTGGTTGCATCGAAAAGATGCAACCATGTCTATTAGGTATTGGATGCTATGGGCTGGAGGATGGATTGGGCTCAATATTTTGGATACGATGAGAGATTCAATTAGAAATCCAATCTGTATAAATGGTGGGTCTGACTTAACTAAGGAGTGGATCAATATTTTGGGCATGATGAGATTCATGAATTAGAGACCAAGTTTGGGTGCACCATGATTAGAGAATCATTGAACAAGAGTTGTTCACTCATTGGCTAACCCATCATCAATAACTGTTAGGTGAGATGATGAGTTAGTTGGTGGGATCGCACCATCCTCTAGAAATCATTAATCATGGAGATTTTCGTATCTCTACAGAGAAAGTGTAGGAATTTGAGAAAATAGTGGAAGCTAATTTATTTAAAAATTAAAATCCTAAATAAATTGGTTAAGTCTTAATTATAATATCTAACTAAAAATTTTGACTCTCTATAGAAAAATGTCTGCATCCAATCCACTAGCATGAATCTTGGACACCCATAGACTGATCGGATCCAATTACAAGGATTGACTCCAAAACTTCAAAATCATTTTGGGTTTCGAGAAGTTAACTCATGTATTGGATTAGGACCCTCCCACCTTACCAGCTCGTCCATCCGCTGAATAGAGACCGTCGCTTGAAAAATGGACGGACGAAGATAATAAGACCAAATATTACATGTTGGGCTCGATGTCTGATGAACTTCAGTACCAATATGAAGATATCAAGACTGTCCACCAAATATTGGCTCACCTATAAGAGATGTTTGGTGAACAGAGTCGTGCAGCCAAGTATCAAGTCACTAAATGACTATTCAAGGCTAAAATGCGTGATGGGCAGCCAGTCCAAAATCATTTTCTGATGATGATCAAAAACTTGGAAGAGCTTGAGAAGCTTGGAGTGAGGTTGGACTTGGATCTATAGAATGATATAATTCTATAATTCTTGACTGATGCATATGGACAGTTCATCATGAGCTATCGTATGCATAAACTTTAAAATTTTCTGACCGAACTTATGAACATGCTGATTATCGCTGAGCTTTCTATAAAAGGTTCTAAAGGCTTAGTGCTTGCTATAGAACGGACTTCCTTCAAGAGAAAATTTTTTGAAAAAAAGAAAAAGTCTATGAAAAAGCAGAAGGTGGAAGGAGGAAAGAACAAAAAGGCAAAGCTAAAAAAGATCGCTGACAAAGAAAAGTATTTTCATTGCAACAATGACGATCACTGAAAGCGGAACTATCCTACTTACCCAGCAATCCTGAAGAATAAGAAGGAGGTAGGTCCTTCTGGATGTATACTCCTTATTGAGTCTAATCTTACGGTTTCTTCTACATTCAGTTAGGTGTTTGACTCTGGTTCTAGTGCTCATTTGTGTACTTTCATGCAGGATCTTGAGGATAGCAAGAGGCTGAGGGATTATGAGATGATCCTGCGCATCGAAAATGGAGCAAGAGTTGCTGCCGTAGTCATGGAAACATACCCTCTTCAACTACCATCTGGTTTAGACTTAGTGTTAAAAGACCGTTATTATATGCCTGTAGCAAGCAGAAATTTGATTTCTATTTCTTGCCTTGCATTAGAAGGCTATGTAATTAGTTTTCTTAGGAACCATTGTAACATTCTTTATGAAAGAAATAAAATTGCAATGGTAATTTTCTTATTAACGATCTTTATCAGTTACATATTGATGTATCTATTTTTAATATGAGCAAATATGAATGACCATGCCAAAATGACCTAGGGATAGTCCAAATGATAGTATCTATGGCACCTAAGATTAGGTCATATAGTACAAGATAGGATTAACAAATTGGAGAAAAACTGGGCTATTGAGTCCATTGACTTCCGAGTCATATCCAACTTGTGAATCTTATCTTCAAGGCAAAATGACTAAAGCTCCCTTTTGTTGGAACATGGGGAAAAGGGCCATGGATCTTCTTATCCTAGTACATACTGATGTGTGCGCAGCCCATTTGATGTGCCGACTAGAGGTAATTTTGTCTACTTCATTAACCTTTATCGATGATCTATCTAGGTATGGGTATGTGTATCTTATGAGACACAAGTCTGAAGCTTTTGAAAAGTTCAAAGAATTCAGACATGAAGTAGAAAAACAAACTGGAAAACCCATTAAGGTTCTTCGATCAGATCGAGGAGGTGAATACCTTAGCCGAAAATTCCTAGACTATCTTAAGAAAAATGGCATAGTCTCTCAATGGACTCCACCAGGAACACCTCAACTCAACGGGATTTCAGAATGGAGAAATCGGACTCTATTGGATATGGTTCGATCCATGATGAGCTTCACAGACCTCCCTGATTTTCTTTGGGGACACTCATTGTTAACTTCAATTTATCTACTGAATAGGGTTCCCTCTAAAACCGTTCCTACCACACCGTATGAGATATGGCACGGTAGGAAACCAAGTCTGAGTCATCTCAGAATTTGGGGTTGTCCGGCTCATGTCAAAAGACAACAAGCGGACAAGTTAGAGTTTAGGTCCTTTAGAGCTCGATTTTTCATAGGATATCCTAAAGAGTCATTAGGATACTATTTCTACATTTCCAGAAGACCACAATGTGATTGTGAGTCGACATGCCATCTTTCTTGAAAAATAGTTTATTCAAGATAGCGGCATTGGAAAGCAGATCAAGCTTCGATGAGAAAGTCTCACAAGTACAACGAGCTAAGGACCAAATTGGAACCAAATCAGGTTGAGCCAATAAGAACACTACCTCCTTCCACCTCGTAGATCGGAAAGAGTTTTTCCGTCCCCCTGAAGAGATACTTAGGTATTATTTCAGAGGAAAATAGAGAAAATGTTCCTCGTAGGTAATGGTGCTCATGGTGATGATCCCAAAACCTACAACGAGGCGATATTCAGATATCGACTCGAGAAATGGCTAGAGGCAATGAAGTCAGAAATTGACTCGATGCACTTCAAACCAAGTCTGGACCTTGGTAGATCCACCAGAAGGTATAGTACCTATTGGGTGTAAATGGATCTTCAAGAGAAAGATTGGTGCAGATGGGAATGTGGAGACATTCAAGGCTAGACTAGTGGCAAAAGGTTATAGTCAACGCGAAGGCATTGACTATCAGGATACCTTTTCCCCAGTGGCTATGCTAAAATCCATCCGCACATTGCTTGCCATTGCAGCCTATTTCGATTATGAAATATGGCAAATGGACGTGAAAACGACATTCTTAAATGAATATCTTGAGGAAGATATCTATATGGAACAGCCACTAGGTTTCACATCCAGTGATACTGATCACAAGGTTTGCAAGCTGCAAAGGTCCATATATGGACTTAAGCAAGCATCTCGGAGCTGGAACACTCATTTTCAATGATGTGATCAAAATATTTGGTTTCATCAAAAATGAAGAGGAACCATGTGTCTTCAAAAAGATCAGTGGGAGCGCTATTGTCTTCCTCGTATTGTACGTGGATGACATCCTCCTCATTGAAAATGATATTCTCATGTTGACCACAGTTAAAATATAGTTATCCAAAGAATTCTCCATGAAAAATCTAGGAGAAGCATCCTTTATTTTGAAAATTAAGATCTATAGAGATAGATCGAATAGGATGCTAGGACTTTCACAGAAGATGTACATAGAGGAAGTGCTAAAGAGATTTAGCATGAAAAATTCTAAGAGAGGTTTGGTACCCTTCAGACATGGCATTCATCTTTCCAAGAAGATGTGCCCTAACACACCTGAGGAAATAGAACGCATGAGTAAGATCCCTTATGCTTCAGCAATAGGAAGTCTCATGTATGCCATGTTATATACATGACCTGATATAGCCCATGCTGTGAGTGTCACGAGCAGATATCAGTCGAATCCAGTTGAAGAATACTGGACTTCTATGAAATGTATCCTTAAGTACTTGAGAAGAACTAAGGATATGTTGTTGGTCTTTGGTAATGGAGAACTCCAAGTCCAGGGGTATACAGACTCGGATTTTATGTCCAATGTAGATGATCGAAAGTCGATATCTAGAAGTCTGTTTGTGTGCAATGGTAGAGCTGTCAGTTGAAAAAGTTTCAAACAGATAGTGATAGCAGATTCCATCATGAAAGTAGAATATATCACTGCGTTATGCAAAGGAGGCATTCTAGTAAAAGAAGTTTGCCACAGAGATCGGAGTGATGCCATCAGATACCATTTCTCTGTACTGCGATAATAATGATGCCATAGCCCTTGCTAAGGAGCCGAGGTCTCATAAAAAATCTAAGCACATCGAGCAGTGATACCACCTCATCCGCGATTACCTCGAGAAGGGTTACGTCGAGGTCAAGAGAGTTGACTCCGCAGATAATGCGGCGGATCTACTTACAAAGTCATTGGGCCAGTAGAAGATCGAAGTCCATCTTAAGAATATGGGATTTAGATTTATAGCCAATTGATTTTAGGTCAAGTGGGAGTTTGTTAGATATGTGTGCACTAGAAGTCAGAATTGGCTGATACTTGTAATACACTTCTAGGAGCAAAATTATAATTTTAACTATAAATAATAAAATGGATTATTTTCTATCACAAATGTGTATTTAGTGTCTGTGATACATCCCTTGAGTTAATGGTAATCATAATTCTTATTTTTAAGAGTTAAAAATTTAAGACAAGAATTTTCATTATTAACTCATAAAATGCTCCTGACCATAGGATCATCATGAGGATGGTGATTGATCCGAAAGGTTGGTGTACAATCACTTCTTCATAGTAGATGAGTCTTGAGTCTACAGTGTAGAGACACCAGAGTGAGAGTATAGGTACTCGTTAGAGAATAAGGGCACTGAGCATGACCATCTCGAGCAGTCATAAAGAAGTCTACCTTCTCATCGATGACTGACTCGAAGCTGCAGTGGTGTGTCTGGTTTTTTGATCTGAAATGCATCGACAGTTTACCTTGAAGGTGTTATAGTTTGACTACACCATGACTCGATCTCCTAGCCATTCGGAATTTTGAGGTGTATGTTGGCTATAGCATGTTCATTATAGGAATTGGATTGCACCAAGAGAAAATCTATCTACCTCGGTAGATGAGGAGCAGTCCTATGATAATCATGAGAATCAAATCTATAAGCCCATGATCGTGGCAGAGTGAAATAATAGAAAGAGTTTCTATTAAGGTTTTCACATCGAACTTGAATCGAATGATTAAATCATATGATAGAAATTAGGGTTTGACGAGTTCACCTTAACCCTAATCTGATCGGAGCTCAAGATAGAAGAACTTAATCACACAAGTAGCTACACCAAGAGGTTTGTTTTCAATTTTGATGGGTTGCCACCATATACTGCTAGGTGTCACTGATGGATTTTGGGAGTAATTAGAATGATTTAGATGATCGATCATTCTAGTTGTCTAAATTAGAAGAGTTCTGATCCATCGAAAGAAGTTTCGATGATATCGATGATAAAGATCGTGACATATCTCATTACCATACAGATCTGAACCTAACTGAATCACACAAACAAGAGTTTGGATCTGGATATCATCAATTGAACTAATCCAGTTTAATTGATTTGAATTAGATTCAATTAGGTTCAAGAAAATCGTGGTAGCACACGATTGAGTCTAACGTTCTTCTTCTACTATCATTAAAAGTTGTCTCGACTGAGCCAAATTTATTTATGCTCACTCAGATATCTTTACTTGGTCTGACTGGAGCTTGTCCAGATCAGAAAATGGTTGTCTTAATTTATGAGATAAATTTGAGACAATACCTGCCATTTTTCGTCATCTGCTAATTCTTGTCTTTTGACTTTGGTCAAATGTGATCTTTGACTCTTAGACATCTGCCCATGTGTCATGCACCTATTGGAGAGCAGATAGGGGCTTGTCCCCTTGCTAGATTTTGGAAAGAAGGGGGTGCACGCCTAGGGAGGCGTGCGCCCATGGATAGGGATGCCTAGAGTTCCATACATATGGAATTCTAGGTTGCTTCTTGATTTCTACTTAGGTGGCCCATAACTATAGACTTTGATCAATCTTAAGCACCATCTAAGGATGAATTAGTGGGGCTCTCATTTGATTGAATCAGGTGATATCATCCCACTAATCAAATTTAGATCTGATTGCACGAAGTAATGTGATTGGCCGGGATGATGTGGCACTGCATGGCGCAGCAGGATCTATATAAACCCTATCTACGCTCAGCTTTGAGAGAGTTTTCTCTTAGCTCATACCCCAAGGCTGCCCCTCTCCCTCCTCCATGCCATCTTCTGATCCTCTCTCTCCTCTCCATGTCCAAGGAAAGTTGGGCTTCAGTTTGGTGCGATTCAGGCAAAAAAAAGCTGATGAGAAAGGAAGAAGGCAGCACTGCTGCAGAGACGACTACAGATCTTCGAAAGAAGTTTTGAAGATCTTTCAAATTAGATCTAGATCTGATTTTTGAAGAGATGATAAAGAAGAAGATAATCTCCAGATCCAGTCCGAGTGGATACCGATAGAGGCCAGGCGCTTGTATGGTTAGATCCAGAATCTCAGGTAATCAGCTGGATCATCAAAGGATAATCTAATTACCCAGCATCAAGGTATAAATTAAATCAGATTTAGTTTATTTTTATTTTTATTTATTAGATCTATAAAATCAGATCTGAAATATCTTAGATCTGATCTGAATATATGAGAGAAATTTTTGAAATATCTCTCTTGATTCGATCAAATCTGAATGAACCTGATCCAAAAAATTAGAATTTTTTCTTCATATTCAATGGCCCATTTATGCCCCTAGTGCCATATTAGGAATAGAAGGAGAACCTCATCCAAACATGAGCAAGTCAAAGACCTCCAATTATTTAAGATAGGAAGAGGAGAGAGGCTCATTCAATGGTCCATTTATGCCCCTATTGTCATGTTAGGAACAGAAGGAGAACCTCATCCTAACATGAGCAAGTCGAAGACCTTCAATTATTTAAGATAGAAGAAGAGGAGAGGCCCATTCAACGATCTATTTGCATCCCTATTGCCATGTTAGGAACAGGAGGAGAACCTCATCCTAATGTGAGCAAAGTTGAAGGCCTCGTTCATTTTAGATGAGGTGAGAAGAGAGGTCCTGACAACGGTTCTTATGTGCCTCTACAATTCGTTAGGAATAGGAGGAGAACCTCATACTAACAATAAACAAAGTTGAAGGCCTCGTTTTAGATGAGATGAGAAGAGAGGCTCCGGTAGGAGAAAAATCTTATCCTAATGTGAACAAAGTCGAAGGCCTCATTCATTTTAGACAAGGTGAGAAGAGAGGCCCCGACGATGGTCCTTATGTGCCTCTACAGCCCATTAGGAATAGAAGGAGAACCTCATCCTAATGTGAGCAAAGTTGAAGGCCTCATTTATTTTAGACAAGGTGAGAAGAGAGATCCCAACAATGGCCCTTATGTGTCTCTATAGTCCGTTAGGAACAAGAGAAGAATCTCGTCCTAACGTGAACAAAGTCGAAGGCCTCGTTCATTTTAGATGAGGTGAGAAGAGAGGCCCTGACAGGAGGAGAACCTCATCTTAACATGAGCAAAGTCGAAGGCCTCATTCATTTTAGACGAGGTGAGAAGAGAGGCCCCGATAATGGCCCTTATGTGCCTTTACAGTCTATTAGGAACAAAAGAAGAACCTCGTCCTAACGTGAACCAAGTCGAAGGCCTCATTCATTTTAGATGAGATGAGAAAAGAGGCCCTGACTCGGATGGAGATAAGATCTCTCCCAAGCTTCAATCTCAGTAGGAAATAAAATCTCCTTCAACCTCGACTGGAGATAAGATCTCCCCCGAGCTTTAACTTTAACAAAAGATAGGATCTCCTTCGACCTTGGCTGAAAATAAGATCTCCCTCGAGCTTCAACCTCGGCTGAAGATAAGATCTTTCCTGAGCTTCAACTTCAAAAGAAGATAAGATCTCTCTCAACCTCCATGGAAGATAAGATCTCTTTCGAGCTTCAACTTCAACTAAAAATAAGATCTCTCCTGAGCTTCAACCTCAACGGATGCAGAGCCTGGAAAAAAACTTTGATAGTCATCTTTTTGTACTCCCTTCGAATTTCAAACTCGAGAGTGGGGGACTAGTGTTGGGGATAAACTCCACTCTCGTCGAAGTCTAATCTGATATTTAGCCTAATGTAACTGATAATCATGGAAGAGCTTCGATCGGAAATTCTTCCTCCAGCGGTCGAACCCCTCCCAAACTTCTCCTTCAGTCGAACTTCCTCCAGCAGTCGAACTCCTTTCGAACTTCTCCTTCAGTTGGATTCTTCCAGTAGCCAAACTCATTCCGGGCTTCTCCAGCAGCCAAACTCCTTCCAAACTTCTTCTTCAATCAAATTCCTCCAGCAGTCAAACTCCTTTTGGACTTCTTCGTCGAACTCCTTCCAGACTTCTCCTTCAGTCAAACTTCTCTACCAGTCAGACTCCTCCTAGATTTCTCCATCAGTCAAACTCCATCCGAATTTCTCTAGTGGATTACTTTCAGATTTTAAGTAGTATTCCTTCCGGATGATCCCCTCTAGTCGTATTTTTTTTAGGAGTTTGAACTCCTTTAGAATTGATATATGTCAAAGCTCTTCACCAACCAATGCCTGCTTCCTCCAAACTTCGACTATTAAATCTCAACGAATGGACACATCACGATAATGAACACCTCTCTCCATAACAAACTCCACGTGATTCCAAGCGGCCTACTACCAGATGGTTACGGCTATCATTATCAGTCTGCTATAGGCGATCCCACTATCGAACGATTATGACTATCATTATCAGTCTGCTATGGATGATATCTTTCTCCATAATAAATTTTATGTGGCCTCGAACGGCCCACTACTAGATGGTTATGGCTGTCACTATCGGTCTGTTATAGATTCTGTTTATAAAATGGGACCCTCCAGATACGTTTTCTTTAAGCTCTCTTCTTCTTTCGAAAATTTTACTAAATTCTTGTCTGAGCACTCCATTTCTATGGATCAGAAGAGCTGACTTGATCATCGAAAGATCCTACCAGAGCTACTACCATTGACTCCAGACGAAACTTTATTTTGCAAATCACCGACGGCGACCTCTTCTTTCTCAACTTCAATTCAATCCGGCATCAACCAGATTCTGCACCAACAGCATTTTAAAAATATTTTAATTATTTTTGTATTATATATCTCTGTATTAAAAATATTTTATGTTTATAATATTTTTTGTATTATATATCTCTGTATTTATCAAGTAAAATATATAAAAATTAAAAATTTTATATTTTTTAATTATTTAAAAGATACGATAATAATTTTATAATCACTGTCGTAGACGTGCCAACCATTGCCATAGGCATGTGTCAACCGCTGCCATAGAACCTATGGTAGTGGTTCAATAACCACTGCTATAGAGCTATAGCAGTGGTTACGTAATCGCTGCCATAGGTCAAGATATGGCAGTAGTTACATAACCATTGCCATAGGTCAAAATATGGCAATGGTTCAAAAACCACTGCAATAGGTAGTCTATGGCATCAGTTTTCATAATTGCTGCAACAATCACTGCCATAGATCAACAACGACAGCTACAATGGCAGCAGTTATATAACTGCTGTCATAGCCTATAGCAGTGATTTTCTGGACTACGGTAGTGGTTTAACCGCTATCGTAGTCCTGTTCTATAGTTGTATAGTTTCTTCACTAAGAAATTTTTTTTCCAAAAATACTGCCTTAAGACTGATAAACACTTTTTATTTATCAGTAAGGTAGAAGTAATATTCTTTGATTTTTTTTTTGGATAATCTATAAAACTATCCTTATTAGACCTAGGTCCAAGCTTGTCTGTCATTAAATATTTAACATAAATCGAATACCCCCAAATCCTAAGGTGTGAGAGCACTGGCTTACGTTCTGTCCATATCTCATACGGTATTTTATTAACAGACTTACTCGGAATTCTATTTAGAATGTAACAAGCTGACTCGAGTGTATATTTCCATAAGAAGATCGATAAACCAGCAAATTCCTTCATGGATCGAACCATGTCCAATAAGATCCGATTCCTTCTTTCAGACAATCCATTATGTTGTGGTGTTCTAAGAGGGGTCCATTGGAAGAAAATTCTATTCTCTCCTAGATATGTCAGAAACTTATTGAAAAGGTACTCATATCCTTGGTCAGACCGAAGAGTTTTAATACTCTTTTCAGTTTGCTTCTCTACCTCATTTCGAAATAGTTTGAACATTTTAAACGACTCCGACTTATGTTTCATTAAATAGACGTACCCATACCTCAATAGGTCATCTGTGAAGGTTATGAAGTAGAAGTATCTACCTCTGGCACTTGAGCTCATGGATCCACATACATCTGAATGTATTAGACTTAGGAGTTCAATGGCTCGTTCATCTTTTTCAATAAAAGGTGACTTGGTCATCTTACCAAGAAGATATGACTCATAGGTCGAAAGTGATTTATAATCACTAACCTTAAGAATTTCTTCTTGAGCTAACTTGTTTATTCTGTTCTTGTTAATATGACCTAGTCTATAGTGCCAAAGATAGACATCGGATACATCACTAATTCCAAAGCATTTACTGAAGGATTGAACCACGTTAATAGGCATAGTTAATAAATAAATATAGTTATTCAATCATCCAATAAAAATTGTAACACCATTCAAAATGATATTATAAAAAAAAAATTATTGATATTTTATAACCATTCATGGTCAAAAGGCCTACAAAAATGACATTCAATAAGAAAGTTGGACAAAAATGACATTCATTAAGAATAACTTTATTTGAATTGATTATAAGGTTCATGATTCCTAAAGCTAGAATTGGAACTTATCTTTCATCTCTAATGTTTAGAAACCTCTCACCTTGATCAAATCTCCTACTGACCTGCAAGTCCTGCATAGAATTATAAATATGATAAGAGCTTCCAGTATCTAATATCCAAGTAGTAGAATCCAATAAGAAAAAATTATAAGATGTCATCATATAATTACCTTGCCCAGCAACCATTTGCTTTTTTCTTGGTCTGTTCGGATCTAAGGAGGCAATGTACAGAGAATAGTTTCTCTTTCAGTGCTCTTGCTTCTTACAGAAGAAGCACTTCATCTAGTTCTAGTCGGGCTTGCGCTTCTTGGTCTGATCCCGTGCAGTCTTTCTGACATTTGGCTGCACCTTCTTATTCTTCTTCTTCTTTTCTTTCTTAAAAGGTCGACGATCAGAAGAAGATCCTTCCACTATATTTACCATCTTCTTATGGAGTTGATGATTCTTCTCAAAGTTCTGCAGCAACCCCAACAAGCCGTGATAGTTGACTGCGGGCTTTATCATTCTGAAATGAGTCAAAAAAAGGAGGAAATACTTAGATAAGAAATTAAGGATCGCATCCTTACCAAGCTGCTCATGCAGGAAAAAGCCTAGCTTGCTAAGGTGCTCAATCATCTCGATCATATACAGTACATAATCGATGATTGAAGTCCCATTTCTCATCCGAGCGTTGAAAATAGCATAATTTATTTTATGTCTTTCAACATCGTTAGGCGTGCCAAAGAAGTCATTCAATATTTGAAGCATCTCCTATGGCTAGGCATTTTTGAACCCACGGCTAAACTTGTCATTCATTGTCGCTAGCATTATGCACCGAATGGTGGTGCGATCACTGAGCCACTTTTGATGAGTATCTCGTACCGCTCCTCTAGCATCCAGAGCTGGCTCCTCAGGTGCTGGATCCATTACTATATAAAGAATTCGCTCATGCTTCAGGATAATTTTCAACTTACGATACCAGCTATCGAAGTTGGATTCCATTAATTTATCATTATCTAACAATGATCGGAGCGATAAGTTAGTGGCCATTTCTGCATAAAAAAAAAAAACCAAATCTAATTAGTATATGAATCAATTATTCTAAAGACTTGGACTTTAGTCTAAAGATCCTTCCACTATTTTATACGAATTAATAGCCTCTACCTCCAATTCAAGAAATTACTTTAATTTCTTAGTGGATACTAGAATCCACATAGACTACACACGAGCCCAACTTTGGTTGGTCAACCCATATGCATCTATGGATAGATTCAAAATTAATTGTTTCTCTAAATAACTTTTAGTAATATTGATTTTATTCTGGAGACCTAATCAGTAGGCTTTGGCCTCTACTGAAAAAAATCTGGTTAGGTCCAACCATTAACATGACTACATTTGGTCTCATCTAACCAATAAATGATTATGCCTAACTTTGATCGGCCAACCTAACCACCATCAGAAAGGCTTAACTAAATAATTATTTTATGAATGATAATTTTATTAGTCAATAATCATCAGGCCTTTGGGCTTTCAATGATCATTATACTAATGAACTCATTATCACTCAACTTAATAGGAGGCTATGATTTAGTTATCTATATAACTATTTTATTTTTAAAGATCTAATAATTTTAGAGAATTTAATTAACATATTTTAAGAAGAGGAAGAAATTCAGCGAGCCAATTTCGATCCTTCCACTGACTTTGAAAAGTCAAATAAAAAAGGATCTAATCTAAACTAGCATTAGGAGCACCTAAATCAATCAGACTAATTTACCTAATTGACATAGGTAAGTCCAAATCACCAAGTGATCTAATCAAAATCTAATTCACCAAGATGGCCAGATAAGTGAGATCAGTGGAAGGGATATGCTATTAACTCGTCAAAGGTCAAATCATTGTGAATAGCTCTTAATTAAAAACTACTGATTAAAATGCCAAACTTACCTTAGATACCATCTAGTTTATTAGTTTCAATTTAACCAACTTAGTAATTTCGGGTTCGACTATATGGCCATGAATCAAGTCTATTTGGTTCTCGTCAAACGCATGGACTTGACCAACTACAACTACTATAATTGAGTCTATAGAGTTTTTAATCTAATTTAAAATAATATTTAATTAGATTTGATCAACTACTCTAAATTTGTCCATTCTTTAACTAATCTTAGGTCTAATCCAATTTGTGGACCTAATTCATTTAACCTAATAATCCATAAGTTTATGATTAATGACTTAGGATCTTAATTCATAATTCTAGATACTAAATTATTTTACTTAATTTTAATTAAATTTATGGGCTGAGGGTTAGAGTTTGGCATTTTAAAAAAAATTTTTAAATTTTGAAAGATTATTTACAACTTGGCATTGTTCACAAATAACACTAGTCGTAGGGTTTAATATGAAACTATGTACACTACATAATACTAAATCATGAATCAAATTTTAAATCCTATCTAAACATGCATTCATGATCAAAAATTAGATTAAAATCTAATTTATCATATCATAAAAATTAGATCTAATCTAAAAATTTTATGATCAACTATAAGATTAAATACATACAATGACAATCTTTGCACTGTAGGGATAAACCCTACAGCAGGATAATCTTTTATCCATACGATCATGATTTTAATTTTTTAGATTTAATTAATTAAATTATTAGATTAATATTTAGATTAAATTTAAATTATCAATCTAAACATACAAGCATATCATGTTTAGCGAACCCTCACTCTGATACCATTTGAAAGGATACAGTGTAGGGTTTATAGTGCTACTTTCAAATTTTTTTAAAAAAATAGCAAAAATATAGTAAAAAAATAATTAATCTAATTAATTATCTACTGATCATATCAGAATATTAAACCCTACACTAAGGATCTAAACATAATATGTATGCATTTATATATATCTAAAAAATAAAACTATACAATAAACTATTTACTACATCTATGTGTTCAGAACATAATATATTTTCGTAGATAGTTGATCACCATGATTTGATCATCATCAAGGAGGTCTGCTGGTCACAACATAGCCACAAAAATGTCTAGCCTTCATGGATCGTCCATACGAGGCTCCTGATCGTAATTGGCTTCCCGCGAGTGCTAGCTCGACGTCAGAATGCTTCACGGGGCTATTTTGATCAAACAGCTTCGATCTTCATCTACAGACTTTATAAATACTCTGAGTTTTTGGTAAACATAGTAGAGAGATAGAGGAGATTTTTTCTAAAATTTGGTGGGCTCACAATACTCATAGCTCACACAAACTCTTTTCGAACCCTAGACTCAAAACCTAGGGCAGCACTCTCACCCAAACCCTGCGTACTAATTTCTATGAAACTTTTCCTCAAATTTTTTTTTTGAATTTTCTCCATACAACAGGGGGCTCACGAACTAGGTTTCTCACTCTCTATCAGATGTTGCGCACCCAAAAAAATCCACTAATTTAAAGAAACTCTTTTCTGCATTCATAATGCGTGGAAGGATGAGATCAAGTTGGTTTTTGATTCAAATTCTAACTTGATTTGAATTCAAACCAAAACCACCTGATCATATCCATTTAGGGAATGAGAAAGAGGGGTGTGTGAGCTCTCATGTGCATGAAAAAACTTCACGAGAAAACATTTCTCATGTAGAAAATAGGGCGCACAAATTGAGGTGGTGCATGGATAAGGAGTTGGTTTGACATTTGAATCTCACTCAAACTTAAACCACCAATCCTTATCCACAAGGGGGGTGAGATACCAGGTTGTGGGCTTCTTCTGTGCGTGGAGAAACATACAAGATACTTTTTCTCATAGAAAATTATGGGCGTAGAAGAGATGAGGTGATGCAGGAAGAGGACTAGTCAAACTAGTCCAAATCGATTTTATCCAATCAGGCCAAGTCCAAACCAATTTAGCTAGGTCCAATTAGATCATATTAAATATAACCAATTTAGGTTTAATTATGCTCAATTAAATCTTAATAAAATTAAAAATTGATCAAGTCCAATCCTAATCAAATCAGAGATCAAACCTCCTCGGTGATTAGGTCATCTCATAACCTAATCAGGTCAAATCTAACTTAATCTAATTTAATTGAACTTGAATCAAAAATAATTACTCAATTAAATTTAGTTAATTAGCAATCAAATTACTAATAAAATTTTTCATAAAATCAGAGTTCAAATCCGGTAGGTCATCGAACAATAGAGTTCATCGATATGAAATTCTAACCGAAGAGTTCCAGTCCAGTGGGACTCTTGACCCCGGTGTCCAAAATAAATGGAACTTATGATCATAAAGTCCATACTTTTGATTAGAGAGTTTCAAAGAAGTAGGACTTAGTATCCTAATGTTACAGGATATTTGGTCGAAGAGTCCCAATCCAGTGGGACTCTTGACCACAGCCAACAGATTAGGTAGAAATCTTTAGTATATGTGACTCCACAGGTTCGAACCTAAGTCGATAGCATAAGAACCATTTCTTGTACCAATCAAAGTAACCATCTAGCAATGATATCTGATGTTCGAATAGATCGAATAGTCGTAATTGCAACAATCAGAACCTACGCGAATATGATTACGAAGTAACCATCTAGCAATGATACCCGATGTTCGGATAGATTGAATAGTCGCAATTGCAATAATCAGAACCTACGTAAATATGATTACCGTATAATTCAACCCTATGACCTCTGTATAATAGATGACTTCATGTTAGACTGTCAATCCTAGAAAATACATCCATGTCATGTCTTAAAGAAATTAGTCCCATGACTCCTCACTAAGACTATTCTGGCCAAGGCTTTGCTAGATTAAAATATAATTGAATACAGCTCTTGAAATCAAAAATAGTCAATCCCATCTTGATACATGCACCGACTCCTCAAGTACTTGATTATATCCTCATCATTGAATTAAAAATTCAGATAATCTGGTACTAAAGTATAGTGAGTTGCTTGGAAGTCACCATGGTAATCTCAGATCGGAGGAACATTAATACCCATATTCCATCGAAGCTAATCTTAATAGGAAAAAAGCTCCAAAATTAGTCACGTTCAGTGTAGATATATCCATACATCTCATTTGCATGCCATACCAGTATCTCAACATTCTTTGGTTATGAGGACAACCAATCTATATGGCACACAACGACCTATACTCGATAAACGTTATCGTCCTAAGTAACAACATATCATTTAATCATGAATTATTTTAAGAACTTAACGATAAATCCTCCTTTGTCGAATCTGAATAGTCCCATAGACTTCATCACAACACAGGAGTTCATTAGAAGACAAAAAAAATTATGATGAAAAATACCAAAATAATTTTTATTAATTTATAATTTAATTACAAAAGTATAGCTCAACCGTTAACAGGCTGACGACTGACTTTGAAACATATTTTCAATAATTTTTATATCAACAAAAGACAAAAATGATTATGTTACTTGTTTTTTTATATCTCCATTTAGAATACTTGATATCATGTATGATATTTTTTTATATTATTTTAACTTTTTAATCTAAAAATTTTATAATATTTGATGTGCAAAATATATTTTTTTTAGAAAAAACATATATCACACGGGTTATAATTTAGTTATACGTATTAAGGCGAAAGCATTTACCATATTCTGCCATGTGTCTATTTTTCTATGTATATTTTTTCAAACTTCTTTAATCGCGCGGTCACTTCTTTCTCATCCATCTTGCATTGTCCATCACGATCGGATCACTCATCGCCCGTTTTGCTCGTGGCTATGACATCTTGCACCGTCCATCATGGCTACAGTGTCCTCCATGTGCGCTGCCACATCGCAGCTCTCGCACGAAAGAAGGCTACGTAGAAGGCCGATTGCCCTGCCCCAATCTTACATCTCCTAAATCCTTCATGTCTCTTCAGACTTCGATGATGATGAGGTCGATAGCCCGCATGGGAGTCTTGATGAGAGCAAGATTCAGACCTGGAGCTCACAGACTACTGAAATAATCTCATGATTGTGGTTCGAAATGATGGAACTAATGCTGGCCATGCTACCAATAAGCCTCTATATCTGCCTGTTCGAAGCTTGAAATAATGTGTCCAGGATTCACGGTTAATGGATTCCTGTAATGAATTCATTAATGAATCCTCTGGCTTAGTTAATGGAATTAAAGAGTCTAGAAATTTTGATGCTCTAAATTCAGAGAATGGACCAGAGGGGAGTGCTGTTCTTCGATCTCCTATTCCATGGAGATCGAGATCAAGAAGGATGGAGGTGAATGATGGATCAGCTTTAGGTACAGGTGTGAAGATCCCTCTCCTCACCACCTTCCTCGGCTTCCCCTAATGGGAAATCCATCTTTATCGTGGTGGCAAAAGAAATAAATAACAAATAGTTAAACTTTGATGCCCTTTGCCTCCAAAAGAAAGGGAAAAAAATGCACCGAAGGTCCCTGCCTCTCCTCCTCCTTCCATTCCTCTCCTCATCTGTCCGTAGCATGCTCCGACCGTGGTGCCACTACCTTGATCGCTGACATAAGCACCGCGTGAATCGCTTCTCTCTTTGTTCTCTCCTATTTTGTTCATGGTTGCCTACCATTATCTTTGCTGTAGTTTGCTTTTGGTCTATTGACACTCCTAACCAAGATGCTAGGATCATTCACTAGTGTAATTAGCAATGAAGGATATTATCCAATCAGCAGTGCTGTTCGTCTTCTGGTAGACGTGCCTAACAGTCGTCATAGAGAAATGATGAAGAGACTTTTGAATATCATAAATCAATGGATAGACCGTGGGCTACTCCACAACATTATCTCTATCCCCATTTCAGGTTGAGGAAGTGCCATATAATCGCTTGGATGATCCCTTTTTTTATTATTTTGCTTACATAATCTCATGAAAAACTTTTTTTTAAATGTTTTGGGTAGTTAACAACTTTATTTTCATTAGTGGTAATACTTTGTTTTGCTTTCATCTATGTGTGCAGCTGAGCAATGTTAGGAGTGATACAGAATTTTATTCTTGCATCCATGATCATGTGTGTGGCTCTAATAAAATAGAAGCATCAATCTCCATCCGCCATGTATGATGTTCTCCATTTAATACGTGTTCAGGGGTTTTACTTTGATGAGAATTACCTCCTCTTTGATCCGAATGCCACAAAACCTTAGCCATCATCTAAGCCTCCATATTTGGCCGCTCCGGCCACTCCAAACCTCCCACCCAATTAAGACTCTTAAGGATGGAAAAACAGTGGAAAAACCTGGGGAAAACATAGGAAAAACTAAAAAATAAGGAAAAGATGGAAAAAAACTGAAAGATAAGACCTTTTCCCATGTAGATTGATCATTCTTTTTTCTTTTCAATTCTTTTCTTTTTGGGAGGTCCATAAGGAAGGAGAGTATCTTTGGGAGATTGGAGGGCTTTCTTAGATTCCAATTGGGGGGATAGATGGCAGTCGGTTGCAGTGAGTGAGGGGGAGGCACGGCCGTGGCATAGGAGGGGTAATTGAGATCCTAGTCATGGAAGAAGCTTAGAGGCGGGCAATCGAGGGGATGCAGTGGTGGAGTGTGAGAGGTGAGGTCGTTTAGCTATTCAGTTCAGAGATGTCTGTCCGTCCATAATATTCATTCTACGGTGCATCTGATGATGATGCCATTATTGCATGAAAAGTTATAAAATTCTTACTTTAATTTTTATTTTAGTACTATAAATCTAATATAATATCTAATATATATATACACACACATACACACAATGAGGAGATGGCTCGTGGAAGAATGGAGCCGAAGTGGAGTGGCATAAGAGGAGGAATGGAGGTGCTTGAAGAGTTCGATGGTCGATTCAAACCAATAAGGAATGGATGAGAGGTACTCTTACAATCCAATAGAACTATTTATCCAATACCTCGGTGTATCGCACCTCTCCACTAAGATATAATAAAATAGATAAATTGGATATTATTTTTAGAAAGTCATGTCCCATGCGCATGGGGTTATAACCTAGTATGTTGTTTATTAGCTAGTAGTATGCATTGCTTGTTCGCCAATAACAAATACATGCGGTGCATGTGAGATGATTCCATTTGCAAAGAGAACCCAATGTGCCATGTGTTGCGGGTATATAGAAATTCTATGGCTTCCATCGTATACTTATCTATCTTCTTAGATCTTGTTGTTAGACCACTCCAAAGGGGTATTGATCTCAAGTTCAGATATATGTCGCTGACATATTTTATAATCATCTCAATAGAATTTTTCAAGTCGTTTCTTATATTATCATAATTAAGAATAATAAATTAGATTTCATAAGCAAAATAATTATCCATCGTGGCTTATAGTGGATGTATTAATTATCCATGATGGATAATCATGGATTAAGTAATTATCCACAATTTAGATATACTTAAACAATAACTATACCATAATATCTAGGGCAACGGCGGTTTGTCCCTTCTCTATATATAAAGAGGTAGGGATGGGTATCTTTTAGAAAAACATATAAATCTTTTTTCATTATCTTCCTCTCCAAGACTCTGGAGGGTTTTTTATTGAAAAATCTCCAGCAAGTGAACTTTCGGTTATAGGTTGAAGATAGCAACTATCTAAAGCTCCCTCCGATCTCCAAACTTGTCTCATCACCGATCCAAAGCTTAGAATGCATTTGATGGCTAGGAAAAATCATGGCTCTTTAATTCCACAATATTGAAAATATATTATTTTACATGAAAGTAGATGTTTTTTTAGGTTAACTTTAATGATAATGTGTCAAATAAAAATGAATAAGATGAAGCAAATTTATTATTAGAAGTATGAATGGTATATTAATAGAGGTAGAAGATGTTAGATTATTGGATATTATAGTCATGTGTTGTATTAGAAAATATATCATACACAACTAAAATTTTAAATCCTTCTTCTTCATTATTTTGCAAGGAGACTTTTTGGCAATCATCAAATAATTTTCTCGATCAATAACTTTTGTTACTGTCGAATCTTGACTCTTGTTGGAGAAGATTGGAGTTGGCAGCAACGATCGTCCCGGTGGCGAGACTTGCAAATCAAATTCTGACTAGAGGTGGCTCTAGTAGGGATCTTTTGATACTTAAATTAGAATCCTGGCAATAGAAATGAAGCATGCGAATTAGAAAAGTGTCATACCTGAGGGTCCTGTTAAGATCTCTATTTATAGAGAAGGCTTGGAGCCATTTATGGGGAGAAATTATCGGTTGATTTTGGCCGAATCATGCATAATGTGCGACGTTGGTGGTATTAGATATATGTGCCCTAAAAGTCAGAATTGGCTGACACTTGTAATACACTTTTAGGGGCAAAATTATAATTTTGACTATAATCAATAAAATGGATTATTTTCTATCACATATGTGTATTTAGTGTCTGTGATACATCCTTTGAGTTAATGGTAATGATAATTCATATTTTCAAGAGTTGAAAATTTAAGACATGAATAATCATTATTAACTCATAAAATGCTTCTGACCATAGAATCATCACGAGGATGGTGATTGATCCGAAAGGTTGGTGTATAATTGCTTCTCTTTAATAGATGAGTCTTGAGTCTACGGTGTGGAGACATCGGAGCGAGAGTACAAATACTCGTTAGAGAATGAGGGCACTGAGCGTGACCACCTCGAGTAGTCATTAGGAAGTCTACCTTCTCGTCAATGACTGACTCGATGCTGCAGTGGTGTGTCTGATTCTTTAACCTGAGGTGCATCGATAGTTCACCTTGAGGGTGTTATAGTTTGACTACACCATAACTCAATCTCCTAGCCATTCAAAATCCTGAGGTGTATGTTGGCTATAGCATGTTCATTGTAGGAACTGGATTGCATCAAGATGGAATCTATCTACCTCGGTGGTAGAGGAGCAGCCCTATGATGATCATAAGAATCAAGTCCTAGAAGCCCATGGCCATGGCAGAGTGAAATAATAGAAAGAGTTTCTATTTAAGTTTTTACATCGGACTTGAATCGAATGATTACATCATATGACAGAAACTAGGGTTTGACGAGTTCACCTTAACCCTAATCTGATTGGAGCTCAAGATAGAAGAACTTAATCACATAGGTAGCTGCACCAAGAGGTTCGCATTCAGCTCTGATGGGTTGCCACCATATACTGCTAGGTGTCACTGGTGGATTTTGGGAGCAATTAGAATGATTTAGATGATCGATCATTCTAGCTGTTCGAATCAGAAGAGTTCTGATCCATCGAAAGGAAGTTTCGATGATGTCGATGATAGAGATCATGACATATCCCATTACCATACAGAACTGAACCTAACTGGGTCACACAAACAAGGGTTTGAATCTGGTGATCATCAATTGAACTGATCCAGTTCAATTGATCTGAATGAGATTCAATTAGGTTTAAAAAAATCGTGCTAGCACTCGATTGAACCTAACGTTCTTCTTTTACTATCATAAATAGTTGTCCTGACTGAGCCAAAGAAGTTTGTGCTCGATCAGAGGCCTTCACTTGGTCTGACTGGAGCCTGTCCAGGTCAGAAAAAAATTATCTTATTTTGTAAGATAATACCTGCCATTTTTGGTCATCTGTCATTTCTCATTCTTTGACTTTGGTCAAAAGTTGACCTTTGATTGGTCAAATATTGACCATTGACACTTTGACTTCAGTCCACGTGTCACGCACCTATTGGAGAGCTGGTGGAGGCTTATCGTCCTACTAGAACCTGGTAAGAAGGAGGGCGCACACCGCGCCTAGGAGTCCCTGTTGGATAGGGACTCCATCTTCTTTTTGAATTCCGATTAGACTCCTCCTAAGAACCAACTTTGACTGATCTTAGGCACCATCTAAGGATGAATCCAAGGGACTCTATTTTTATCAATCAGATTTAGATCTGATTTCACAAAGAGTTGTGATTGATTGGGAAGAAGAGGAGTTGGATCACGCATAGTCTATAAATAAGATCCTGCACCCAACTCAAAGAGAACACAATTTCCACACCCAAGGGCTGCCTCTCTCCCCTCCTCCATGCCAAGTCCATCATCTCCCTCTCCTCTCCATGCCCAAAGTAGTTTGGGATCTTAGTTGGTGCAATCTAGATGAGAGAAAGATGATAGAAAGTTAGAAGGCTGCGCTGCTGTAAAGGACAACCGCTGATCTTCGAAAGCTGTTTTGAAGATCCTCCAAATTAGATTCAGATATGATTTTTGGCGATGTGATAGAAAAAAAGAGGATCTCTAGATTCAACCTGAGTGAATACTGATAGAGGCCAGGCACTTGCGTGGCTAGATCCAGAACCTTCTGCTGCTTACAGGATCATCAACGAGTAATAGTATTATCCTACATCAAGATAAATTTAATTTAATTTAATTTATCTAGATTTTATTTTTATTATTAAAATAATAAAAATTAGATCTAAAATATCCTAGATCTAATTTAAATCAAAGAAAAAAATTTTGAAATATATCTCTTGATCGATTAGATCTGAACGAACCTGATCCGAAAAATCAGAATTTTTCTTCAACTGATATCAGAGCCAAGGTTCTAAAGTATTTAGATCTAATTTTAAATTTATTTTAATTAAAAAATAAATAATTTTAGATGTCACATGAGATGTGATCAGATCTGAAATCAGAAAAAATTAAAATTAAATGATTTGGATCTAAGATTAGAAAATATGCATGACTAGTTCTAAAATAGAATAGTTCTATAGAATAGTCTTGCATGTTTTCAATTTAATTTGATTAAATCATATTTTAGATCTATTTATTTACTATTTTTTGATATTATAATTATTATAATAACATCTAAAAAATAATAAATAAAAATTATTTAATTTTAAACATCATATGAGATATGATTGATGCATGTCTAGACTAGTTGTAGAATAGTTCTACATAGTTATCTAGATTAGAATTTATTTTGATAAGATCAATTTAAATCTAATTTTTTAGATTATTATGAGATAATTTAGATCTGAAAATATGCATGATTCGATACATGAGATGTATGCAAAATATGCCATGATTAGATCTAATTTGTATATGAGATATATGATATAGATCTAAAACTATTTTGTAGTATTGCATGTTCCTGATTAAGGCGTTCCTCTTGGACCGTCCGATCATAAGAACAAAGAAAGATTTAAAGGCCCTCTCCTTCCCATCCGATGGGATATTCTTATGACATGTAGGGGTGCTGCGCGTTCGTCCTTAATCAGAAATCCAAAACTTACTTTCTGCAAAATCCTAGATCCTGAAACCCTAAAATTTATTATGCATATTTTATTTATGAACCCTACTTAATTAAAAATTAAAATTATAAAATATTAATTAGGTCTAAAATTGAGAATTTCAGATCTAAGACATATTCATAATACTGGGTTCGGAACTTGGGTAGCTCAATTAGGTCTAAGCGGTTGATCAAACCGAATCAAGAGTTGGTTAGATGGGATCAACAATGCTTAAATTGACCAGCCTAATAGGATTAAGTCTGGGTCAAGATCGAGTCACGATCAAGCAAGACCTAATTAGGCTCAGAGGTTAGAGTCTGGATTGTAGGCTAACCCAATTGGTTCTAACTCAACAATTTGGTGTCTAAGGTAAGTTTGGCACATACGACCGACTGATTTTTAATTGGAAAGCTACTCGACCTGAATGCGTTCTTGTACGAGTTAATGGCATATTCCTTCCATCGGTCTCACTTACCTGGCCATATCTGTTGACTCAGTTCTGATCTGAGGTGGTCAATAATCCGAGCTAACCCATGCCACTAGGTTAGTCATAATTGTTATGACTATGACAAGTCTAGTTTAATGAGACCTGAATCAATTCTTCCTAAGAAAAGATTAAGTCTGAGGTCTTCCACCATTGTAGATGTGCGGGACCCTTTTCGGGGTTGATTGTTCTCGACTGGATACAGTGGCTCAGTTGCACCGAAAAGATGCAACCATGTCTATTAGGCATTGGATGCTATGGGCTGGAGGATGAGTTGGGCTCAATATTTTGGATACGGTGAGAGACTCAATTAGGAATCCAGTCTGTGCAAATGGATGGGTCTGACTTAACTAAGGAGTGGATCAATATTTTGGATACGGTGAGATTCATGAATTAGAGACCAAGTTTGGGTGCACCATGATTAGAGAATCATTGAACAAGAGTTGTTCACTCATTGGCTAACCCATCACCAATAACTGTTAGGTGAGGTGATGAGTCAGTTGGTGAGACCGCACCACCCACTAGAAATCATTAATCATGGAGATTTTTGCATCTCTACAGAGGAAGTGTAGGGATCCGAGAAAATAGTGGAGCTAATTTGTTTAAAAATAAAATTTTTAAATAAATTGGATCAAGTCATAATTATAGTATCTAACTAGAATCTTTGACTCTCTATAGGAAAATGTCTGCGTCCAACCCATTAGCACGTATCCTGGACACACATAGACTGACCGAACCTAATTATAAAGATTGGCTCAGGAACTACAAAATCATTTTGGATTCGAGAAGTTAACCCATGTATTGGACCAGGACCCTCCCACCTTACCAGTCTATCCATCCACTGAACAGAGAGCATCTCTGAAAAAATGGATAGACGAAGATAATAAGGCCAGATATTACATATTGGGCTCGATGTCTGATGAGCTCCAGCATCAACATGAAGATATCGGACTGCTCGCCAAATGTTGGCTCACCTGTAGGAGATGTTTGGTGAACAGAGTCGCGCAGCCAAATATCAAGTCACGAAATAACTTTTTAAGGCTAAGATGCGCATGATGGGACAGTCAGTCCAAGATCACTGTCTGATGATGATCAAGGACTTTGAAAGAGCTTGAGAAGCTCGATGTGAAGTTAGACTTGGATCTGCAGAATGATGTTATTCTGCAATCCTTGACTGATGCATATGGGCAATTCATCATGAATTACCACATGCATAAACTTCAAAATTCCTTGGCCGAATTAATGAATATGCTGGTCACCGCTGAGCTTTCTATGAAAGATTCTAAAGGCTCAGTTCTTGCTATGGAACGGACTTCTTCCAAAAGAAAAGTCTTCTGGAAAGAAAAAGAAGTCTGCGAAAAAGCAGAAGATGAAAGAAGCAAAGAAGAAGAAGGCAAAGCCAAAGAAGAAGGCCACTATCAAAGAAAAGTATTTCCATTGCAACAGCGACGGCCATTGGAAGCGGAACTGCCCTACTTACCTGGCCATCCTAAAGAACAAGAAGGAAGGTCCTTCTGGAGGTATGCTCGTTATTGAGTCTAACCTTACGGTTTCTTCTGCATCCAGTTGGGTGCTTGACTCTGGATTCTAGTGCTCACCTATGCACTTTCATGCAGGATCTTGAGGATAGCAGGAGGCTGAGGGATGGAGACATGATCCTACGCATCGAAAATGGAGCAAGAGTTGCTGCAGTGGCGGTGGAAACATATCCTCTTCGATTACCATCTGGTTTAGACTTAGTTTTGAAAGACTGTTATTATGTGCCTGCAGCTAGTAGGAATTTGATTTCTGTTTTATGCTTAGCACTAGAAGGCTATGTGATTACCTTCTTTAAGGACCATTGTAACATTCTTTATGAAAAAAATAAAATTGTAAATGGTTTTCTTATTAACGATCTTTATTAGCTACATATTGATGTATCTATTCTAACTATCGAGCAAAACGTGAATGCCAAACGACCTAGGGATAGTCCAAACGATAGGTATCTATGGCACCTGAGATTAGGTCATATAGCAGAAGATAGGATCAACAAATTGGAAGAAAAATAGGCTATTGAGTCCGTTGACTTTCGAGTCATATCCAACTTGTGAATCTTGTCTTCAAGGCAAAATGACTAAACTCTCTTTTGTAGGACATGGGGAAAGGATCATAGATCTTCTTGCCCTAGTACATACTGATGTGTGCGGCCCATTTGATGTGCCGGCTAGAGGCAATTTTGTCTACTTCATTATCTTTATCGATGATCTATCTAGGTATGGGTATGTGTATCTTATGAGACACAAGTTTGAAGCTTTTGAAAAGTTCAAAAAATTCAGACATGAAGTAGAAAAATAAACTAAAAAATTTATTAAGATTCTTCGATCAGATCGAGGAGGTGAATACCTTAACCGAAAATTCCTAGACTATCTCAAGAAAAATGGCATAGTCTCTCAATGGACTCCACCAAGAACATCTCAACTCAACGAAATTTCAGAATGGAGAAATCGGACTCTATTGGATATGGTCTGATCCATGATGAGCTTCACAGACCTTCCTGATTTTCTTTGGGGACACTCATTGTTAACTTTAATTTATCTACTGAATAGGATTTCCTCTAAAATTATTTCTACCATACCGTATGAGATATGGCACGATAAGAAACCAAGTCTGAGTCATCTCAGAATTTGGATTGTTCGACTCATGTCAAAAGATAACAAGCGGACAAGTTAGAGTTTAGGTCCTTTAGAGCTCGATTCATAGGATATCCTAAAGAGTTATTAGGATACTATTTCTATATTCCAGAAGACCACAATGTGATTGTGAGTCGACATGCCATCTTTCTTGAAAAATAGTTTATTCAAGATAGCGGCATTGGAAAGTAGATTAAGCTTGATGAGAAAGTCTCACAAGTACAACGAGCTAAGGACCAATTGGAACCAAATCAAGTTGAGCCAATAAGAACACTACCTCCTCTACCTCATAGATCGAAAAGAGTTTTTCGTCCCTCTGAAAGATACTTAGGTATTATTTCAGAGGAAGTAGAGAAAATGTTCCTCGTAGGTAATGGTGCTCATGGTGATGATCCCAAAATCTACAACGAGGCGATATCAGATATCGACTCCGAGAAATGGCTAGAGGCAATGCAGTCAGAAATTGACTCGATGCACTCAAACCAAGTCTGGACCTTGGTAGATCCACCAGAAGGTATAGTACCTATTGGATGTAAATGGATCTTCAAGAGAAAGATTGGTGCAGATGGAAATGTGGAGACATTCAAGGCTAGACTAGTGACAAAAGGTTATAGTCAACGCGAAGGCATTGACTATCAGGATATCTTTTTTTCAGTGGCTATGCTAAAATCCATCCGCACATTGCTTGCCATTGCAGCCTATTTCGATTATGAAATATGGCAAATGGACGTGAAAACGATTCTTAAATGGATATCTTAAGGAAGATATCTATATGGAACAGCCGCTAGGTTTCACATCCAGTGATACTGATCATAAGGTTTGCAAGCTGCAAAGGTCCATATATGGACTTAAGCAAGCATCTCGGAGCTAGAACATTCGTTTCAATGATGTGATCAAAAAGTTTGGTTTCATCAAAAATGAAGAAGAATCGTGTGTCTTCAAAAAGGTCAGTGGAAGCGCTGTTGTCTTCCTTATATTATATGTGGATGACATCCTCCTTATTGGGAATGATATTCTCATGTTGACGATAGTCAAAATATGATTGTCCAAGAAATTCTCCATAAAAGACCTAGGTGAAGCATCCTTTATTCTAGAAATTAATGTCTATAGGGATAGACCGAATAGGATGCTAGGACTTTCATAGAAGATGTACATAGAGAAAGTACTAAAGATGTTTAGTATGAAAAACTCTAAGAAGGGATTAATACCCTTCAGACATGGTATTCATCTTTCCAAGAAGATGTGCCCTAGCACACCTGAGGAAATAGAATGCATGAGCAAGATCCCTTATGCTTCTGCAATAGGGAGCCTCATGTATGCCATGCTATGTACACGACCTGATATAGCCCATGCTGTGAGTGTCACAAGCAGATATCAGTCAAATCCAGATGAAGAATACTGAACTTCTGTGAAATGTATCCTTAAGTACTTAAGAAGAACTAAGGATAATGTCTTTGGTAACAAGAACTCTAAACCAGAAACAGACACATCGATTGTAGATGATCGAAAGTTGACATCTGAGAAGTTGTTTGTATGCAATGGTGTTGCTGTCAGCTAAAAGAGTTCCAAGCAAACTGTGATAGCAGACTCCACCATGGAAGTAGAATATATCGCTGCATCAGAGACTGCGAAGAAGCATTCTGGTATAAAGAAGTTTGCTAAAAATCGAAGTAATCCATCAAATGCCATTCCCTTTACTGCGATAACAATGGTGCCATCTTGCAAGGAGCGAGGTCTCACCAAAATTCAATACATTGAGCGGCGATAACCACCTCATCCACAATTATCTGAGAAGGATTACGTCGAGGTCAAGAGAGTCAACTCCACAGATAATGTGGCTGACCCACTTACAAAGCCATTGGGCTATCAGAAGATCGAAGCCCACCTTGAGAAGATGGGACTTAGACTTATAGCCAATTGGTTTTAGGATAAGTAGGAGATTGTTAGATATATGTGCCCTAGAAGCCAAAATTGGCTGACACTTGTAATACACTTCTAGGGACAAAATTATAATTTTGATTATAATCAATAAAATGGATTATTTTCTATCACATATGTGTATTTAGTGTCTGTGATACATCCTTTGAGTTAATGGTAATGATAATTCATATTTTTAAGAGTTGAAAATTTAAGACATGAATAATCATTATTAACTCATAAAATGCTTGCGACCATAGGATCATCACGAGAATGGTGATTGATCCAGAAAGTTGGTGTACAATTGCTTCTCTTTAGTAGATGAGTCTTGAGTCTACGGTGTGGAGACATCAGAGCGAGAGTACAGATACTCATTAGAGAACGAGGCACTAAGCGTGACCACCTCGAGTAGTCATTAGAAATCTACCTTCTCGTCAATGACTAACTCGATGCTCATGTGTGTGTCTGATTCTTTGATCTGAGATGCATCGACAAGTTTCACCTTGAGGTGTTATAGTTTGACTATACCATAACTCGATCTTCTAGCCATTCGAAATCCTGAGGTGTATGTTGGCTATAGCATGTTCATTGTAGGAATTGGATTGCATCAAGATGGAATCTATCTACCTCGGTGGTAGAGGAGCAGTCCTATGATGATCATAAGAATCAAGTCCAGAAGCCCATGGCCATGGCAGAGTGAAATAATAGAAAGAATTTCTATTTAAGTTTTCACATCGGACCTGAATCGAATGATTACATCATATGACAGAAACTGGGTTTGACAAGTTCACCTTCCAATCTAGGGGTTCAAGATAGAAGAACTTAATCACACAATAGCTGCACTAAGAGATTCGCATTCAGCTCTGATGGATTTCCACCATATACTGCTAGGTGTCACTGATGGATTTTGGGAGCAATTAGAATGATTTAGATGATCGATCATTCTAGTTGTTCGAATCAGAAGAGTTATGATCCATCGAAAGAAGTTTTGATGATGTCGATGATAGAGATCATGACATATCCCATTACCATATAGAACTAAACCTAACTGGATCATATAAATAAGAATTTGAATCTGGTGATCATCAATTGAACTAATCCAGTTCAATTGATCTAAATGAGATTCAATTAGGTTCAAGAAAATCGTGCTAGCATTCGATTGAACCTAACGTTCTTCTTTTACTATCATAAATAGTTGTCCTAACTGAGCCAAAGAAGTTTGTGCTCGATCAGAGATCTTCACTTGGTCTGACTAGAGCCTGTCCAGATCAGAAAAGGATTGTCTTATTTTGTAAGACAATACCTGCCATTTTTGGTCATCTGTCATTTCTCATCCTTTGACTTTGGTCAAAAATTGACCTTTGACTGGTCAAATGTTGACCATTGATACTTTGACTTTTGTCCATGTGTTACGGACCTATTAGAGAGCTGGTGGGGGCTTGTCCCCCTGCCAGAACCTGGCAAGGAGGAGGGCGCACGCTAAGGGTGGTGTGCGCCCAAGCAGGAGGCGCCCAGGAGTCCCTATTGGACAGGGACTCCATCTTCTTTTTGGATTCCGATTAGACTCCTCCTAAGAATCAATTGACTGATCTTAAGCACCATCTAGGGATGAATCCAAGGAACTCTATTTCCATCAATCAGATTTAGATCTGATTTCATAAAGAGTTATGATTGGTTGGAAAGAAGAGGAGTTGGATCATGGATAGTCTATAAATAAGACCCTGCATCCAACTTAAAGAGAACACAATTCCCACACCCAAGGGCTGCCTCTCTCCCCTCCTCCATGCTAAGTCCATCATCTCCCTCTCCTCTCCACGCCCAAAGTAGTTTGAGATCTTAGTTGGTGCAATCTAGATGAGAGAAAGACGACAGAAAGTTAGAAGGCTGCGCTGCTGCAAAGGACAACTGCTGATCTTCGAAAGCTATTTTGAAGATCCTCTAAATCAAATTCAGATCTGATTTTTGGAGACGTGATAAAGAAGAAGCGGATCTCCAGATCCAATCCGAGTGGATACCGGTAGAGGCCAGGCACTTGCGTGGCTAGATCCAGAACCTTCTGCTGCTTACAGGATCATCAACGGGTAATAGGATTACCCTACATCAAGGTAAATTAAATTTGATTTAATTTATCTAGATTTTATTTTTATTATTAGAATAATAAGAATCAGATTTGAAACATTCTAGATCTGATTTAGGTCAAAGAAAATTTTTTTTGAAATATATCTCTTGATCCGATCAGATCTGAACGAACTTAGTCCGAAAAATCAGAATTTTTCTTCGGATGGTCGACATTCATGGGATTGGATGATCGTGGTTATCTTATTTGAATCATGACCAGTTGGGGAGAATTATTGCTCGAAAGAGTAGTTTGAATCAGCCGAAACTACCAATTTGAATAGTTAGCCAAGATAGGATCGATAGATGGCTGAGAACAGGTCGAAGTTCATTTGAGGATGGGTTAGCGATGAGTTGGAGTAGGAAATTAATTCTTCAACTTGTGATGGATGGTTGGCCAAAGATGGATCGAAATTTGATGAGTCAATGGAGGGTAAGAGCCATTCACAGCATGGATACCTAAAGTGTTGGCCATTTGCAGTTGAGACATATAACTGACGATGGGGCGACAGAAATTGAAGACGGGTCGATGAAAACCATGGACCGTTGGGAAATAGTTACTCGGGGGCCTATTCTAGGTGAAAGAAGCTGATGATGAATCGATGGATTCCGATGTAGGGTTGGCGACATCATATTGATGAGCAGTGAACTGGGTTGATAAGTTGAAGGGATCGGTACATACCGATGATGGATCGATCGAGATTGTATGCAGTAATCTAACATGGCTATCGCTGATCAAGCAGGTCGAAGATGGATCGAAAATAATCAATGATGGTTTAGAATTTACAGAAACAACAATTAAGTCTTTCATTATTATTTCCTAACCTCAAGGTTTTCAGCAGACATTGATTTACCTCCAACAACTTTAAACACCAATATTCACTATATTGAGATAGGATTATTAGAAAATAGGAGCAACTCTTTATCTATAAGATTAAATATGTCTATAAAGAAGCTAATAGTGCAATGGATTAAATGATATTATAAGTTGTTAATTATATAGGATGTACTTTATAGATGATCGTGACCTATATTCTTTTAAAGTTGTTGGATATTCTGATAGCCATTAAATTAGTTTACTAAATCCAAATTATCAAGAAAAAAAGTATACAGCTTGCATAAAAAGTTGTCATGCTTCATTTTGATCGGGTAGACCCACATTGAGGTCTGAATCTGCAAAAGTTTTCAGGTCGCTTTTCCTCTTCGTGGCACTCCTAGCCTTAGCCTATAACCCGAGTTTGTGTAGACTTAACCGAGGTATACCGTAAACAGATTGCATAAACATATCGTGCATAATATTTACACACGATAAGGGGTTTTATGTAAGCAACTCATGTCAATTTCAAACTAAACTCGCGTCCGTTTTACCAACATGGCAACGGTCCCTATGACCCTGCACGGGGAGATCACGTGCAAGGGGGGGTGCACACCAAGCCTAAGTAAAAGCGAGGGAGAGCCAGAGACTAGAGATCAGGACTGCTCGCCGGAGGGGCCGTGTGAGAGAGACGATGACGGCGGCAGCGGCCGCCGCCAACGCCGTGGCTTCTCTCGCCCCCGCCTCTTCTTCCCTCATCCGCCACTGCTCCGCCGCTCGCCTCCTCCTCCTCTGCCGCACCGGAAACCCTAGGCCCACCGTCCGGCAATCAGGAACCCCGGCGAGCTTTCCGGACACTCTGCCGCTCCTCCTCCGCGGCCCCTCCCCTCTTTTCCGCCGCCCTCTCGTCTTCGCTCCGTCTCCTGACCTTCCCGCTCCAAGATGGAGACTCTTTTGCAGCAGAACTCTCCCGGCTGATGCCGAGGCATGTGAGAAGCCGGCGGCAGAGGCCGGCAAAAGGATTCGGGAGTTCCGGAAGCGTCTGAGGATTGTTGACGTGAAGGGCGGACCTGACGAAGGGATGGACCGGTTAGGGCAGGCGCTTGCGATCAGAGGTTGGGTACGGACTTGTCGGGTTCAGAGCAGCGTGACGTTCATCGAGGTGAGAATGTAATACCTCAAGAATTGAACACAAATTGAATGAACTCATGCCCGTTATTGCTCGTAAAACCTTCTTCTTTTGTTTCATTCGGAGTGTGGTTTACTTCACTAGGTTCAATATGCCTACTTTTGTATCTACCGATATGAAGCATATGTGTATATCTGTATCTATATATATAAGGGAATTTTATAAAGAAGAAAATAATGCTAACAACATTATATGGTTCAGCATCCTGGGCAAGAAAGAGGGCTTAATAAACAGGGAACGATGGATGAGATGAATGGGATAAAACTTGGAAGGATGTAGTGATAAAATTTAGAGGAGGCATAAGAGTTGTGCCTATTGATGGCAACATGAAGAGGAACTGAATAAGATGGCAAGGACATGTCTAATAAAAGTTATAATGAGGATCTGATAATGAGATTTGCTCTAATTTATACCAGAGGGTCTAGAAAGAAGGGAAAGACCTAAGCTTTTGTTGATAGAAATTGTGAGAAAGGATTCGGGAAGCACATATATCTTAAGATTTAACAGAACAACTTAGGAAATCACAAAACCAACTATAGATATTTAAGACAAGGACTAATAGTCCCATCTCATATTGCTTCCCTTGCCTTTTCCAACTCACTAGAGCTCTATGCTTCCACATACCCTAATTAAGCCAGTGATCTTACCGATGATTGCTGGCTTTTATATTGTTGTGGGAGATTCTCACTTCTTGAATAAAAGTATAAAACAGGAAATATGATACTATCTTCCACACTGTTATTGTGGCTGAGCACCAAGTCAGTATTTGTTGTAAAGTTTGTCAGACTTCTCATTAGTGTATCTCTGACTAGGGATGCCTTCTGATGCTAGCACACTGCTGCAGTTTTATAGTTAGGTTGATTCAGATAGTAAATGATCTATATTCTATGAACAAATGAAATACACCAAATCAAGCTCTTCTAAATGAAGACTCAAACAACCTCAAACTTTTGGTATCTATTGGGGCGATCATGAGTTTGAGAGGATAAGATTACTGCTTGTATGTAGGGATGTTATCTTCGTTATCTTCACAATAATACTGTCTAGTCAAAGTGTAGTATGCCAATAGATTTCAAGTTTTGGGCACTTTGAAGACTGTTCCTTTTTTACCTAGGGATCCTAGTGTCTTTGCTTTTGGATACAAAATTAAAAAGTATAGGTTTGACAGAAATAGTGAGGGAAAGAAGAAAAAATAAGTATATGGTTTGATTTGAATTGACAACTTCTTGCTTGTTGAACTATCAGTCAAAAGCACCCTTCTCCCCCCAACAAGAAATAACATGTAAAGACAAGTAGAAAAGGAAGAAAATATAGTTTGTGTTATTGATACACTCAATTAAAACATGTTCCAGGGTTTAAGAAATTAGAAAAGTGCTAGTAGAGGAGGACATAACTACAAGACTGCCTATAAAGCTTCTTAATGATATACAAGGGCCCACAAAAATAGAGAATTTAGATTACATGGAGCTGGGAAAATATTGTTTAATATAGGTTGTGATTACGTGGGTCCCATGATAGAATCCAAATTATTAGTTTCTAGGAAATTATTATGAATATATTTTATAAAGATTTTTCTGATTGATCAATTGATCTAACAAAGATAGTTTTATATTGTTTCAGCAGATACTATATTCAAAATGATTATAATACTACATTTGGGGATATCTTTTGTGCCTTAGGTTTCATGTCTTTATACATACGTGATAAATTGATTACTGAAATTTTCATTTAGCTGTTTTGTGAAAGCTTCTTATCAAATAGAATAGCAACTTCTTTCAAGATATAAGAGTAATAAATGGAGGAACTATACATCTCCTTGTGTCTTACACATGTTCAATTATGTTATAATCAGCAGCACTTCATTACTGGAGTAAATAATAATGTACTCCTAGCCTGTGTTACAGAAGCATGCAAGCATTGCACATAGCTAGTCGCAAACGATGGTGCTTCTTTTTCTTTATTCTAATAAATCTGTGAACAATTTCACTTTACTAAATCACTTAATAGCTTGTTACTTCTTGATTTACCAGGTAAATGATGGCTCCTGCCTGTCCAACTTGCAATGCGTGATGAATATTGATGCTGAAGGCTATGATCAGGTATTTATTTTTCTGTTTAGATATACTACTCATGCAATATAAAGTCAAACCACCTTGACAAGACCATGAAGTGTGTCACAGCATCATGGGATACTTGGCTCCTTTATATACACTTCTGTTTTAGTGTGCACTCCCTTTTATATTCTATCTTGTTGTTGAGAAAAATAAGGGACATAGATCAACCAAAAGTGAGTGTATTTATCAGCACATATAAAATAAAAATGTCTGGCAAAAAACAATGTGACCCTGAACATTTCATTGGTTGATGGAATCATGCCTTTCCATCAAGTTCCTTTGAGAGTTTGTGAATCTGGCTCAACCAGAGGAGTGATTGATTGCATAGAATTTTATATTGGGCAATTACTACCTAGTTTTAAGGATTATAATTTTTATGAAGAAGCTTTTTAATTGGTGTCTATTTTTCAAAATTCAAACATGCAATTGATAGGGTGGCTAAACTTGATTCAAGGAATGCATCACTAAGGATTCGTAAAGCTAACACATTGAGAGGGTAGAAGGGTTAATCATTATAAGTCATAACATTGTTTCCAAAATATGAAATATGTCATTTATGTGATGATATTATTTATGAGTTATAACTGGGTCCATGTTGTTTCTGGATGTTACATTATCTCTTTCGCTATCATCACAAAATTTGTAAATTTACATAGCTGTTTTGCTGTTAGGTGGAATCAGGTGCTGTCACAACTGGCGCATCTGTACTTGTGGAGGGTATTGTGGTAAGTAGCCAAGGATCAAAGCAGAAAGTGGAATTGAAAGTTGCAAGACTTGTTACGGTAATGAACCTGTTTCACACTCCAATCTTGAATGAACTTCTTAAAGAAAAGTAGAGAAAATTTGGTAGTTGTAATTCTGAAGAAAATGAAATTTAGTTGTGTGAGTAATTTAGATATATTTACATGTGGATGCAGACACACATATCCTTTCCTGATCTTGCTTCTTTGTTATGAAATATGTTTAGATGTTTCACCCTTCTTCTTATCACAGATTGGGAAAAGTGACCCCTTGACATATCCTATCCAGAAGAAAAGAGTAACCAGAGAATTTTTGAGAACCATAGCTCATCTTCGTCCTCGGACAAATACATTTGGTGCAGTATGGTCTTACTCTTTTGAACTATATTTTAATGTTACTATTTTTATTTTATGGCTGCAATGATTGTAAATCTTATCTGATGCTATTTCTAGCTTGGTTGTTTATATTTTTGTTACCTTGAGTCCTTGACTGTTGTTGTTTTTTTGGATGTTTTCGTAAATGTTTAGTTTCATATATATTTGCAAAACAATGTGTTTGAAGTTCGAATGAGATCACAATCAAGGAGCTTTTTCTTTTAATTATGCACTGCACAAAACTTTGTATATCTTTAAAGAACTACAATAATTATGTATGCACATGCCAAAGTTTCATATTATCAATTAAATTGTGCCATATTGGCCAATGTTCAGTGCAATAGCACAGTATGCTGTCATTTGAGGTGTTACAACATGTAGCAAGCAGAAACCTTTTTGGTTTCTTATCTAAATTTTTGATTTGCTTCATAATGGGAAAAGACATGTTTTAAACTTTCAATTCATGTATCTAAATTTACTAGCATGTCATGCTAGGTGACTTTATAATGCAGATCATTGTTGTTCAGTGGAAATGCAGTGACTTTGTTTTGTTGGTGCTCATTTAGGTTACAAGAGTGAGGAATGCACTGGCGTATGCTACTCACAAGTTTTTCCAGGAAAATGGTTTTGTTTGGATCTCAAGCCCAATCATTACTGCTTCAGATTGTGAAGGGGCTGGTGAACAGTTTTGTGTGACTACTTTGGTATCTATTTCAATGCATTTCTTTGAACTAAAATTTTAAAATTATTCGTGCATTTTTACTGCGGTTATACTCACATTAATCAGAATATTTTATATAAGTACGCATTCATTTCTTAGTATACACAGCTGCATGTACATATGCATACATTAAACATATTTTCTTCAATATTTTAAATATAAATATATATATATATATATATATATATATATATATATATATATATATATATAATTTAAGTATAAATTCAATAATCTTTCATCATGTTTCGAAGAACATATGTTTTCTTTTTGAGCCTTGACATCCCTTACTTGTCAAGGCTGTATCTGGCATATGGAGTCTTAGCAAGCTTCTTCCTTGCATGGGCTTTAACTAGATCATTGATAAGTAGGTTTCCTTGCTAGTAGATTTTTTGATAGGAATCAGGATTGTGCACGTATTCCAAAAGGAAGCGACGCTAAACCCTAATCCTAATTTTTGTGGACTTAATTTAGGTTATTTTATTTTATTTTTATTGAAAATTCTAATTTTGTTAGGACTCTGTAAAAAGAGTTCTATTGGGTTTCAAGTCATCTGTTATGTTTTTGTTTTTCTATTTAAAAGCTCCACCTGTGTGGAAAAAGGCAGATCTAAACTATTGATTGAAAAATTGAGTGAATTAAATTCTTGGATTTTGTTCTTTCTTTTTAATTTTTTTCTTCTTTCTTTTCTTTTGGTTATGCATTAATTTGGTATCAGAGCCTCTTCCGATCGCCACCTTTTTTCGATTTCACTATGTTCTCTTCCTTTCCGCCACGTAGCCTCCCTTTCACCTCCGTCTCTTATCTCTTTCTTCTTGTCGGTCGCCCCCCAAGGTCCCTCTTTCCCGCCGACTGATTAGCAAAAAAAAAAAAAAAACTTCCTGTCTTTTCCTTTCCCTCTCCGTCTCTTTCTCTCTTTCCTTCCAAGTCGCAACCCCCCCACCTCGCTGCATCCTTCGTTGACAACAGTTGCCGCCGCACCGCCCTGTCGCCGGCCGTGCCCTCCATCGCCGCCACGATCATCACCGTTCCTTTCGACGACGTCCATCACCTCCTCGAACTCCCTTGAGAATTGCGATCGGATGGAAAGCTAGGAGCGACCGAAGAAGGAAGCCTCCTCCATCGACCGCCCCTTTGCCGCTCGATAGTCGCCTTCTCCCCACCGACCGATCCTCCAGCACCGTCTCCATCGCCGACTGTCTTCTTCTCTAGCATCGGCGCCTAGTGGCTTCCTTCCGGCCCTCTCCATCGACGCAACCTATAGATCTGCTTCCCTCGCTGTTCCGCGCTCTCTCGCCGTCTCTCCACCACCTCTCACCATCGCCAGTGTCACCGTCGACGTCGTCTTCGCTGCCGGCTGACTGCAGAGCCTTCACCACGACCATCGAGTTGGGTGGGAGCAGGTCCTTCGCCGAAAATCCCTTCTCTTCCCGCCGACCGACTGAGCCCTGGCATCGGCGAACCCTCCTTCCGACGTCGTCTTCCTCCCCGTGGTCGTCGGCGTAGGCTGCTTCCCCTTCAATCTCTCTTGGGAAATCTTGATTGGGTGTGGAGCTTGGAGCGGTCGACCGTTGGCACGGACTCCGTCCCCCACCGCTGTCCGATCGAATCCTCACTAGAGGCTCTTCCGACCATCGCCAGTTGTCGGCATCCACCACCCTCGGCTGAAGGACCGCCTGTGGCTGTGAACTAAAAAAAAAAAAAGTGCAGGGCCCTTCATCGCGGTCTATAAACCGCATGTGTTCATCGGTCTATAGACCAACCGGTTTATAGACCCGGTCTATAGACCTTAAAAAAAAATTACTCTTCAACCTGCATGCATCACGAGGTGAAAAGTATAATTTCTCCATTAATTTGGATTTTTTAAAAATTTTTAGATAATTTAAAATTGCTTATGCCCTGATTTTGTTTTTATTTTTTCACATATTTGCTGTTTTTCGCATCAAATATTCACATATCTTACTATTATACGAATCAGAAACATAGACATTAAGTTGGACTCTATAATTTTTACTGTGAGTATCATAATTAAATTTTTAAATACATATAAAATTTTAAATTTTTTTTTCTTATCATAACTATTGGTAATTTAAAAGATGCACAAACTGCAATGAAAAAAGAACTAGAAATGTCAAGAAAAACCAAACAGCCTTCCAAGAATTTTTAAATCAGATCCGTCATTCTTTAAACCAAATTCGCTCTGACATTAGTGAGCTTCGTGCTACCCAAGTAAATAGCCGCATGGATATGGTAAATCTTATAAATCAACAGATAGAACGCCAATTATCCCTAAGAGAGTCGAGAATAGGCAAACAACCTGTAGAAGATGATTCTCCTAGTATTCAACCTATTCATCGATCTCCTTCACGAAATTTTAAGCCTACTAGTAGCCAGAGTCATGTCATTCATACTAGTGAGTCTTTTCAGGCACTACTGATTTATACAACAGTCCTTCCGATTATCCACCACTCTACAAGCAATTTTGAGGGTTATTATTATCTTAGGGTAGATGAATATGATAGAAAAGGCTATGACGAAGAAGTAGAGCTGCCAAATCCCATACTTAGGAATCCTAGGCAGCCTACTAGGTATGCACGAAATCTTGGACACTTTAGACCCTAAGGACAACAATATAGAGCATATCCGCATAGATACGAAGATTTAGAAGAACCACTAAATGGGGTTAAAGTAGAAGTTGCTTCCTATGACGATAGATTGGATCCAGAAATCTTCCATGATTGGTTATTAGATCTAGAATCCTATTTTGAGTAGTATCACATGTCAGATGCCTCTCGCATCCGCTTCATAAAAATGAAACTAATAGAATTTGCCAAGTGATATTGGCAAACTGTTGAAAGAGAATTAGAATGAGTATGACATCCTCCTATAGTCCTTTGGGAAGAAATAAAATTCAAATTGCGTGAGAAATATATTCCTATTTATTATAAAAATCAATTATTAGATTAATGGTACACTCTTAGATAGGAAAATACTAGCATAACTGACTACATGATTCGTTTTGAGGATTTACGGTTGAGATGTGATATATCTGAGGATTCATAGAAGTTAGTTTCTAAGTTCATTAGCGGTTGGCGGAATGATTTAAAAAGAGAAGTCTCCTTATATTCACTTAATTCTATAGGAGAGGCCTATCACAAAGCACATAGGAGAGGCCTATCACAAAGCACTAGAAATAGAAAAATTTCATAGAACTTTAAGTCAAAGGAGAGGAGCTACTTTTTCTATTGAATCTGGGTAGTCCATGTCTATCTCTATTAGCCATACAAGGAATGTGTCACAAATAGCTCCTTCCCATCCTGGATCAAATCCAACAGACACTAGAACTCGAGAATCTGTATCAAAAATATCCCAATCAGCTAGTTCGTCAAACATAGAGTGTCATTATTGCCATGAAAAAGGTCATAACTGCTAGATGTCCACGTCGTACCTTAACCATAGAATCAGAATATGAAGAAGTAATTCTAAATGAAAATGCATTAAAAGAATTTAATCTCTTAGAACCAGCCAATTCGGAAGAAGAGTATGAGGAAGAATATAAAGAGTTAGGAGATTAGGTTAATGTCATGCATTGTATAGTCACTATCCCTGCAGATTCTGAAGCTTGGAAACAACTAGTATTTTTCACACACATGCTCAGTGTAGGGATAAGGTATGTAAACTTGTCATTGATGATAGTAGTTCTATGAATGTCGTATCCAAGTCTACCGTTAATCGATTAAAAATAAAATCTCAATCTCATCCTCATCCTTATAGAGTTGCATGGGTAGACAAAACATCCCTCCCAATTAATGAATGTTGTCCAGTACCAATTAAAATGTGAGCTTATTCTACTAAGATTATGTGTGATGCTTTTTGCATGGAAGTAGCCAGTGTCTTATTAGGTCAACCATGGATCTATGATGCAGATGCTCGTAATTTTGGTAGAGAGAATACCTATGTGTTTACATATAAAGATAAGAAAATTAGGTTAAATCTTGCCAAACCTAGTGAGTTCCAATCTTCTAGAAAAGATAAGAATGCATCTCAAACTACTAAACAAAAGAACTGTCATATTTTAACTCATAAGAAATTTGAAGAAGAAAGTTCAGAGTTTGGGATTATGTTAGCAGTCATTCCTAAAGGTAAAATTAGATTAACCTCAGACATCCAAGATAATCCACATCCTGAGATTGAACAGTTATTAGAAGAATTTAAGGATGTAACTCCAGAAGAAATACCAGATGGTCTTTCTTCTTTACGAGATATTCAGCATGCTATTGATTTAGGTCCAGGATCTCAAATACCCAATTTTCCTCATTATAGGTTGAATCCTAAGGAAAGTGAGAAAATAAGAAGACAAATAGATAGTTTGCTACAAAAAGGTCACATTCGTCCTAGTCTTAGCCTATGTGCCATACCGGCCCTTTTGACACCAAAGAAAGATGGTATATGGAGGATGTGTGTAGACAGCAGAGCCATCAATAGGATTACTGTCAAGTATAGATTTTTCATTCCTAGGCTTGAAGATATGCTCGATCAGTTAGCTGGCTCTGTAATTTATTCTAAATTTGATTTATGTGGTGGATATCATCATATTAGAATTCGATCTAGAGATGAATGAAAAATTGCTTTTAAAACTCAAGATGGACTTTATGAATGGTTAGTCATGCCATTTGGTTTATCCAATGCTTCTAGTACATTCATGAGATTTATGACTGAGTTATTGAGATCTTTCATTGGTAGATTCTTAGTTGTCTATTTTAATGATATTCTAGTCTATAGTAAGTCTAGGGAAGAACACTTAGGTCATCTTAGGAAAGTTTTTGTTACTCTTAGATCTGCTAGATTATATATTAATTTTAAAAATTGTTCATTTCTTCATAATCAAGTACTGTTTTTAGGGTATGTCGTATTCTCCCAGGGTACCATGACTGATCTTGAGAAAGTGAAAGCAATTAGAGAATGGCCTGAACCAAAATTTCTTTCTGAAGTTCGTAGTTTTCACGGTCAAGCTTCTTTCCATAGAAGGTTTATTAGAGAGTTTAGTACCATCATGGTCTCTATCATAAATTGTATGAAGAAAGATGAGTTTCATTGAATAACTAACGCTGCTAGAGCTTTTAATGAAATAAAGCTTAGGATGACTGAGACATATGTACTGATACATCCTAACTTTTTCAATGTTTTGAAGTAGCCTGTGATGCATTAGGTATAGGAATTAGAGGTGTTCTTAGCCAGGAGGGTCATCCTATAGCCTATTTTAGTGAAAAACTTAATGAAGCTAAGCAAAAATACTTTGCATATGACAAAAAATTTTACGTTGTAGTTCAAGCTCTTAAGTATCGGCGATATTATCTTTTACCTAAAGAGTTTATTCTATATTCTGATCACCTATCCCTTAGATACATTCAATCCCAAAAGAAGCTTAGTGCTAGGCATGTTAAATGGGTAGAGTTTCTTCAGGATTATACTTTTGTTCTCAAACATCAAGCTAGTGTTGAGAATAGAGCCGCTAGTGTATTAAGTAGAGTAATTATTGTCTTACAATCCATGAATATCGAGAGAATTGATTTTGAGTGAGTAAAAGATGATTACCAGCATTGTCCTGATTTTTCTAATATTTATCAAGAGGTTAGTCAAGAAAACCGTCAAGAATTTGTTGACTTTGTGATTAGAGACGGTTTCTTATTTAAAGGTTGTCATCTTTGTATACCTCGGACATCTCTATGAGATTTTCTTGTTTAGGAACTTCATGCAGGAGGATTAGCAAGTCAATTTGGACGAAATAAAACTGTAGCTATGGATGAGGATAGATTTTACTGGCCATCTCTTAAAAAGAACGTAGCTAGAATTCTCTCTCAGTGTCGTACGTGTCAGCTAGTCAAGGCTAGAAAACAAAATATTGGATTATATACTCCTTTACTGATTCCTCATTTCCTATGGAAAGATCTTAGTAAGGATTTTATTCTTAGACTACCTAGAACTGTAAGGGGACATGATTCAATTTTAGTGGTTGTTGATAGATTTTCCAAAATTGCACATTTTATTCCTTGTCACAAGACTTCTGATGCTTCTTCTGTTGCTAAGTTGTTCTTTAGAGAAGTTGTTAGACTTCACGGATTACCCATTTAAATAGTATCAAATCGTGATGTCAAATTTGTAAGTTATTTTTGGAAAATTCTATGAAAATTATTTGGGACTACTTTAAAATTTTCTTCAGCTTTTCATCCCTAAACTGATGGTCAAATAGAGTTTGTAAATAGAAGTCTTGGTAATTTACTTAGGTGTCTAGTTGGTGATAAACTTGGAACGTGGGATTTGTCATTGCCTATCGCAGAATTCGCTTACAATAACTTCGTGAATAGGTCTACTGGTAAAAGTTCTTTTGAAATTATTTATGGTTTTAATCCCCGTCAACCTATTGATCTTGTTTCCTTATCTATGAATAACCGTACTTCTGAGTCTACGACTTCTTTCGCTAAATACATTAATGAAATTCATACTGAAATCAGACAAAAGATTGTCATGAATACAGATAAATATAAACTTGCTGCTGATGCTTATCGTAGAAAATTGGAGTTTAACGAAGGTGATTATGTTATGGTTTGTATTTGTCCTGAATGTTATCACGAAATTCATTCAAAAAGTTACATGCTTGAGCCATCAGTTTCGCATCCTTCATTAATTTAGACCTAATGTATATTATATAGAATTACCTTCTGATTTAAAATTCAGTCCAATTTTCAATGTTGAGGACTTGCTATCTTATCGAGGCACATTCGAGCCTCCTACTATGCATGCAGGTGACAACAGGGATTACATTCTTCCTCCAGTGTCAGTTCCGATTCTTCCATCACTTCCACCGGCTTCATCAGACTAAACTGAACGCATTCTTATAGATGGAATTGTTTCTTCTACTGATGAAGGATTTCGAAGATTTTTGATCAAGTGGCAAGGACGTCCAGATTCAGATGCTATGTGGATTCTTGAGGAAGAACTATGACGTATCGATCCAGAAATTTAAGAAGATTACATTAATTCCTCGTCGAAGTCGAGTTCTTTCCAGCCAGAAGGGAATGATGGAATCAGGGATTGCGCACGTATTCCAGAAGAAAGCGACGCTAAACCCTAACCTTAATTTTTGTGGGCTTAATTTAGATTATTTTATTTTATTTTTGTTGGAAATCCTAATTTTATTAGGATTTTGTAAAAAGAGTTCTCTTGGATTTCAAGTCATCTGTTAGAATCTTATTAGGTTATGTTTTTGTTTCTCTATTTAAAGGCTCCACTTGTGGAGAAAGACAAATCTGAACTATTGATTGAAAAATTGAGTGAATTAAATTCTTGGGTTTTGTTATTTCTTTTCTTTTTTTTTTCTTTTCTTTTGGTTTTGCATCATTTTAGATTTCATTAGATGTCTGTTTCACCTGAAGTTGTATGGGCGAGGAATTTAGCACTAGTTCATCATCAAATTGAGAGTTGGATGTAGCACATTCTCCAACTTTGATGAAAAATACCTTAATCTGAATCTGTGAAGCTAAGCACCCTACCCCATTTGATAGGATAGGTTTGGTTGGTTCCAGTAGTTATTTAATCAAATTATGGTTAATAAAATTTTAATATAATAATTCAATGCATTTGCCAAACAATAATGCCACTTGGACATCCAATAATGTTTAGAGGAGTATTAAGGAGGTGTTTTCCCAGCTAACTATGTGGCCCTTATATCTGATTGAGGTCATTCGAACCATCTAATCTCTCCTCAAGCAACAATTGCTCTATACTTTCCTAGATTTCTTTTTAGTGGTCCTCATGTTCCTATATCTTGTTCTCAGTTTAAGAACTTGGTCCATGGGTCTGAGCTTTTCATGTTGAGGAAATGCATGATGGACATCTAAATTGATAATCCATTCCATAGATCATGATCTATGATATTTAAAATGCCTAAATGCAAAATGCAAATATTTTGGAGGGCCTGTACTGGTTCATTGAGTGCCACAGATTGGATATCTTTCAACAATAGGATATTTATTTTGAACATGGTTGGGAAGAATTTTTGTCTAGTTGTGTCTAAGGGTGTGCATGTTATGATCAATGCTGTACCTTTTTTTATTATACAACATTTAATTCATTTTGGTGCCCTACTTGTACCATCCATATGTGCTCTTAAAAGCCTTTAAAAAAACTCTTTTCAGGCTTTCACATATTTTAAATCATACTTGACCTTGGAGATCCTCAAGGTGACTCATCATGTATTTTATATGATATTGGTTGGAACCCTACTACTATGACTTTAGTCCAATTCTTTGTATATGTATGGGTGTATCTATAGGGCCTTGTCGCCTATCATATACATGTGAAATTTCATTTAATTATTTGGCAAACTTACACATAAATATTGATGCCTTTGCCAGCCATGTTTTCGAGAATGATGTTATAGCATAACTTGGCATATTTCCAAAATTTTTTAAGTTGATCATCGGTACAATTACCATGCTACCTTATCTAGACAAAGTGATAGGGTGTTGGCAACAACTACATTTTGTAATTGGGTACACTTGGATTGGAATCCATGGTTTGCTGGACTGGACTGCACTGCTTGGTGCCGAGCAAACTGTACCATACCGATGGCGACTTGATACTTGGTTTAGAAGGTGTACCAAATGCCATCACCATGAACTGACTCATACTGACACTATACTAGTGTGGTACTGATGCGGGTACCGAAATTGGTATGGTAACCATGGATGGGACATGCATAATTCTATCATATATAGCTAGAGGTTTCTGGCCAAGTCTCAATCAACCAAATGTGACCAAGTCTTATCCCATCTATATGGAGTTTGTCAAGCCAAGCGTTAGTCAACCATACCCCTCTACTTATTGCCCCGTATCAAGGTGTGCCAAATTATGTCTTGCATTACATACCTTTCTATGCTGCTCGTATCAATAAACTGTGAGTCAGTACAAGGGTTTACCATGGTGCATATCGTGCCAGCACATGACCAATATGCCTCTATATAGTAGTACTTCAAACTTGGTGGGATTAAGATTTATTGTTTTGGATTATCATGTAATATGGTAATATAGTCTTAAAGCTGTGGTCTGCTGGGCCTAGAATGGCCAATAGCTAATCCTAACTATTAATGCATAATGCACTTGTTTTATCTAGTACGACTTTCAATTAAGTTGATTTTCTAGCTACCTGTGAATGCATATTGTAGAATAGTGTACATCATAGAGTTTGGAATCTGGATCTGATAGTGGAAAAGTAGATGGTTTTCCTTCATGCATAAGATGTGATCTGTTGAGGAAATCATGATTGGGAAGATTCATTAGTTGATATTGCAAATAGAGCAGCCATCTCATAGTTGACCATACTTAAGTGAATGAAAGGAGTACAAAATTCATAAGTCAATATTAGAACACCAGAAATGGCTGTGAAAGAAACAAAATGAATATAGGTCAACATTGCAGAGAATAAATTTAAAAATGGACAAGATTGCTCAGAAAAGGCAACTTTGTTTAGGAAGCTTAAGGGTGTCCTTTTTGAGTTCTTTGGACGAGAAGAAATGGAGATGAAGCTATGAGGTTTAGAACTATGAGAGGCTTGACAGTCTAGCACATCTTATATAAGGAGGAAGGAGATACTTCCTATTTTTTGGAGGAAATGAAAGGGAAGAGAAAAGGTAGAGGGGTGCGGGGGGGGGGGGTGTGGTGTGGAGGAGGGAGAGGGAGAGGGAGATAGATATGGCCAGTGGGGGAGAAGGCATGGGAAGGAGTAAGACTAGCTAGAACACAACTTGTGTGTGGGGAAAGGGTAAGCAGTCCCTGCATCCCAACCATGATAGAAGTTTCTGCTGCCTTAATAAGACCCGAACTATCTACCAAAAGAAGTTTCTCTTTTATTAGGTATTCCAGTAGATAGAGTTAAGAAAATGAAAAGGAATATATTTAGAAAGAGAGAAGGAAAAACTTGTAAGTCATATGCAATTAATTTGCTTGTAAGATACTTCTTGAGAACTAAATAAAGATTTGTACTTGACGAATGTTCCAATTGCTTGTAAGATATTTCTTGGGAACTAAATAAAGATTTGTACCTGATGAATGTTCTAATTGCTATGGTTTTCTGATTGAACCTCCTGTGGCTATTTCCCTTTGTTGGGGGCAGGGGGGGTGTGTGAGGGAGGAGTTTCTAAATCATAGTGGAATAGTTTCTCATGCTAGAAGTTTTAGAAATGCCGCGGAAGCTCAAAGGAATCTTATGCTCATGTACTTATGGTAGGGTGGCATCTTATTGCTATCCTTGACAGTTTTCCTCCCTGCAGGAGAATATATATTTTTTGTTTATGCTGTTTCATTGTTCTTTTGTTGGGCTTAGCATAGAAAAAAAGCATTTAGGTCTTTCTTTGACTTTAATTGATTAGCAAAGAAGCTGTTTGTAATTTTGTATGGTCAACTGTGAGATTTTTTTGTCATTGTTTACCCTTGATTCTTTTCTTAACAGATTCCTAACACTCGAGAAGGTACTGATTGCCTAATCAATGCTATTCCTACTTCTAAGGATGGCAAAATTGATTGGTCACAGGTGAGTCTATTACCCTGTCCAAGCTTTGCGCTGTTTATTTAAGCAGATTCTGTTAAATATTATCAATTGTACTTTGAAGGTAGCCTGCTTTTTATATCTTCATAACTTTAATTTTCTTGAATATGTTGTAGGCACGTCAATGCATGTTTAGTAGCTACCATGCTGCAAATTTAATTTTTACAAGCACGATTATAGAGAGGGCATCTTGAATATAGGTCCAATGTTGATAGTCTGACATGCTGAAATCCACTAGTACTGCAATTATCTATTACAAATCCCAGATACGTTGCATGAAATACCTCGAGTTTGGTGTTCATCAACTCAATACAAGTTCAACATTAATAATAATGATGGATAAGAGTTAAGATCCGTAGTATTCTAGTGCTACAAGTTCACATTCACATGGTAAAATGGTGACAGACATTAAAACTACGCTGAGTATTTAATTCCGTGTGCCTTCATGTCGAGCTGGTAATGATGATGGATAGGTGTTAAGATCTTAGTATTCTAGTGCTACCTGTTCACATTAACATGGGAAGATGGTGACAGACATTAAAACTAAGCTGAGAATTCAATTCCCTGCACCTTCATGTCAGCCTGCAAAGTAAGGATGTGAAGAATGATTACTTGCATTGTACTTGCTGGAACTACTCCACTCAGCTAATTTCACTTCATGATTCTATTCATTTCTATATTTTGCTAAATAAGGAGAGCAAACAACAAGAATGCTTGTATAGATGGATCTTCTAATTTCCTAGAAAAAACTGACTTCTTGATGTAGACTTGTAGATTGATAGCATTTAGGTTCGCCATCTCAGTAATGGATCTTGTATTGGTACCATGTTGGTATAGTGTCGATATTGCCTGGTACATGGGTCAGTTTGATTCAATATTGGTACAGTATGGCACTCCCAATGGTAAATTTCTATTGTCTTACATTGGTTCATGCTGTCAACCGGCATATTTAAAATTTTAAAATTTTGTAAACTTGGATCAAGGCTATGCAGTTTTGATTTAGTGACTTAGAATTAGTTGAAATCCATTTGATGTCACATAAACATTATTGAATATCCCATGCATTGTGAAATATGTGTTCACACTTTTATACCTGGTTCTTAATGGTATATGTTTTTTTTTGGGCATTATAGATCAATCTATTATGAGGTATTTATTCCGCAGTGCCCAGTTTTAAAACCCTCTTCTTATTCACTGGAAAAGCCCTGTCAATATTCTGATTTGGATATTTTGGCAATGGAATTTCCTCAATGGATTAAGTATTGTGTCAGAAAAGAACTCTTTTCAGAGTCACTGGATTCTGATATAGAAAAGCAGAAGGTAGGGTTACATATATCTAGCTTGTGGTTGCCATGCTGGTCGCAACTGAGGGTGCGATATTAGGAACTGTGGTCATGCAGTGAAGAGCCCAAGGAGCACTGCATACTTATTGCACATGCATGTATGCTGGTGACATTTAACTGTTGCCTATTACTGTGCAACATATGTTGCTTGTAACTTATGCTGTAGAGATCTTGGAATCATTGGAATTATGTTGTTAATGATTTCTTCTCCTGTGCTTATAGGACTTCTTTGGGAGACCTGCATTCTTGACAGTGTCAGGGCAACTAAATGCTGAAACATACGCGTCTGCTCTTTGTGATGTATGAGCTCCTTCCTCTGCTAAGCCTTCATGTAGTAGAAATTTGACCAATTTGACTAGTCTTTCTTCATATGTAATTTGTGAGTGGGGGTTCACATGATGACTAAACAATGCTGGCTTCCAGGTATATACGTTTGGTCCTACTTTTAGGGCAGAAAATTCAAACACCTCAAGACATTTAGCTGAATTTTGGGTACTTGAAGTTCCTTGGTTAATTTCTTTCATTAGTAAGCCTCATTTTTTTTTCCAAAACTTTGAACTGCTTCTCTTACGCTGTGTTTTCTCTTGCAAAGATGATTGAGCCTGAACTTGCCTTTGCTGACCTGAATGATGACATGGCCTGTGCAACTGCCTACCTCCAGTATGTAGTAGGTTTCCTCTTCACATCTGTTGTCATCTGCTATCTGCTATCTGTCTATATCAAAGATATGTTTCATTTTTAAACTCTTTCGTTAGTTTTTTTTTCTTGTGACTAATGTGATGTTTCGATGCTTTGCAGGTAAAGTATATTCTTGAAAACTGCAAAGAAGACATGGATTTCTTTAATACATGGATTGAGAAAGGAATTATAAATAGATTGAATGTATGCTCTCTAACCTTTCATTCTCCAATACTTGCCAAAAAGAAAAAAGCATGCATTGTGGTTTCTTAGATAAATCTTCTGCCATATTTCTTGATGTTGCTTCTCAACATTTTGGATGATCATCGTCGAAAGAATTTTATAGTTTTTACCTTGTTGACAGGATGTGGTTGAGAAGGACTTTGTTCAGTTGACTTATTCTGATGCTGTTGAACTTCTTCTTGGTGCAAAAAAGAAATTTGAGTTCCCGGTAATGCATGCCAAATTTTTAATAAAACAAATGTTCTAGCTTGTTGCTTTCTTTTCCTTTTTCGGGTTTGGGTATGATTATCCAGCCTGTGGACCAGAACAATATAGCTTAACCTGATAAAACCCCCATAAATGACTCAGCAGTTGGTTTGACTTTTGAGCAAGAATATCTATTGGCTCTTACAGACCAACAAATTGCTCCCAACCATCTCCCTCCTAATGTGCATGACTGCACTGGATCTTTGCCTATTTGTGCTTTCAAATTTTACCTTGATCGCATTAGAACCCACCTTCCATGCCACCTGCAACAGAGACATTTCCATGGAATCACCTCAGGGAACCGAGCACACAGCCTCTACTTTAAGATCCTGGGACCTGACCAACTCGTCTGGGAATTCTTTGGTTGCACTGAAACTGATAATCTATCATAACATGGCTAAATTACAAATTTATTATACTACCTGGCTGCGTACTTTTTTCAGCTTCTGCTAGGCTACAACTTGTATATGTAACTACTAATCACCTACACTCTCGCAAGCATAGATTAAAGTATCATCTGATGGTACTGTGTCATTCCATGTTAGTGTTTAGTATGCACTGACACTGTGGCATGCTGTACATTGGCGTGTGCAGCCAGCACTGTGCTGGTGTTATGCACGATGAAAGATGTGGGCTTGGAATGTGCTAGTCCATGCTGATCGCCACAAATGGCTCTTCAAATCATGCTTGCAGAATAACATCGCAGTTTTGATATATTTTGATGTTTCAAATTATGCTAGTCCATGCTACAAAGTTCACCTTTTATTCTTAAAAACACTCCAGATTTTCATTATTGTAAAACCTTTTTATGTGAACTGAGCCAATCATGTACTTCCTCTCAAATATTTTGTTTTCCATTTCAGAGCTAATTCTAAATTTCGAACTACATCAAATTCATATAAATGCAGTTCTTTTAGGCCATAACTAGAAAAGGCTGGTACAATCTGGAGGTGCATGAAAGTAAAATTGGATGTACCTTAATGCTATGACCATGTCTCGAATACACTAAACTTTCCTGCTAGCACTTGATAATGATATCATATGGTACCTCATATGGAAGATAACAAAACAGTTATTTGACTTGAACAATTGGAACTTTCTAGTCCTCTTCACATAATTATTTCTGGTATTATTTGTAGTTGCAACTTGACCAAAGCAATTATCAAGATCTATCATCCTAGTATTTTGGTTTACAATAAAGTAGCCATATGGCCAACTATTATAGGCATGGGCAGGCACATTCTCTGCTTGCACGAGCTCATCTTTTGTCCACAAAGCCCCTCTCTACTGCTTACAACCATTGTACCCTGGTCTACTGAATTGATATTCGTGTTGGATTCCTTGTGGAATTAGGTTTCTTCTTCCTATGCCTTTGTCAGGGAACCTTTGTTTCTTCCATCATTGTATTTGCTGGTAGACGTTTGCTACCAGAAATTTCTCAATTGACTATGAAGAACCCACTCCCCGAACCCAACACACAGAAGCACATGCGTGTATGTGCACACACCCACGCGGGCGCGCACACAGACACACACACACACACACACAGAGGGAGAGAGAGAGAGAGAGAGAGAGGAAAATTTTACATGAATGCTGTGACTTTGATAGGTCAAGTGGGGTTTGGATTTGCAAAGTGAACATGAGCGATACATCACTGAAGTTGCTTATGCTGGCCGTCCTGTAATTATCAGAGATTATCCTAAGGTATGTCTTCCATCAAGGCCTAACCTTATTCATGTCACTGTTGCACTGATAAGCTCATAGTCTGTATATGCTTGAAATTGTTTTAGGAAATTAAAGCATTTTATATGCGGCAAAATGATGATGGGAAGACAGTTGCTGCTATGGATTTGTTGGTTCCTAGGGTAAGCCACAAAAATTGTTATTCTATGTCTTGTATTCATCATGTCTCATATGCATATTTTTGTGGTAGTTAGAGAATAAATTTTCAGAAAATTCATTTCTTATCATGAATTCAAATGCATTTGTGGTTCTCTTGAAGTGTAGGTGTAATAGAAACCTTGTACATGCATTGACTGTTGATGCAAATCATGATGAATAGATAATTGCTTTTAGATAGATTCTTTTTATTTTTTTTATATCATTATCTTTTTTGTGTTTCACAATTCATGAGGGAGCATCTTGGATGCATTAAAAAAAATTGTAAAGAAGTCCAAAAGTGTAGCAAAATAACTTATGAAATACTCGACTTTTACCTTAAACTTGACCTGATGCACTATATTTTTTTTGGGTCCAATATTGGGTATGTGTGTAGAGTTTCAATTGGATTTGTGTTTGAGTTTGGAGCTCACAAATATATTTTGGGTCTGGGTGTGGATGTGGCCAAAAACCTGACCTTTTGACACTCCTAGACGCAATGCTTGCAGTACCTCTATTTGAGGCTGTAGTCCATTGTAAAGTCTTGCAATGGGCTACACTTATCAACTTGCATTAGAAATAAATTCCATAAAACAAGCTTTGAAGTATCCACACTGGTACATGTATTGGTACCTTACTGGTATGATATGGACCAGTATGGTGCTAGTGCAACTCTTGGTGCCAGGGCAGCAAAATGGAGGTGAAAACCATGTGTCAATATGGTACCAGTGTGCATTTTCCAAATTCGAGTCCCTGCCATAAATTGTAGTGACGTAAATCTAAATGCATTGTAGAAGCTTGGCACCAAATGTATCTAGCAGTCAATTCTCTTTGATAGCATCTCAAGGCATCATATTTTTCTGCTTTCTATTAAGGTGCTTTTGTTAACTTCAGCATAATGATCATTTTCATTTTAGGTGGGAGAGCTTATTGGTGGAAGCCAAAGAGAAGAACGCCTTGAATATCTTGGGAGTCGTCTAGAGGAGTTAAATCTCAATAAAGATAGCTACTGGTGGTACCTTGATCTTCGACGTTTTGGGTCAGGTCGGAGGTTTTATTCATCTTTTAGATTTAAAAATAATCATACAGTATGTTGCACTGTTGCATTGGTATCATGCATGGTGGCATGTTGGTTTTGTGATTGGTACGTAAGTACTGTGTCATGCGAATGCCTGGCACAATGTGGCGCTGCTGCAGCCAGGCCTTGGCATGCAGCCAATGCCGTGCTACCATCGTGTGCTAATAAGGCACCTGGAATGATATATAAAATGCCACATCATGCATACTGACCAGCACTTTAGTTCATGATTGACATTCATGCAAAGTCATGTATGTGCATTGTTTGCATCCTGGAACATGCAAACTGCTTGCACATCAATAACTAATTTCCTATCTAGTTTTTTTTTTCTGGAATTTTATGAATCAAGCTTCTATTTTTTCCTGTTAAGGAGCTTATTACTTGTCAGAAGTCAGATTCTTCAAATCATCTCTTACCATTTTCTTCCAGCTTTCTTAGGTTATCTTGCCACTTTTGCATCCTTCAGCTAAAATTGTATTTCCATTTTTGGTGTTGTTGTTAGTATCTGATCAGCTGGCCATGGTTTATCAACGCAATAGGTTAATGTTAGATAGGCAAGTCCTCTCATGCACAACTTGAATCTGAACTTAGGTGAGAGATGATAATTTCTGTGGGTTGATGGGGAAAGGGGAACCTCATTGGTGGCATCAGGAATGGTCCATCGGATTAAACAACCATTTATTGGCTTTTCAAAGTTCATGCTTAATTGTAACAATGGTAAGATGCAAATAGTAATCAAACGAAAAGGAACACTTGCAAGGTCATTTTTGTGCCTAAGGTTAAAGTGAATACAAAAGCAATAGTTGGATATTTTTCATAACATATAAATATAGATATAATAATTGGCAAGGATTATGAGGCGTTATGCAGCTATATGCCCTAAAAGAAGCTTTATTTTTGTTGGAAGGAATGAGGAGAATTCAAATGATGACCTTTCAGCGTTTACGTTTGCAAAATGTAAAAATAAGAATTAAGGCTTGCAGAAATTTTATAAGAGTTGGATTTTAGATGGGTTTGTAAATAAGAGAGCACTTTTATAGGCTCCGTGTCCTATATCAGCATTATAAATCAAGGTTCGCCGAACTTGTATTGGAGGTTGTACCTCCAGACAATTGGTTCGGTACGTACTGTTGCAACATGTATGGAAAAGAGGGAGAAGGAGAGAGAGGAAGAGAGGGAGGGAGGGAGAGGGAGACAGAGGAAAGGGGACCGGTTGAGAGAGAGAGAGAGATGGGGCATGCCGGAATGTAGGGAGTATGGTCACCATAGATGCGGGGGGAGAGGGATAGAGGGAGAGAGAGAGAGTGGGAGAGAGAGAGAAACCCTATTGAGAGGAGGGGGGAAGAGAGGAGGAGGGAGACGGTGGAACTTATTTGTAAGGGAGGGAGAGAGAGAGGGGGGGAAGATGGTGGGACTTACCTAGGTGCGACGGTGGCGGTTGGTGAGGGCAAGATGAGCATGAAACCCTCGTGAGCAAATGAGCGAATGGGATGTTTCGAAGACGAATAGAAGCATTTAGTTGGGGGGTTTATGAAACATCATCGAACCGACCAGAGAGATTGAACCATCTCGGGCTTGTTTCGGTAGGGACTGAACCATCCAGTTTAGGTCAATTAAGCAATCCATGTTACAAATTTGAAAAGTTTTATGATTTTAGGGCTGATCAGAATGTTTCTAAGAAATTTCAAATTACTATATTGGGAAGAGAGTCAAGAAAATACAATTCTCTCTTGTTTCTAGCCTTAGACCTGCACATTGACATGGTTGTAAAGTTATAGACTTATAGCTATTGGTGTTGATAAAGAGTTGCCTGAGGTCCATAAGCTTTAGGCTTGTGGGAGAATGACAATAAAAGGTAGCTGAAAGGTATGAAAGTTTTAGAGTTGTTTCTATGGTTGCGAGGGTCAGATATTATATTTTATTAAGCAACCATTTTGGTTCAGGTGTTCAAAAATAAATAGAGGAAGAAAGCAGAGAAAAGGGTTTAAAAGATTAAGTAAAGCAATAAAAGTAATTTGAAAGAAGAGGATTGAGATATTAGAGAGGAGGAAAAGGAAATTAGCAAACCTTTCAATTCTCCAAACGTCCATACCAAAAGCAATCAAAGCTGTGATGAAATCCATGTTTGCTCCCACTGCCTTGAGGTGTTTGCTGAAAATTGGAGTGTATGGCTGTTTATTACACTGCCAATGCCATCTCAAAATCAGTGAAAAATTCATCAGTTGGACGTGAAAATCTTCCTTCCTTGATGGCCTCCGTAAGAAGTGTATGTGGAACCACCGTCAAGATTTGTACAGAAAGGACATGAAGACAAGACGTGCAAATTGAAGAAGGATGGCGTGCTGAATGGTTTCTTTCGTGCCCTTGGAATTTGCTCTTTATGTTGAAGCAAACTAAACATGGTAATTATTTATTTGTTTCCTTCGTGTTGATTTAATCTATATGGGAAATGCTTATGCTATAATTGATGAGTTCAAAATAAGCATGGTTCATTTCTTAATATGCCTGACACAGGTCCTATGGCATAATGCTTTGGCATGGAGGTATCTCAAAGACTCAAAACTGAGTGGAATTTTTATTTCTTAGAAGAGGTTTGCAGATGAAGTGCTAGAAAGATTAGATGGTGTACTTAAAAAGGTTAGCAAATTGAAGTACTAGAAACAGAAAAGATAGCAGAATGAATTATAGAGTTGGAACAGGTGTCTTAATGTTTTGTTTTTCTGGTAAATAACCACAGTTGCTTGAGACGAGAATTGGCTTACAGCTAATTGTAGATTATCTGGAAAGCAGGTTGGGTGCAGAATGCTTTCCAGCCTAACAAACATCTGTTATATGACATTTGGTTGGAGACTTATTCAAACCCATTCCTATATTGGAATATAAGGTGTGGGCGTGTAGTTGGTTTCTCCAAAGATTTGGTCGGACACTTGCTTCGTATTCATCCCTTCAGGCATGCACCAAGGAAGGTAGGCTCAGCATAGACCCACGCTAGGATAGATTGAACTATAAGTTCTAAACTACAACCAATTTGGGTATCCCTACACAATCCAACATATTTTAGAACAATTACAAAGCACAAATCTGCTTGTAGATTTTTCATGGAGCTATATGTAAACCAGGAAAAAATTTAGGCATAAATGATGAGGAAATCATCTGCTTAGAGTTATGGTAATCATTGTTGAATTTTTTATGGAAAGTGATAGTTGCACCCTTTTGATTACCCATGATTCTGGGGAATTCGAACTTTCCATTTTTTTGATTTTTTAAGGAATTTATCTGATATTCTGATTTTGATGGTTTCCTTAAAATTCCTACTTATCTGGAGCTTTCTTATATGGCTTTCAATTCACCACGGACGTTGTCTAACATGTTTAATGACTTGAATCCTTAACTTGGTTGATGAATCATGACATTCTGTGCTAGAATTGAACCAAATCACCTTCACACCTGCTTCTATATGTTTCTGGTGCATCAATTTTTGATGCACTTTTAAGAGAGAATGTGGCTGAAATTTAAGTGTCAACCTGCCCGTTATGCCAAAAATGTGTAGCTTGTAGCATTTCGCTTGTGCTTTCTTTCATATTTTGACTCCTGAACTTTGCGTTTGCTGTAAAAAACTATTTTAGCTGGTTCAAGAATGGAATTCTTAGTGGATTTTGCTGCTGTTTTGCCTGTTTCAGTTCCTCATGCTGGATTTGGATTGGGTTTTGAAAGACTTGTGCAGTTTGCAACTGGAATTGAGAACATAAGGGATGCAATCCCTTTCCCCAGAACTCCTGGTTCCGCCGATTTCTGAAACACAGAACCATATTGTGTAGCTACTAAATATATTCTTTTTACCCATTTCAAATAATCTAGATGTATACGCAACAATCTATTATCAACTTTTCCTGTATCTACAAATATAAAATACCTGAACTATGAAGAAAGAAATCACTAAGATTCATACCAAGGGATTTCACGGGCTTGTTATCCATGCACATCTCAAACTTGTTACTTGTCAACAATTTTTATGAAAAACAGGATGCCCAGAAAACTTGTTGCATCCTAAGTTGTATTTGTGAATTTTGTTGTGAAATGACTGAACATTTGCCATGTGTACTGCTACATTTTTCACTAATTTAAACCAAATGTATATTGTTTCTTGACTGTTCTATTTTTATTAGCAAAAATAAATTTATAGCTGCAAAATTGTTGGTTTGGCGTGAAAGAACTGCGACGTTTGTCCAGTGTTATTTCTGTGCGCGAAGATGAAAAAAACCAGCTGCAGTGTTGTGTTTGTGTGGATATATCGCAGTGAGAAAAAGGTGGAATGAAAGAAACAATGATACAAAAATTGTATCTCATTAAATCTGTTGAATTTGGATTTGTTCTAGTTCGCCAGTTAGAAACATTATGCACATGGCAGGATCATGTTGTTCACTTGATGGTTAACATAAATTTAGTAAATTTAATAATGGATGCTTGGGTGGATGTTAAAATGCGATTGAACATCATGTATAAAGGATTTGAGAGGAATTTGACGTTGGTTCTTCAGTTAGATTGCTAGGTTCCCTGGACTTCACTGTTTCTTGGTCTAATAGTATTTGATTTCTTCATGTTATTAATGCAACGTTTAGTGTGGTTACCGCTTGATAAAATGTCTCTCTATGCACAATTATACCGCATGACTTGCTGATTTTTGTTATCTTTATATAGTCTTTTCCGGTAAGAGTTTTATTCATCGAAGCATTCTTTCATATAGTCTGGTTCATGAAGCCTTGTAGGCATTGACCTAACAAAGGCAATAGCCCCTGATATCCTAATAAAGCATACAGACCTAGGACAACTCTGACAATTTAATTGTTTCTAAGTTTAGGTAGCTAAGCTCCATTTCTAAAGATACCTAAAATATGTACCGTTGTAACTTCCAATGCAACCGTCAATAATTGCACTATGTTCCAATCCATCAGCATCAAGCTTACACGATGAGAGTTAAAAATCCCTACATGTGATTAACAAGCCAAAATGCCAGATATGGGTAAATGCCTTCAAAAACAAACAAGCTTGGCTGAAACGGGATCGGATATTATTTATTTTATTTGATAAATATAAATATAAATATTATTTAAATATAAAAATTTATATTTATATTTATTTTAAATAGATTTGAATATAATTTAGATATCAATATAAGTTGAATAATTAAATTTTATAACCATAGAATCAAAAATATTGTTAAATAGATGATATATTAAATTAATAGCATGTTTATATGGTTATATATATTTTTTACAAAAATTAATAAATATTATATAAAATTATATAGATTTATTAGATAAATTTGGATATTCGGATATAAATCGGATAGTTATCTATTTTTTTTTTTTTACAAATATGGATGTAGATACAGATATTAGTCGGATTTATATTCATATTCATATCAAAATCTTTAGTTATTTTTACTGCAATATTATCTGTATGTACCAAATACAGTAATCAACATTACTGATAATTTGATGGTGGTAATTTATCTTGAAGGTAATTCATATTATCTTTCAAGATTGCCTGGCGATGCACCATTGCAACTGAAGGAAGGTCCCATGATGTATTACGTATGGGCCCTTCCTATCATAAAGGAAAAAAAATAAAAATTAAAAAAAAGGATAAAAGATGGGTTGGCAGATAATATTGAGGGGAAAGGGTGGTGTTGAACCATATTTAAAAAGCATATCAAATGATCAAGTAGGAATATCTCCCTTAGATATTTGAAGTTATTAGCACTGATTTAAGGCACATGGAGGGTTTCTTCCTTCTTAAATATCTTAAATTATTAACATAGATTCATGGCACATCGATGGTAGTTCTCCTTAGATATTCGAAGTCAACATCACTTTCGGAGGATGGTTAGGTATACTTATAGGGGATTGCACCCAACTCAGTGCTTCCGGAGTTATTCCTCTATGAATCGCAGAAAGCTAGGGGTTTGCACTTCTTTTCAAGTATACTCTTAGCCATTGGGATGAAACATCTAACGGCTGATATAACACAAGTATCTCTGAAAAGCTTGCTTGACATATGGTCAAGAGATCAAATCATGGGTGCGATTGGTAAGGGAGATATTAAAAAATAATAGAATAGTATTGCGGTCAGTCCTCTAATGTGTCTATCGTTGGAGAAGATCACCTATAAAAGAAGTTCACACTGACCAAAAGTATTTTTAGTAGAGATTCTCCGATGCTTAAATCAGTGAAAAAATGGTCGAACAGATAAATGAAATGAAAATTAGCAGAGTATCATCATTATCTTACCAATACTGTTCATTTACCTCTTTTTTATAAGTAAATTGTCAATAACCATTTATGATGATTAGACATAATGGGTCCCATTTTTTATGGTACTAAAGAATAGTTAATCCCCATTATCAGGTCATTACTATGGAGATAGTGGACGGTTATGCCCATTAATGATTG
>QRFJ01000064.1:1798574-1866249 GCA_006176705.1 Cocos nucifera
TTGGGATCATCACCATGAGCACCATTACCTATGAGGAACATTCCTCTATATCTCTGAAATAATACCTAAGTATCTTTCAGGGTTGGAAAACTCTTTCCGATCTACGAGGTGGAGGAGGTAGTGTTCTTATTGGCTCAACCTGATTTGGTTCCACTTGGTCCTTAGCTCTTTCTGCTTGTGAGACTTTCTCATCAAGCTTAATCTGCTTTCCAATGCCACTATCTTGAATAAACTATTTTTCAAGAAATATGGCATGTCGACTCACAATCACATTGTGGTCTTCTGGAATGTAGAAATAGTATCCTAATGACTCTTTAGGAATTCCTATGAATCGAGCTCTAAAGGACCTAAACCTAACTTGTCCACTTTTGTCTTTGACATAAGCCGGACACCCCAAATTTGAGATGACTCAGACTTGGTTTCTTACCGTGCCATATCTCATACGGTGTGGTAGGAACGGTTTTAGAGGGAACCCTATTCAGTAAATAGATTGAAGTTAATAATGAATGTCCCCAAAAAAAATCTGGGAGGTCTGTGAAGCTCATCATGGATCGAACCATATCCAATAGAGTCCGATTTCTCCGTTCTGAAACCCCGTTGAGTTGAGGTGTTCCTGGTGGAGTCCATTGAGAGACTATGCCATTTTCCTTAAGATAGTCTAGGAATTCTCGGCTAAGGTATTCACCTCCTCGATCTGATCGAAGAACCTTAAATGGGTTTTCCAGTTTGTTTTCTACTTCATGTCTGATTCTTGAACTTTTCAAAGGCTTCAGACTTATGTCTCATAAGATACACATACCCATACCTAGACAGATCATCGGTAAAGGTAATGAAGTAGACAAAATTGCCTCTAGCCGGCACATCGAATGGGCCGCACACATCAGTATGTACTAGGGCAAGGAGATCTGTGGCCCTCTCCCCATGTCCAACAAAAGGGAGTTTAGTCATTTTGCCTTGAAGACAAGATTCACAAGTTGGATATGACTCAAAAGTCAATGGACTCAATAGTCCATTTTTCTTCAATTTGTTAATCCTATCTTCTGCTATATGACCTAATCTCAGGTGCCATAGATATCTATCATTTGGACTATCCCTAGGTCGTTTGGCATTCACGTTTTGCTCGAATAATGAGCATACCTCCAGAAGGACCTTCCTTCTTGTTCTTTAGGATGGCCAGGTAAGTAGGGCAGTTCCGCTTCCAATGGCCATCGCTGTTGCAATGGAAACACTTTCCTTTGCCATCGACCTTCTTCTTCGGTTCTGCCTTCTTCTTCTTTGATCCTTCTACCTTTTGCTTTTTCACAGACTTCTTTTTCTTTCCATAAGACTTTCTTTTGGAAGAAGTCCGTTCCATAGCAAGAACTGAGCCTTTAGAACCTTTCATAGAAAGCTCAGCGGTAACCAGCATATTCATCAACTCGGCCAAGGAATTTTGAAGTTTATGCATGTGGTAATTCATGATGAATTGCCCATATGCATCAGTCAAGGATTGCAGAATAATATCGTTCTGCAAATCCAAGTCCAACTTCACACCGAGCTTCTCAAGCTCTTCCATGTCCTTGATCATTGTCAGACAGTGATCTTGGACTGACTGCCCATCACGCATCTTAGCCTTAAAAAGTCATTTCGTGACTTGATATTTGGCTGCGCGACTCTGTTCACCAAACATCTCCTGTAGGTGAGCCAACATTTGGCGAGCAGTCCCGATATCTTCATGTTGGCGCTGGAGCTCATCAGACATCGAGCCCAACATGTAGTATCTGGCCTTATTGTCTTCGTCAATCCATTTTTCCAGAGACGCTCTCTGTTCAGTGGATGGAACGAGCTGGTAAGGTGGGAGGGTCCTGGTCCAAAACATGTGTTAACTTCTCTGAACCCAAAATAATTTTGTAGTTCCTGAGCCAATCTTTATAATTGGGTCCAGTCAGTCTATGTGTGTCTAGGATACGTGCCAGTGGGTTGGACGCAGACATTTTCCTGTAGAGAGTCAAAGATTCTAGTTAGATACTGTAATTTTGACTTGACCAATTTATTTAGGAAATTTTATTTTTAAACAAATTAGCTCCCACTATTTTTCTCGGATCCCTACACTCCCTCTGTAGAGATGCGAAAATCTCCGCGATTGATGATTTCTAGTGGGTGGTGCGGTCTCACCAACTGACTCATCACCTCACCTAACAGTTATTGGTGATGGGTTAGCCAATGAGTGAACAACTCTTGTTCAATGATTCTCTAATCATGGTGCACCCAAACTTGGTCTCTAATTCATGAATCTCACCGTATCCGGAATATTGATCCACTCCTTAGTTAAGTCAGACCCACCATTTGCATAGACTGGGTTCCTAATTGGGTCTCTCACCGTATCCGGAATATTGAGCCCAACTCATCCTCCAGCCCATAGCATCCAATGCCTAATAGACATGGTTGCGTCTTTTCGGTGCAACTGAGCCACTGTATCCAGCCGAGAACAATCAACCCTGGGAAGGGCCCGCACGTCTACAATGGTGGAAGACCTCAGACTTAATCTTTTCTTAGGGAGAATTGATTCAGGTCTCATTAAACTAGACTTGGCTTAGTCATAACAATTATGACTAACCTAGTGGCATGGGTCAGCTCGGATTATTGACCACCTCAGATCAGAACTGTGTCAACAGATATGGCCAGGTAAGTGAGACCGGTGGAAGGAATATGCCGTTAACTCGCACAAGAACGCATTCAGGTCGAGTAGCTTCCAATTAAAAACCAGTCGATCGTCTGTGCCAAACTTACCTTAGACACCAAATTGTTGAGTCAGAACCAATTGGGTTAGCCTACAATCCAGGACTCTAACCTCTGAGCCTAATTAGGTCTTGCTTGATCGTGACTCGATCTTGACCCAGACTTAATCCTATTAGGCTGGTCAATTTAAGCATTGTTGATCCCATCTAACCAACTCTTGATTCGGTTTGATCAACCGCTTAGACCTAATTGAGCTACCCAAGCCCGAACCCAGTATTATGAATATGTCTTAGATCTGAAATTCTCAATTTTAGACCTAATTAATATTCCATAAACTTAATTCTTAATTAAGTTGGGTTCATAAATAAAATATGCACAATAAATCCTAGGGTTTCAGGATCTAGGGTTTTGCAGAAAGTAAGTTTTGGGTTTCTGATTAAGGACGAACACGCAGCACCCCTACACGTCATAAGAACACCCCATCGAATGGGAAGAGAGGGCCTTTAAACCCTTCTTCGTTCTTATGACCGGACGGCCAAGAGGAACGCCTTAATCAGGAACATGTAAATCTACAAAACAGTTATAGATCTATATCATATATCTCATATACAAATTTAGATCTAATCAAGGCATATTTTGCATACATCTCATGTATCAATTCATGCATGTTTTCAGATCTAAATTATCTCATAATAATCTAAAAAATTAGATTTAAATTGATCTAATCAAAATAAATTCTAATCTAGACAATTATGTAGAACTATTCTACAACTAGTCTAGTCATGCATCTATCATATCTCATATGATATTTAAAATTAAATAATTTTTATTTGCTGTTTATCAGATGTTATTATAACACTTATAATATCAAAAAATAGTAAATAAGAAGATCTAAAATATGATTTAATCAGATTAAATCAAAGACATGCAAAACTATTCTATAGAACTATTCTATTCTAGAACTAGTCATGCATATCTTCATGTTCTTAGATCCAAATCATTTAATTTTAATTTTTCTGATTTCAGATCTGATCACATCTCATGTGACATCTGAAATCATATTATTTTTAATTAAAATAAAATTAAAATCAGATCTAAACAATTTTAGAACCATGGCTCTGATACCAGTTGAAGGGAAATCCTGATTTCTCGGTCCAGGTTCGTCCAGATCTGATTAGATCAAGAGATATATTTCAAAAATTTTCTCTTGATCCTTAATCAGATCTTGATATATTTCAGATCTGATTCTTATTATTTTAATAAATAAAATAAAAGAAGATAAATTAAATCAAATTTAATTTACCTGATTTGGGTAATCCTATTACCCTGTAGATGATCCTGATTGCAGCGGAAGGTTCTGGATCTTAGCCACGCAAGCGCCTGGCCTCTACCGGTATCCACTCGGGTTGGATCTGGAGAACCTCTTCTTCTCTATCACACCTCCAAAAATCAGATCTGGATCTGATCTGGAGGATCTTCAAAACTCTTTTGAAGATCTGCAGTCGTCCTTTTGCAGCAGCGCAGCCTTCTTGCTTTTGATCGCCTTTCCTTGATCTGAATCGCACCAAACTAAGTCCAAAACACTTTTGGACGTGGAGAGCAAGGGGAGAAGAGAGTATGGCGTGGAGAAGGAGGGGAGAGGCAGCCTTGGATGTGGGAAATCTCTATTGAATTCACTTTTCACTTAGGATTAGGGTTGGGCGCAGGGTCTTATTTATAGACCTCTTGTGATCCAACTCCTCTTCCTCTCAACCAATCACAACCCTTTGTGAAATCAGATCTAAATCTGATTGGTTGAAATAGAGACCCCTGGATTCCTCCTTAGAGGGCGCCTAAGACCAGTCAAACTGGATTCTTAGTAGAACTCTGATTGGAATCCAAAAGGGAGGTGGAGTCCTTGTCCAACAAGGACTCCTAGGCACCTCCTACTTGGGCTCACGCCACCCTTGGCGTGCGCCCTTCTCCTTGCCAGGTTCTGGCAGGGGGACAGGCCCCCACCAGCTCTCCAATAGGTGCATGACATGTGGTCAAAAGTCAAAGGGTGAATGGTCAACGTTTGACCAGTCAAAGGTAGACTTTTGACCAAAGTCAAAGAACAAGAAATGGCAGGTGACCAAAAATGGCAGGTAATGTCTTACAAATAAGACAACCTATTCTGACTTGGACAACCTCCAGTCAGACCATATGAAGGCCTCTGATTGAGCACAAACTCCTTTGGCTCAGTCAGGACAACTTATTTATGATAGTAAAAGAAGAACGTTAGGTTCAATCGAGTGCTAGCACGATTTCCTTGAACCTAATTGAATCTCATTCAGATCAATTGAACTAGATCAGTTCAATTGATGATCACCAGATTCAAACCCTTGTTTGTGTGACCCAGTTAGGTTCAGTTCTGTATGGTAATGGGATATGTCATGATCTCTATCATAGACATCATCGAAACTCCTTTCGATGGATCAGAACTCTTCTGATTCGAATAGCTAGAATGATCGATCATCTAAATCATTCTAATTGCTCCCAAAATCCACCAGTGACACCTAGCAGTATATGGTGGCAACCCATCAGAGCTGAATGCGAACCTCTTGGTGCAGCTACCTGTGTGATTCAGTTCTTCTATCTTGAGCCCCGATCAGATTAGGGTTAAGGTGAACTCGTCAAACCCTAGTCTCTGTCATATGATGTAATCATTCGATTCAAGTCCAATGTGAAAATCTAAATAGAAACTCTTTCTATTATTTCACTCTACCATGACCATGGATTTCTGGACTTGATTCTCATGATCATCATAGGGCTACTCCTCTACCACCGAGGTAGATAGATCCCATCTTGATGCAATCCAGTTCCTACAATGAACATGTCACAGCCAACATACACCTCAGGGTTCCATATGGCTAGGAGACCGAGTAATGGTGTAGTCAAACTATAACACCCTCAAGGTGAACTGCCGATGCATCTCAGGTCAAAGAACCAGACACACTACTGCAGCATCGAGTCAGTCATTGACGAGAAGGTAGACTCCCTAATGACTACTCGAGGTGGTCACGCTCAGTGCCCTCGTTCTCTAACGAGTACCTGTACTCTCGCTCCGGTGTCTCCACACCGTAGACTCAAGACTCATCTACTAAAGAGAAACGATCGTACACCAACCTTCCGGATCAATCACCATCCTCGTGATGATCCTATGGTCGGGAGCTGTTTATGAGTTAATAATGATTATTCATGTCTTAAATTTTCAACTCTTGAAAATATGAATTATCATTACCATTAACTCAAAGGATGTATCACAGACACTAAATACACATGTGTGATAGAAAATAACCCATTTCATTAATTATAGTCAAAATTATAATTTTGCCCCTAGAAGTGTATTACAAGTGTCAGCCAATTCTGGCTTCTAGGGCACATATATCTAACAGAAAGGTGAGGAGCTAATGGCCCGAGGTCGCATCCACTAGCTAGTCGATCCTGGGTAGGGGGTAGCTGTCTTTCGGGCAGATCTTGTTCAGCTTCTTGAAGTCGACACATATCCTCTACTTGTTATTCGTCTTCCTGACGAGAACCATGTTCGAGACCCAGGTCGGATAATTAACCTCTCGGATGAGTCCGGCTTGGAGGAGCTTGTCTACTTCTTCGATGATCGCTTTTTGCCTCTTCGGGACGTGGTGGCGCATCTTTTGTCTTATCGACCGGTGCCTTGGATCGACGGCCAGCCGATGCTCCATGACTTCAGCGTCAATTTTCGGCATGTCCGCTGGGGTCCAGGCGAAGACGTCCGCATTTCTCCTGAGGAAGGCGACGAGCTGTTTTCGAACCTCGTCCATCAAGTTGGAGCTAATCTGCACAACATGCTTCGAGTTTCTATCATTTAAGGGAACAGAGATGAGGTCCTCCATAGGCTCGCCTCGCTTCTCAATGAGGTCGTTGCGGACATCCAGACTGTCAACAAGATAAGGATCGGGCCGTTCTCCCTTATGTAGGGCGATTGAATAACAGTGCCTCGTCAGAGCCTGATCTCCTCTGACTTCTCCGATCCCGCGACTCATTGGGAACTTCATCTTCAAATAACAGATTGACACCACCGCCCGAAGTACATTTAGACTAGGTCGGTCGAGAATCGCATTATAAGCGGATGGAGTCCTCACGATCAGGAAGTCGACCTGCATTTTAGCCAATCTCGGGTGTTGCCCTATCGTCACAACCAAAGTTATCACGCCTTCGACTGGTACGATGTTGCCAACGAATCCTACTAGTAGGAAGTTCATAGGCCTCAAGCGGTCCTCGGGTAGGGACATTTTTGAGAAGGCATCGTAAAATAATACATCGGTCGAGCTTCCATTATCCATCAAAATACGACGTACATCGTAATCAGCAATGTTCAAAGAAATTACAACCGCATCATTATGCGAAAATTGGATCCCCTAGCCGTCCGCCTCGGTGAAGGTCACGGGCCCATGGTCCTCCACCTCTTTATCGATCCCTCAGATCCGCTGGCCTCTCCTTATTGAAGTCCCCCCGAGATAGTGTTACTGATGCCAAGAGGCGGCTGATCTTCTTATTGATTTTTCCCACTTGGCGATAACGCCCTCAGCCGATCTTTCCGCTCTTCAGGTCATCTCCGTAGAAATCGACCAAGTCTACCTCGTTTGATGAGCTCTTCGATCTCGTCTTGGAGCTAGATGCACTCCTCAGTGTCGTGACCGTGGTCACGATGGTAGAGGCAGAACTTGTTGGAATTACGTCTACTGGGATGGAAACATATTCTCTCCGATCTCGAAAGTCGTTTCTTGATCTCCATCAGCACTCGGATCTTTGGGATATTGAGGGGGGCGTAGTTATGGAATCATCGTTGGAGGAAACTTCGGCACTGGGGGGAACTTCGGTGTGCCCTTCTATCGGGGGTTCCCTGCCTCTGAGCTCGAGGGGGAGTTCGGGCTCTCCCGCGAATAGGGAGAGTCCGGGAGCACGACCGAGCTTCAGTCCGCTTTCTTTCTTCAGCGGGCCTGCTTGGCTCGCTGATTCACCGTTTGCCGCTGGCTTCGCCGTCTTTAGCTTCGAAAGCCTCCTCTGCCCGGGCGTAACTGTCGCTCCGAGCCAGCATGTTGGCAAAATTCCTAGGATACTTCTTCTCCAGGGAGAACAGCAAGTCGTTCTTCTGAAGGCCGCCCTTGAGGGCGGCCATGGCAACTAACTGGTGCAGGTTTCGGACCTCTAATGCGGCAGTATTAAACTGGATGACATAAGTCCAGATAGGTTTTCTCTCCTTCTGCCTAATGGTCATTAAGAAACTCGAGCCTCGACGTGGATGCCGGCTACTGATAAAGTGGGCCACAAATTATTGGCTCATCTGGTCAAATGATAAGATGGTACTCGGCTTAAGCGCCGAGTACCAATTCCTGGTAGCCCCCTTAAGGGTAGAGGAGAAAGTCCGGCACAAGATGGCGTCTAGCGTGCCATAGAGCAACATCGTTGTCCGAAAGGCTTTCAGATGGTCGATCGGATCGGTGGTTCCATCATAACTCTCGAGCTATGAGAGCTTGAAGTTCGGTGGGATCAGCTCCTGCATAATTTTCTGCGAAAAGAGAGGGTCAATATAAATGTCACTACCACGGGAGAAGAAAGTGTGACGGAGCTCCTCGATTCGTCGGCTCATTTCTAAGAGCCTTCGATCTAAGAGGTCTTCGTGATCTTTGATCTCCAAAGTCTTCTGGCAGAATGGGTGCGAGGCTTCCCCTGGGTCAAGCCACGGTCCGAGCAGGGGCTCTCCCTCCTTTGCCTTCTCCTTCCGAGGATCGAAGGTCGGATAGCCCAAGTCGACCGTTCCTGGGCCGGACCGCACAGCTCTGGGGAGTCTCGCACCATTTGAGCTGATGTCGGGATCTACCGGTGCATGGCCTGCACCACCTCCGTGAGGCCACGAACCTACTGGACGAGCAGGTTAAACTGCTCCGCATCCACCGTGGCCACAGATGGAGCTTGAGCCGCCCGGGTTGGAGCGGGAGCGGATGGATCTGAAGGAGATCGGACTGCGGAGGCCGTCGAGCACCGAGTCGAAGCCCTCCTGGGAGGCATTTTCTCCTGGGGGATGAACCCTAGAGAGGAAGAAGAGAGATCTCCGGAGAGGAGAGAGAGAGATCGTCACCGAGCACTCCTTTAAGAACAAGGGGACCTCGGAGGTTCGGCCTTACCTCTAGCGCCAAGTATCAATTCCTCGGAGGTTCGCTGAGCACCAGATGGGGGGAGACGGATGACGGTCTAAATGTTCCCCCACAGTCCATTAGAAATAGGAGGAGAACCTCATCCTAATGTGAGCAAAGTCGAAGGCCTCGTTCACCTTAGACGAGATGGGAGGAGAAGCGCGGACGACGGTTCGAATGTGCCCCCACGGTCCGTTAGGAACAGAAGGAGAATCTCGTTCTGATGCGAGCAAAGTCGAAGGCCTCGTTCACCTTAGACGAGATGGGGGAGACGGACGACGGTCCGAATGTGCCCCCACAGTCCCGTTAGGAATAGGAGGAGAACCTCATCCTGATGCAAGCAAAGTCGAAGGCCTCGTTCACCTTAGACGAGATGGGGGAGACGGACGACGGTCCGAATGTGCTCCCACGGTCCGTTAGAAATAGGAGGAGAACCTCATCCTAATGCGAGCAAAGTCCAAGTTCAAGCTCCGAAGTCTATAGAAAATAGGATCTCCATCGACCTCGGTCAGAGATAAGATCTCTTCCGAAGCGATTAAGACAATCTCGGCTAGAGGTAAGGTCCACGACAACCTCGGCCAGAGCGTCCGAGAAACCTCGGCTAGAGATAAGGTCCGTGATAACCTCGGTCAGAGCGCCCGAGAAACCTCGGCTAGGGATAAGGTCCGCGACAACCTCGGTCAGATCACCCGAGAAACCTCAGCTAGGGATAAGGTTCGCGACAACCTCGACCAGGGCGCCCGAGACAATCTCGGCCAGAGATAAGATCTCTTTCGAGCGTCCGTGCCAACCTCGATCAGAAATAAGATCGAAGACAACCCTGACTGCAGATCGAATCTCTTTCGAGCACTCGCATCAACCTCGGCAAGAGATGAGATCTCCCCCGAGTTTCAATTTCAGCACCGACTTCATCTGGAGATGAGATCTCCCCCGAGCTTCGATCTGAACCAGCACGGAGTCTGAAAGAGAACTTCGACAGTCGCCTTTTCTGCACTCCCTTCCTTCGAGTTTCGAACTCAGAAGTGGGGGGACTATTATTGGGGATAAACCCTGCTCCTGTCGAAGTCCAGTTTGATGCTTTGTCTAATGCAATCAGTAGCCGCGGAAGAGCTTCAACGGGCGGATCTTAGCCGAACCCTTTCAGCCGACCGAGCTTCTTCGGACTCCCAACGTTCGGACCGAACCCCTTCAGTCGGTCGAACTTCTCAGCGGCCGAGCTCCTTCAGACTCCCAGTGTCCGGATCAAACCCCTTCAGTGGACCAAACTTCTCAGCGGTCGAGCTCCTTCGGACTCCCAGCATTCGGATCGAACCTCCAGCGGTCGAGCTCCTTCGAACCGATTCAGTCGGCCGAACTGCTTAGCGGTCGGGCTCCTTGGATTCACAGGAGTCGAACTCCTTCCGAGCCCCCTTCAGCCGAACTCCTCTTGGAGTTCGAACTTCTTTAAAATTGGTATATGTCTGAGTCCACCAGCCAACGCCTGCTTCCTCGAGCTACGACTGTCGGACCTCGATGGTATGACCATCATTACCAGTCTGACGATGCCACTCTCTTCGTAACTAGTCCCATGCGGCCCACAATCGGACGACATGGCTACCACCACTGGCGACACTACTCTTTCTGTAACCAGCCCCATGCGGCCCATGACCTATCAGTATGGCTGTCACTATCCATCTGACGATGCCTTCCTCTCCGTACCGAACTCCATGCAGCCCCAACGGCTCTCTACCAGCGGTATGGCCGTCACCATTAATTAAGCTCCATCTATAAAGGACCCTTCAGATATGCTAACTCTAATATTTGATCTCTAAGCTCTTCTCTCCTTCTCTAAGCTCAGCAGAACTCATTCCCGAGCACTTCATTCCTATTGACCAGAGCTGACTTGATCGTCGGAGGGTTCTGCCGAAGCCACCCCCCATCGGCTCCGGATGCGACTTTGTTTTACAGGTCTCGACGGCGACCTCATCCACCTTCGCTTCAGCTAATCCCGATGACAATCAGTTTCTGCATCAACAGATATGGTTCCACGTTTAGTCAATGAGCAGTTGCACGATCTAAAGCCTGTTGTGATACCAGAATGGATGTTTTTTTTTTTCGAAAAGCTTAGCACAAGCAATTTGATTAGGTTTACATAAGATACATGCAGAATTAGAACATATTTAAATTTGCCTCTTTGAGATTGACTCCGTCTTTTTTTTTATTTACACTTTTCTCTCTTCCTTTCTTTCCTTTTAGCTTGAGGTGGGATGAGGAGTTGCGTTTGGGAGCATGTTGGCCCACCTTAAATACTAACCTTTTGTTGTCAAACAAATTTTTTTTTATATCTAGAGCCTGATAAGCAGGGGTAAAAATGATATAAATAATATACATCTAGATCTATTTTCATATCCAAATTAATTCATATACGAATAAAAATTGAAGAATCCGATTAATATCTATATTTATATTCATATTTATCAAATAAAACTAAATATGGATATGGACAGACAACTAGCTGATTCATATCCAAATATCCGAATCTACCTGTAACTTATATAATTTTATATAATATTTATTATTTTTTAAAAATATATAATTATATAAATATTTTATTAATTTAATTTATCATCTATTTAGTGATATATTGGATTCTATAGTTATAAAGTTTGATTATTCAACTTATACCTATCAAGTTTGATTATTCAACTTATATCTATCTAGAAAATGTTTGGTTGGATGGATAGGGAAATTTCTCATTTGGTGTGAAGAAATTTCATTCTAATTCTGATCTCAAAATAGAATGGAATGTTCCAATTCTTCTAATATCTTATACCAACTCTCTTTTAATAATTCAAACCTTTATTCCATTTTTAATTTTAATTCTAATCATGAATCAAATACTTGAGAGGCATGACTATTCCAATTTTGAATCCAATTTAAATATCGGACGCAAGCTCTAATACCCTTTTAATAATTCAAATCTCTATTCTATTTCTAATTTAATTCTAATAATGAATCAAATGGTTGAGAGATATAGCTATTTCAATTCTGAATCTAATTTAAATACGCAAGCTCCAATATCAGCTCTCTTTTAATAATTCAAATCTCTATTTTATTTTTAATTTTAATTTTAATTATGAATCAAATGCTTAATATGATTATTTCAATTTTGAATCTAATTTAAATACCAGATGCAAGCTTTAATACTAATTTTTTTTAATAATTTAATTTTTAATTTTAATTTTAATCATGAATCAAATAATTGAGGAACATGATTATTTTAATTCTGAATCCAATTTAAATATTGAACAAGCTTCAATATTAATTTTTTTTTAATAATTTAAATTTTTATTCTATTTTTGGCTTCATGGATCAAATGATTGGTACGGCAATTTTAATTTTGAATTCTATTTAAATACCGGACGTAAGCTCCAATACCAGTTTTTTTTTTAATAATTTAAATTTATTTTTAATTTCAATCAGCACATGATTATTCCAATTTCGAATCCAATTTAAATACCGGACGCACCCAAACACCCGCTACCAAACCCAACTATCTTGGAACTGTTAGCCGGGCACCGCGTGGCGCGATGCACGTCCAAAGCCTTGTTTCCATCGCCCCCCTCGTGGCCTCCACTCCATCGAGAGCGGAGCTCTGGAGGAGATCGAACGCCGGCTTTTCCGCTGGCGCGGCCCTTCCGATCCGTCGACCGCCCGACGGCGGCGTCGAAGGACGCCTCACCTCGTCTCCGTTCGGCGGCTGGCGCGTCCATGCCGCCGCCGCGAGGAGATCCCCGGAGCTCGATTCCAACGTGAACGGAGGATTAAGGTATTAGAAAAGAATGAAAGGAAGTAGATGGAAAAAGAAGGATCTTTTTGTAATTATCTCCTGATCTCATCTTTCGGAGATAATTCAGCGGATTTCTTGTAGTGACTCTCAGTGAAGATCCAAACCGCTACAATCTTGCTAAATTTTCTCCTTGATGTCCAAATCGATGTTATTGCCTATCCACTATGTGAAGTTGTAACCTCTTTTTGGTTCTTCATGGGCGAGCGCAAGATTCTTGTGACCTACCCATCACTTACGTTTTTTATGATTTTTCCCCCTCTTTTAGAAGTATGAATGATTAGATTGAAGTTTGTGCATTAATATTAAAATTTAAGAATTAATTGATGCTCGTTAATTTTTTGTACTACAATGCAATATATATTACATGTTTTCAGCCCTCAATACGATGCATGCTGCCTGGTACTTTATTTTCCGCCATGTTTGGCAAGGAGCTCCTTAGAATGGAGCCATGGGCTAGTCCATATTTTCGTGACCCTGTGTATGTAAAATATACTATTTATGTATCAAATTAATTGCATAGTTGATGTTTTGACTGCGATTGCTGTATTTTTCCTATTAAGTTCTCTTTAACTCTCTTCCTCTTTTCAGGACGGAGAAATTTTTTGAAGTTAAGCTGAAAGTCCGAGACTATGAACTTGATCAATATGGTGTTGTTAACAATGCCATATATGCAAGCTATTGCCAACATGGTGAGTTTTTCCTTCAGATAGTTTATTATTATAGTTGGTCAACTTGAGAGGTTGCTATGCTACCATCCCACTTGAAACGTTGTTCTATTACAGAACAAAGGGAAAACTGTCGATTATTTTTCAATGTCTGAATAAGTTCACAATTAATAAAAACTTACATATTTATTGATATCTTTAATTAAGAATGACTGAGGTATGCATGAATTTGTCTACTTAAAGGAATACGATATATCTTCTTGTTTTGAATTGTCAAGTTTTTGATGGTGCCAAAGTGTTCTTTATGCTTTATCGTAGAGCTGTTGTAGATGTTATTCTTTGTTACTTTAGTAGTAGATTTAGCTGTATGAATTTTGATGTGGACCTTGAGTGATAGGTAACTCGTTGTACAATGATTAAAACTAAGTTCCGCCCACCCTTAAAAGATATTCTTTGCAGGGTTCGGGTTGTATCTTTTCACGCGAAAGAACGATTGATCTTCTTTCATGATGTCAACCATTTGATCGCACCTTGCACATCTTTCAAAGCACAACAAACCTCTTCCTTCCATCCACAGCACAAATCATGAAGTGGATGTTGTGCTTTAAAAGCTGTGTAAAATGTGGTCCAACTGTTGATGTCGTGAAAGAAGATCAGTCATTCCTTCATGTGAAAGGTACAACCCTAACCCTTCTTTGCACTCTTGATTTGTTATAAAGTAAATTAGTTAATAGGTTGATGCCATCTTAGGATCGATCATTCTTGAATGCTCCACTGCATAATTTACTGACTGACTCCACATTGCTCAAAAACACACTTTACCCAACAGAGATCATTGATTTGAATAGATATGCTTGCTGCTTTACATGTCTGTGCCAATTTCTTCTCTGATGTTTCTGTTCCTACACTGGAACTGGGTGATGGTAATCTATTTGTCAAATTGAATATGAGAAACTTGATTTGAATACCCCTGTCAGAATGCAAGGACTAAGAAATGTGTGGAAAAATGCTGCAGTTATATCTTGCTTGTATCTTTCTTAAATGACAGGAGATACATAAAACAGCTATTTTTCTGGTACCTACTCTTTTGAGTACCAATATGAAGCTCAGTTGCATTTATACATCAGAACCTTGGTTTTCTATGATGCCTTATCTGGAAAACAAAAATCTATTCATTCAGTTGTTATGTTCTCTGACTGAAAGATCCCCATTATTTCATTGTATTAAAGGAGTCTTCATGCATCTGGGGCTCCTACTAGCAACTTTAAGGTGTAAAACAATATCTGCTGAATCCCTTTCCCCTTCTTATTTTGATTTAATTTGGAGAGATGATAAAAAAGGTATCTTTGCTTCCACTTCCTCTGTGGTGGTGGTTCCATGATCTGAGTTGGCAACCACTCTAACCTAGGTTCTAATTTGTGACTTTTCTGAGTTCTGAGGTTGTTTTTTTTCCTTATTTATTGTGGCTACTACCTCCTCATCTTTATTCTTCTACAAAAACCTATTTAAAAAGTCTAAACAAGCCATAGAATCTATTCTCTAACCTTAATGCCCTACACGGCATTCCGATCAATTTTAGCCTTGGTAGTTCACTGAAAATTAGTGTTCTGGTCAATTGGAAGTATTTGGCCAACATTGCATTTTTCTTGAGACAAAATAAATCCCTAAATAAACTCTAAGTAAGCCAATCAACCATCCTAGTATCGTGCATTCAATGCTCCAGCTGTTCATTAGTTGGCAATTGCATTGGTGATTCAAGTTCATTGTCATCTTGGAAACAAAATACAATAGAGATCCTCAATATTTAAGGCAGAAAATTTGGTAAATTTTCTATGATACCTCAATAAATGAATATTATGTGTGCTCAAATTGTGGAGGAAAGAGTACTAGAAAGATACATGCCTTTATTCTAAGATTTTAAATGAAAACAAAACCATATTATTTCCATTCTTCATTCCTTTTCTGTTAAGATTTTAACTATATGAAATCCTTGAACATTTTCCGATGTTACTTGGACACTCCAAATTTTGGCACTTCATATAGTAGACATGTTAGACACTTCATGGTACTCCTTGATACTTTATACCAGCAAATTATAATACCATCATTTTTACATGTCTACTTTTGGCACTTCTATAGAAGTTTTTAATTATAAGTTTGCAACCATTTTATTGAAGTTTGTGAACTTAGGAAGCATAGATCTAGTTTATTATTCATTATATGCTTATATCAATGAATATCTACACATACATATATAAGATAAAGACATGTCCAGTGTCTGAGTTTTAGAAGTTTTCCGTGTTGGATTCCTCTGGACACTTGGATGCTTGACACCTGTGTCACCTGTCTGAGTAACATTGATTTTATTCCTGGTTGGTCATTGGCTCCATTCCTCTATATCTCTGAAAAAGCTTCTAACAAATGCAAACAGATGTAAGATCCCTATTTTCCAAACAGACATATGAGTTTCAATATCGGTTTTCCATTACCATTTGAGATGGGAATTCACTTTTAGTTAGACAACAATCTGCCAGAAACTTCTGAAAAACCCGTTATTTTTAATCATCCCTTATAAACAATGTATAAACCCAACAATTACTTACAAGGAACATATTTACCCATCCAACCTTAACCCAGAGTACCAAAATCAGCTGTCCTACTCATGGTTCAAATGCTCTGACAATTCAACAACAATTCACTGTTTCAATATTAACAAGGAAACAAGCACTATGCCATTTAAGGCAGAAAACTCTTGGGAGAAGTCTAGTAATTATGTGTCTAATTAACTAATGGAAACAGATGTCACAAGTGAGGAAATTGGAGTGAAAATGTGCTCAATCTGTCAGGAAAAGGATACCAACATATCTATATGATTGTATTTTTAGATTGAAGTTTTATAGAACCTCTGAATGTTTACCTTTTTCTGATTATTGAGTAGAGATGCTTCAGTAGGATTTATAAACTGCTTTAGTTGCTGACAAACTTCATGTGGTTGTTGTCAAAATATTACCATTCTTTAGACAACCTTATTTTGCTGGTTCTTGCTTCTACTACTCAAATTTCAATGATTAACCTTGCATGCTACTCGCTTCTTGTGGATGATCAGGTCGTCATGAATTACTTGAAAGAGTTGGCATTAGTGCAGATGCAATTGCCCGCACTGGCGAATCACTAGCCCTGTCAGAACTACACCTAAAATTCATTGCACCTTTAAGAGTATGTCGTTCTCCTGTTTAACCTCAAATATTCCAATGATCAACAAATATATGCTAAAGTTGCAATTTTCTTCTTGAGCATGAAATTTTGAGCAAAATTTTTTTTGATAAAACTATGAAATCATATTTCCTGCACATTTTGAATGTATTGCATATATGTGTGTATGCATAAGATATTTCTCGTGAAACCAAATTGAGAATTGGTATTATGTGCATTTTGTGAAGCATGAAACTCGTGTTCCCAGAAGAACTGGTATTTTGTCTCTTATCCTATCACACATTGGGTGAGAATGGTCCGAGAAATAACCCTATGTCCTCCACAGTTACAAATTCTAACCAACGTAAATTCTCTTATTTCTCTTGTTTTCGTCTCCTTTTGTTGTCTAGCTGGGAGAGAACCATGTTGGAATCAAACTCCAACAATTGGAAATATGGAAACCTAGTTTCTATATGAAAGAAATATGGACGTGTGGGCTGAAGGGGGGAAGAAAGCAAAGAATCCAGGCTAGAGGGCATTAAAAATTTAAAATTTGATTTGGAAAGAAGAGACCACCTTCTATTCATATCTACAGCCACAGAGTTAAGTTTTGTTGGTTTATGTTCTTGTTAAGCTTTTTCCTTTTTCCTTGATCAGCTTCTAAAGTTATTATCATTCATGGTGCCTACGAGATGATCTCTTCTACAATGCTTTGTCATTCTTTTTTCAGCTCATAATATGCTTGTTGAATTGCCTCAATATATTTATGTTTAGATGTCTTTGATTTTTGAGGTTATTGTAGATTAGCATGGAGATTTTGACCTGTAATGTTGGCTCATAATTTTTAAGTTCATTTTCTTACATATCTTTGGCGATGGTGAACAGCATAAGAATAATTTTTCATTTACTGGTAAACCATAAGATGTACTTTGTTGCATGGACTTATGTACATTGTAGAATAATATTTATTTTTTTATGTCTGCTTGCTTTGTTCCTTTTTAAGCTTATATTGCTAAAATTGATCTATTTGTTTCAAATTTTTAAAATAATATTACATAGATGTTTCCAATTTCCTGAATTACATAAATTATTATTAATGGCTTCCTGCTTTCTCTTCTGGTATCATTTCTCGCATGTTTTCCGAACTTGGCAACTATGGTTTTTTCTGCTGTCAATTTTTCAAAATTCAATTATTTCTGCTTTCGACTAGAGTGGTTGGATGAAAAAGATCGGTGGTACACTTAACAATGTAGGATGTTGTGGCCGGCATTGTTGTGATTGCATCAGTCACTGTCAATGCTTTACGTTACATTTTGTCAGAGTTCCCCAAACCTTGTAATTTTTACATAAAACCAGCTAATTAAATTATTGAGTTGGTTTTCAACTCCAGGGCTCATTGATGAAGTGCATGACTGAAACTTTTCAAGATGATCCTCTGAATTCTAGTTTCTGTTTGGATCTCAGATTCTTCTTGTTGTGATGTCATGAATGCTTGCGAGGAGTGAAGGGTTGGTGAGTCCAGAAAAGGAAGAAACCGCCAGATTGAGAGAAGCCACTGAATTTGTGATTCTTAAGTTCTAGGGATACTGAAAGTTTTCTGTTTGTCAGATTTTAACATCCAGAAACTCTAGTGATGGTGTGATTGGTGGCTTTTCCTGGTCTCACGAACTCTTCCCTCCCTCCCTCTCTCTGTCTCATCACCCCATTCCTCCTTGCATAAGCACGATCCTTGGATGCTTGAAACATGAATCCAAATGGGGCCTTTGTGCCTAGTGGGATGCTGAATCAGCCTATAGTTGATATATTTACGATGTGGATGAGTCTTTGAATAGACAAATAGAAGGATGGAAGTAGTAGTAGGATGCAATAGAGGACATTGCTCTTCCATTACACATGGATTCTAGTCCATTCCAGAGTTTCTTGGGATACTAGAATCCATCTGTAATGGTAATATCTGATACTACAAAATTTTTGGGGTTCAGGATCTATGGGCTCCTATGACATGATCCCTCCATTTTCAGAATCTCATTCATTTTCAGTTGTCATCACACCTTAAATGAGTTGAGAGATACCACTGTAGATAAGCTAGTGTACCATTCAAATTAGGGCTGTTTAGATGCTGAGTATGTTATGGGATGTGTCAAAGAGTGAATTTGTGAGTACAGATGAAGGCGGGAACGGAGGCTGGCCATGTCATGCATCCTGAATTTTTCAGGATCCTGGATGTCTCCTTTCTAAAGGAATTTTTGATATCCCAAAATTTGGTAACTGGGAAAATCAATGAAATCCTTGCATGCCTCATTGGTTTTCTCTGGTTGGTAATCACCACTTCTTTGGGAGATGTCATGTAGATGAAAGATCCAAGCGTCTAAACAGAAGCCTTGATGTCATTTCTATCCCTCTGCTGAGGTTTCACATCTTTATCAGACTGAGCTAGAATTTTGTTTCTCAATTTCTTGCATTGCCAGAGTGGTGATAGATTTGTTGTCAAGGTGAGGCTTACAGGCATCTCTGCTGCACGAATGTTCTTCGAGCACTTCATATATAGGCTGCCAAATTATGAGGTCGGTCAAAACTTTTGATTTCCATTGATTTCTTTTATGCCATATCGATCTAAGTTACTGACTCCTAAATCTAATATTCTTCTGTTCTGTTCAGACCATCTTGGAAGCTACATGCACTGCCATTTGCGTTAACCGAAACAATCGTGCTACTCGCGTAGCATCTGATTTTTCATCAAAACTACTGCAGTATTTCTCTTCCACAGATCCCTGAACTTATTTTATTGTTAGCGGAGGATTCAAAAGGTTGTCTGTGCATCAAGCATTCTGTTCTAGTTGATATCTCATTAATTCCTCAAAATTACCATCTTGTCATTGCATTATTGAATTCAAGTTGTGTACATGTTTATGCAACCAGGAAAGTGGATGATTGAAGAGAGTGTGATACTCACCATAAACAGGACCGATCAGCAGAGGCCATTGAAAGCAGCATCTTTGTCGGTTTTGAATGGCTTGATTCACTGTTTGAATTTTTTTCCCCTTTTTTGTAAAAGGTTCATGTAACTTTTCAGATTCCATAGGATCATGTTACATTAGATCTGTCCAGGTGAAACATAAAGAGGAAGGTATTGTGGGGTCATTCTTCACAGGTAAAAATTAATGATCAAATACCAAAAGACATCTGTAATAATTTCACTTTCATCTGAAGAGAGTGAATGAAGCACCGACTGATCCAGTTTACAACAATTGCATTTAATTTACATTTTATGCATGATAGGTAGGTGAATTTTCAAGTTTGTCATGCACCCAATTACCCCCAACTACTAATGGATTTGCAGTATAATAAGCATATTTTTAGCAATATAATTAGCATTCAAATGATTTACCCGACCCTATAAGGTGGCGACGAAGCTACTGTTTGGTACCAGGATTGGGCCTGGAGCATTGGTTATCCATCGGAATTATCCAAGCCCGAATCATGTGGGCCTTTCCATGCTGATTACCCTTGTAGAGCCTAACAAGCAGGAGTGGCCCTTTCTCGACCCTTTTTGTCGAGAGAAAAACCTTGCCGCACTTACTCAGGATTAGAGAATACTTCAATTATGCCCGCAATGGGACCGTAGCTAAACGGTAAAGAGCCTCCTGAGACCACCTTAACCAAAATATAGGACCTTGCTAGTTGGGACAAGTCATTCTTGCCAAAGACCTCTGCAGATTCTGATGGGCCGCAACCAATCTACAATTTCTGGGGGTTGTCTGTAAGGGTCTGTTTCGATGTTTAGTTCCAGAATGTCATGTGATTCACGAGTTAGACGAGCACAACTAGAAAAAATTAACTTGGGTTCAGGCTGATTTTTTGGTCCAACTTGTGCATCTCATGGGATTTGAGCCTAAACATCCGGGCCCTTATTGAAGTGAACTATGGATTTATCAACTCCTACCCAAGCAAGCCCACGCCCCGGACATGCGGTGTAGTTAAATTAATGTAAAGTATATGGATCACGAAAATATCCTTTCTCTTCTTAAAAAAATTATGATATTCTATAATAATATTATGACATCTTATCATAAAATTATAATATTTTATTATTATTTTTTTTTTTCTGAAAGTCATAACGAGAGGAGGATATTTTTGTCATTAAAAATTTATAAAATTTTTAAATGATTAGAATGCTTATTCCTTCTTTATGACATCATAAAGTCATAATTTGACCAATATTCGAATGTCAAGATATATTTTTATCATTTAAAATTTTAAATAAAAAAATTAAGATTATGTAGCTTAATTAGATAGAATAATATATTTTTTCTATAGATACGGTATACAAAGAATTTTTTCTCGCACAGGTTGCGAATGGGATATGGCTTCTTCAAGGGCTCGGGCTTTGGCAAGGGTGTTGTCGTCATCGGCTTGTCGGACCCTGGAATTCCACTCAGCGATTACCCTTGAAACCAGGCCTAGCGTCCATTTTTAGGCACAAAGGGAAATTTTTTGTGCACCGCACACCCCCACCCCACCCCCGCCCCGTTTTCGGCCCTTTTTTTTTTTTCTTTTTTTGCCCCCAACCAGGACGACCACCGACACCGCCCCCTCTCCCAAATAGGCTAGATTAGGCATGGGCTAACCTTAGCCAACCCAAGCCTGATCCAATTCCTGAAAGATTTATAATGTTGTGATTAAATTTTGCGCAACTAATGCTGCTCTAATTCCTATCAAATACCCCCAAAACTGCTTATCAGATGTTTTAGAGCGATCTCCTCCTCCGTACACAAAATAATTCATGTCCTGATCTCAATTATTTATTTAGAACCTCATCTCTGACACTGGAAAATAATTTAACATTGCCTTAATAACTGCCCTATCCTGCACGAGAGCAAGCATAAACAAATTAAATATATAATAAAAAATTATTAAAAATAGTATAATTTACATTATTATTATAAATTATATTATTATTTTTTAGTATCTCTCTCACCAGTCGCACCCTCGACCGCATGCTAAGCAAACTTTTCAGAGATACGTTACCTCAGTTGTTTGGTGTTTCATCCAGCGGCTGATAAAATACTTGAAAAGAAGGACAAACCCGGTGCCTTCTGCTATTCATCGAGGAATAACTCCGGTGTTCTCTAAGCAACTGAGCTGGGTGCGATCCCCCTGTAAGTATATCTAACCATTCTCCGAAAGTGATGTTGACTTCAAATTTGCTATGAATCTTTAGTGCAAATAATAACTTCAAATATCCAGGGAGAAACTACCCTCCATATGCGATGATTTAAGATATTTAAGAAGGAAGAAACCCTCCATGTGCCTTGAATCAGTGTTAATAACTTCAAATATCTAAGGGAAATATTCCTACTTGATCATTTGATATGCTTTTTAAATATGGTTCAAAACCACCCTTTCCCCTCAACATTATCTGCCAACCCATCTTTTATCCTTTTTTTTTTTTTTGCCCTTAGGTGATGGATCACGGGACCTCCCTTAAATACTCCTAAGCTGAGAAATACTTTCTACACTGGTCTCTGCACTCGCTGTCGAAGCGCAGTGCCTCCAAAAAAAAATTTTTTTTTTTTTTTGCTCCAATCGGCGGGTGGTGAGCGCGGAGCTACACCTCCCCCCCCTAACCCTCCAAACCCTAGTGAAGAGGAGATTAAATCCCATGTCATTTGGCACGATTGTCAAAGATTTTACGGCACGGCCCCTTCTTCTTGTCCTAATACCTTTGCTTGTCAACCTCCGAACTTAATGTCTCCCGCATCACGTAGGCCAACTGGTGAGAGAGGCAATGGCCCCAGGAACAAATAGGTATTTTCACCTCTTTTTGTTCATTTTCTTTTAGAAAAGGACAATGTTCCATGGACCACACAACGGGAAATAACCCTCTCCAAATACCCCTAATCCTCTGAAGCCTAGTGAAGGTAGGATTCAACCTTATCATACCGGCCGAGATCTTGGAAAGTCTGGGTTCCTTCGAAATTTTCTTCCTTACCATATTGGCCGAGATATATTAAGATTCTGGTTCATCTCGATCTTGACAACTCATTGCGATAATTGTTATCAAGTTTTGAAAAATCTTGGCTTTCGTAGGTCATTTTAACTTTGTTTCTCTTCAATGGTTTCAATGATTTAATGCTAGGTTATTTAGTGACCCTCAAAGATTTGATCAACTTGATCATAAGCTGACGCCTTCCATGTTGTACCTTATTTTAGTTTAAATAAATAAATAAACTAGAGCGAACTGAACGATGGTAGGCACCTTAAAAGGCCATGTTCATTTAGTAGAATTGACTCGCACATGGGTATGGTTGGACGCCGATCCTTTTCTTGCCTTCTCTCTCTCTCCTGCCACCCCCATCCAGATGGGTGCACTTTGGCGCAAGCCTTGGAAGCATAATTTTTAACGGCGGAGCCTTTTAGCAACCCCATACAAAGGAGTTCGTTGTTGCTTTGGACTTGGCCATTTATGCTTTCCTCAAAAAAAGATGCACCTGCCCAGCTGCCCCCATGATTGATTCGCTTTCCCATACTTGAAGATCTCGAGCTGGGAGATTCATTCATTCATTCAATCTCATATCCGATATAAATCCAATGGTGTAAAGGCTGCTACACTTGTAGCTTATCCCATATATATTATGTAACTCTTTCTTTATTATAACATAATTTATTTTGGGGTAAAACTGGATTTTCCAGACCAAACTAGAATAAAAGCATCTCATCAAGTAAAATACTCAATCCAAGGAGCATGTGATAATCTCATCCATAGCATGAATACAGCATGGTTAGTCACATATATCGCCATCTAATCTACAGCATTGTTTTATTTATTTATTTTTTTTTAATTTTTCAATTATCGCATCTTTCACCTTCCATTAGTGGAATTAATATTTCTGAGCAGCAATTGCGCAATTGCCGGCTTCTTCACTCCAAGCACTCGTTGAAAGAATCTCTGCATCTAAACATATGAAAAAAATGAATGAAACCGGTTAAATAATGGCGCCTGCTTCTCGGAACCTTCGGAGACTTTTCACAAAAACCACTAGTTTTTCTTTTGTGAAATAACAGTGGATCTACAATAAACATGCAAGCCACACCTTATTCTCTTTTACCCTTCTAATCTCGATTAGGTTTCTTGTTGCACCAACCAACCAACCACATCATCAGCCCAAAACTAAAGGTGGTTAGAATGTAAGGACCACGCCAGATGAGAGGGATAGATAGAAGGGGAGGGGCCCAAACATCATCCATTGTGGGGGACAGGTAAGGTGAGAATTAAAACCATGCAACATGTGATCAAGTCCATGGACCACTCCTCTTTCATGCGTTTCATGATTTGCTACATCTCAAATGACCGAATCCCAATGCCATCTCTCTGCTTCAACTATTCCCTCTCTTCGTATGTAATATGATAGAAATTAATAGCTTCCAATATTCCAATTGGATTGGGTGAGAAAAACGTGGCCGGCATATCGGGAAGTCATGGAGCAGGGTCGCACGGCACAAGTGCACGTACAAGCATGAGAGCCATGGAATTATGAAGCTACTAAAGAAGGACATCGCCTCGAGGGCTTGTGATCTAATGCATGACCATCTGATCAAATATAGGATGGAATATGGTCGCATAAACACCGAACTGGAGAATCCAAATTTGATCCTGGAGTGGAGGCTTCAATTCACTGAAGCTGTAGGATATAAGGTATGTATCGGTAATTATGGTAAGTTCATGTCGTTCCTTTCGCATGAAAGAATGATTCACCATTTCACTGTTGGTGTTGGATCATGCAGTTAATATATGGCTGCTTTAAGAGCCGTGCAAGCAGATGAAAGAGATGGTATGGAGTGCTTTGAGAGCTATGCGAGGCATGGTCCAACGGTTGAACCCAACGTTGACCTGCAAACTTCTTTTGAAAATTTGCATCATTACACCACATTTTCTCGATGACTCAAATTACATTGCCCAAAGAGGGTCCTAAGAGACTCCTCCCGGATGAAAGGGTTGAGTACGACATATGCTACAGTACAATTTGTCAATTTTGATTTAATTCAAAATGTTGACAGAAGAATAGAAATCTTTCTTCTCCACAAGGAAGTGGCATCCGATCCCAGGCCTGCATGACAACCACTAAGAGACGATAGCAGGTTACCTGGCATATCTTCTTTTTTTTTTTTTTTTTTTTTTTTTTTTTTTTTTTTGATGTAGGTTACCTAGCATCTTCATAGGAATGGAACGTCATTTCAGCACCAGATGATCATTACCAAACACAGATCGAAGGGCATGCAGATTGTCTCGTTAGGTATTCTATGCTGATTTGTTTTTTTTTTTTTTTTTTATCTACCAAAAAAAAAAAGAGAATAAACATGTCTCGACTTTATAGTACTTTATGATCAAGTTAATGGAAGCCTGAGAATTTTCGTTCCCTTCAATATTAATTGGACTTACCTCCAAGTGCTGGTGTCCCACACTACCGAAAGAGTATTGACTGGTTGTACTTGGATGGCTTTCAAAGGCAAGCTCCAAATTTCCATCTCTTCTAATGAATTTGGATACTTTCAGAAAGCTAGCTCTTCCCCTCTTCGTGGGCAGCATGGTTGGACCCATTCTTTAATTGGGCCTGAAGCGTGATAACCAACCAACCATCTCATTGATTCATGAAGCAATCATTTTAATTAGTCCTCACATATGAAATGCCAATGGCATGCCAAGTTAGACCACCCGTATGCCTGTGAACGAACTTCTAACACCCCTTTTGTTGTAGGTGGAATAGTATCTCCCAAGCTGCAGCACTGGCTAACTCACAAGGGAGACGTTACCAACTCCAATGCGATTGGTCTCCATCACTTCGAACCTTCTTTCTACGCTGTGCTGCACATATCTCTATAACACGTAATATGGCCCACATTCATATAGTTTAGTCGCTGGATATTTTTGTGTGGTAGGTAACCATCCACTATCTCTAACCATGCCTAAGATAGTTTTCTTGATGGAAGAAAACTGATGCAAGTTTTTGGCTACTTGATAGGTTTTCTAGTTTATTCTATTTTTAAGCTTGTAATATGCATATGTTTTATGACCTTTGCGGAGACATACATTACAAGATGCTTTCTTTTTAAAGTCTCTTTACGGATGGACTCTAATTAAATACTTGAATAATTATGGCTGAAAGTATGTATGATTAATATCATTGCCATGCTTATAATTTTTTTTTACTAGAGATATTTTCTCACATGCTGTACCCACGAGTGTTAGACTTGTTTACTTTGTTCACCATCCCAAATTCGAGCTGCATGCCATGTTGTAAAATTTTGATGGTGGGGGCTTGCACACGGCTGCAGTCGCTAGTCTTACTGATATATACATATTTTTTTGAGCGATAAGGTAGAGACAACATGGGAAATTTTTTTTTCAGATGTTAATAATGTACATTTCTTGTTTCAGCTATCACCAAGCTTTTTGCTTGTTATTTGAGACTAAGTTTGAGTCCATGATATATTCTAGTTTGCCGCTCGGTTACTCTCGTGAGTGCTGACATCTACTACTTCTTTGTCTTTCCATCTTGATAAGATGATAATTGAAGCTGTGACTTAACAAGCTTGCAACTGGTAAAAGCTTATACCGGTGCTGCAAGCAAACAACCGTGATGTGAATGGTTCAAGCAAAGAAGTAGCTAGCTGGATTATGTTCTAAATGATGCAAAAGACGCTGGAGATGATAAGATTCCTCCACTGGGCTATTGGACAGAGAACTCATTAAGAACAGGGCATACTTTTATTTGAAAAGATGCTACCTGATCTTGGGCACGCCCCACCTAATCCTTAAGAGTTCTGCCCTTCTGTAGCATTTTGTTTCTTTCTCTTTGGATAGATATGGCTTTTCCAGCAAACCGTAATGGTCATGTGTCCTTACTGTGTTTTCCATGGGCACACACCATCTAACTCGCAAGAGATCTATACCCGTTTGTAGCACTTTCTTCCTTCCTCTTTGAATGGATACAGCTTTTCTAGCAAACAAGGTTGGCTAAGCATCCTTGCTGTTATTATAAACGTAACACTCTTGATCTTTATAATCTACAGCTTCTAAAACATTATCGTAGCTATCACTCTTAACAACTTCACAACTCACTGAACTGAATTTTAAAATCACAAAAGGTTCATAATTTTTTTTTCTTGGTAAAAAGGTGGAGGGAAGTTCATACTGTTTGGTTCGATCTTTTTGTAAACCACTTTCTATCAGTTTCTATCATATATATGTTGGAAGTTTCCTCTTCCTACACGCATCAATCTGTAGTCACTAGATATTTCTGCAGTGGAAAAGGATGTTTTTATCATCAAGTCATTGAGCCAGCAATTCAACTAATCATATAATTTGATGAGCAACCTGATCAGCCTGAATCTCGCGACCTTGTCGCAGAATATTTTACTGTCAACTACTGAGCCATGGACCAAACACTGGATTTGGGAATCGATTCCCTTGCAAGTCTAATAGATTTGGGCAAAACGACATCAGAATTTGTGGCATGTCTTCATCACCAGCAACAGTAAAACACAAAATTAAAGTGTAAGTCCTAGCTAGAAAAGCAAGAATATTTCAAAGTACTCCAGTATGCACTTGTGTTTCTGAATTAAAATGTGAACTCTACGTAGCATCACTGCTACAGGAACTCCAGTTTAGTATCAGTTTGTTCGGTTGCAGACGAATCCTTCGCCTCAGAATAATCATGCAAGATATTTAGAATTAGCCACAGGGAATTAATGCATGCTCAGAGGAAGAGTAAAATATAAATAGTTACATCATACCTTGAAGATCCAAAAAAAAAAAAACAAGTGGAAGTCAACTCCTCCTAGAAGGCTCCTTTGTTTTTGAGTTTATTCTGAGGAAAGAAATGCTATGCTTCTCCCAGAGTGCATCAACCAACTGGTTTAGGCCCATTGAAGATGGATGGATAGTCCAGATCTAACTAATACCAGCCAAACTTTTCTACCAACCAAACATGATCATTACGGACCTTCATGTTTTCCTAATGGGGCTAGCCGAAAATTTTGTCTCATGTTTGGTGAGGATCACAGCAAATCATCTAGCCAAAATTAGTGGGCAAGTTTAGCATAATTACCACATGAACTAAAGGAAATCAAGAAAGGCTAAGCATAAAAAAGATTCCTTAGAGTGGCAACTTCCAAAGAACCACCATCATTCTTCTACTTCTGTGCATGCCAGTGGACTTAATCATCGAATATGGTTATTCTCTATCAAGTGATGACACTGCATTTTGCCCTTATTTTTGGACCGGGACTTAAAAAGGTATACCATCCGATCCTTTCTCTAATGATCTTCCTCTCGCTATCAACATGAAGCTTGAGCAACCAACCTGACTGCTTTTTTACCGAACCTCCACAGTTAGCAACGCCAACACAGCCGAATCTATATTAAGAACAATCGCACCACTGATGTTCATGACCAGACCATTGCATGAACTGGTATCGAGTTAAGCAATATGGCTACTTTCTCATAATCTTTGATTGTGACCACAGCCATGCTAATTGGCTAATTATGGAATTAAACGATTCAAGTGCTCTTTCAACAAAACTCTATTCTTCATCCTCAAGATGTATAGCTGCCTTCGAAGAAAAATATTATTTGGTATAAATCTTCTCTCATACATGTAGAACAGCAAGCTGCATGTAGTAGATCGATCATGCCGGCATAAGATCTAAAAAAATATTTATATAGAATCACGGGAAAAAAAATAATTATGGAAGAAAAATTAAGAGAAAAAAATAAATTTATTTAAATGAGTATAAAAATTAAAATCTTACAAAGACACCTCATGAAAGAGATCTATATGCATGAATAATTTTTTTTCTCTTTTCTTCCCATCATTTTTTTCCACCATATTCCATATAGTTTTCCATATTCTAAGAAGACGCCAAAGGTCCCATTAAATAGAAGAAGTTTAACTCCCATTTGAATTCACAAACTAAAGACCCACTAAAATATAAATTCTAATATTCTTTAGAAGAAAATAATTAAATAGAGCAATACTAAAAATAAAATCTTATAGTCACTAAAATAAATTAATGACCAACTAAAAATAAAATTCTAGTTGGATTAGAATTTGGCAATAAATCTCAACAGTCCACCTCATTATAAAGTCCATACCAACAACACTAAATTTATCGATGTCATGAAATACCATAGCAGTTACAGTAACAATAATATATAATAACTTATTGAATCAATAATTAAAAAATAAAATATTTTTATTAGTTTGAATAATAATTCCTTCGCTGGTTCGTTCTCATCGATGCATATGTCGAAAACAATGATATCCTGTAGCACTTTCTCTTGGCACTGACTCTATAATTATGATATCAAAATTCCTGCATGCGTCCAACTTATACCAATAAATATCAAGTTGACAGTTGTTATAACTATGAGCATTGATCATTACATGCACAAAAATAAAATCAAAATTAAAAATTTGGTCATATCTACATGCCTCCACTTATGTTGCTTCAAGTATCTGAATATAGTTGGCTTCTTCAAAATATAGAATCAACTCCTCATGCATAGTCTTCTAATAGTTCAAATTTTGGAGTAGCTTCAAAATCAATCGGTACCAAGATACAATAAGAATCATCTCCATCAAGTATATTTTCATATTTCTTAATCTTCGAAACTACTTTAGAATTAGCCAACTCATCATCTTTATAATTAACTATATCTACAAAAGATATATCCAAATCTTGGATAGGTTTAACATAAGACTCTTCCACATAATTTGACTCTTCAATATAGATCTCTATAACTGAATCAATTGTAGCATCTTTTGACTCTTTCTAAGCAATTTCAAAATTAGCGGATTTTTCAATCACAATCTCTTTTGAACTTGAGACTGCAGCCATCTGATCAAGCTTTTTCTACTCAAAATTTTCTTCTGAACTTGATTGATTCTCAAGCTGATCAACCTTATCATGCTCTAAGTATTCAGAAGTCGTTCCAATCTCTAACTGATCAAGCTTCTCCTATTTCAAATCTTCATTTTTATACCAATTTAATTCTTCTTCAAAATTGTTAAGGAAGACTGAAACAAGAATCTACTCTTTAGATAATTTTTATTTAGGATGTCCCATATTTTATGAATGTGAATAGATAGCCACTAGAATATCTCATGCTTTCTTCGGCTTCTTTGCATTTTAAATATAAAGAAAATTTTCTTTGTCAACCAAAATTTGAAGAATTTATATTACCTTTCAAGATTTAAGATTATACTTTCTTATCTCAATTTCGTTTGTAGGCATCATCTCTAATTCATCAAAAATATCTCATAAATATTGACCTATATTAATTAAGACTTGATAAAAGCCTTCCACTATGAATAACATTTATTGTTCAACTTACGAAGAGAAGTGGTAATAGTAAAAGCAGTCATATTGATTTTGATAAAATCAGGTATCTGATAAATAAACGAGATAATAATAGTATCAACCATGATGATTCATCTTTTGAATCACTAAATAAGTGTACAAATACTTACACTACCGTACAGCGAATTATTGAAAGCTCTTCAATCATACTAAGCTGCGAACATAAAATCCCTAACAATCAAGTTACCACTTCAAGAATTATACTCTAAATAAATCTAATTAAAGCTGCAAGCTATTCAATCACTCTTCAAGTCTATGACTCTAATGCTATGTAGAGTTACAAACAGACAAGCTACCAATCTCAGGACCTTAGTTATGATATCATATAGAATAATATGTAATTACATATAGAAGATCAATTGTACCGGTTCAAAATCCAAAACAAACACCAAATAAAAAATATATTTATAGAGAATCATAAGAAAAAAATTATGAAAAAAAAATAAAAAAAAAATAAATTTATTTAAAGAAGAATAAAGATCAAAATCTTATAAAGACGCCTCATGAAAGAGTTTTCATACATATAAATAATCTTTTCTCTCTCTTCTTTCTATCACTTTTTCTACCGTCTTTCACATGATTCTATATGATTTTTTAATATTCTGAGACACCAAAAGTTCTTTTAAATAGAGCACCATGTGGATGTGGATGGAAGTTTAACTTCTGCTTGAACTCATAAATTAAAGATCTACTGAAATATAAATTCTAGCAACCTTTAGAAGAAAATTATTAAATAAAATAATACTAGGAATAGAATCCTAAAATTACTAAAATCAATGGCCAACTAAAAATAAAAATTTAATTGGATTGGAACTTGATAATAAATCTCAATAGTATATATTCCTCAACTTTTCTCGTAATTCTTTAACATATGAAGGTTATGTTTGGTATATAGCTTTTGGGATAGCTTTAGCTAATTTAAGTTATTTAATATTTAATGAGAATAGCTCATAATCCATAAGCTAGTTTTTATTGACAGTTTCCTCGTCCAAGAGATCAAAATCAATAGCTAGCTATATATTTTTTATTTTTTATTTTTTTTTCTAAAATTACTCACTTACTTAATGTTTAAGCTCTTCCTCATTTCTTTTCTATTTTTTAAAATCTATCTACAAAAAATATGCTATGAATAACTATACATTCCATTTATTCTTAATTCAAACTTTAAAAAATCACATAATTTTTATTTTTATTATTTTATAATTTAGTAAAGTTAATTTTTATTACATCTATTATATTTAATTGAACTGAATATTTGAAGTGATGTTAAAAATAAATAAATAAAATTATATTTTTTTATGTCATTTTATTAATCTCTATCAAATACTTAAGGCAAGTATAGCTACAGCTATAGCTCACAATTTAGATTACAGTTATAGCTACATCAACAGCTGCATACATGCCAAACATAGCCAAAATATTAAAAAGAATTGGCTATAGCAAATAAAGATTAGCCATCCAATCTTATCCCTGAACTTTATCTTCAAATGCCATGTTGCGCCCATTTGAGTTGTATCTCTAATTTTCTTGTACAAATTTAATTTTATTAAATTTTAAAATTTTAAATTTAGATAAATAGCTTTTTTCGTTCGCGGCCTCAACTCTAATACCAATTGGTATAGTACAGGATGCATCCACCGGTGGAGCAAAAGGTCCACAATAATAAATACAGTACTTCTTACAAGAGTCTATTGGGAGATAAAATTAAGCAGAGAAAATAAATGAGAGATCAATATAAAAAGAGATCTTACCGAAAAATCTGATAGAGAAAAAGCACAACATTAAGTGACTGTTATGGAGATCGAGATAAAAACTAAGAAATTTTTTTTTTTCTCCTCTCCTTTCTCCCTCGTCTTTTCCGCACATTTTAGGGACAAATGGGAAATTTGAGTCCGACCAAGATTAAAAAGGAAAAGCACTAAAATACAACGCAAACCGACAGAATCTAGGCCGTCCCAAAAGTGTGAATTTATGAGCTTTGGACACAAACCTGAACCGGGCCAGAAAATCGGAACTCATTCTAATGATGATGGTGCACTGGAAGGCACGGCCATGAGGATGGTATTATGGAATGGGAAAGAAAGTTGAAAAAGAAAAAGAGAAGAAAAAGACGCAGTGAATAGAGACCGTAAAAGTGAGAATAAGCATTCCTTCGGTTCGACCACAACAAGTTGGCTATTCGTGCTTGAAAAGACCATAAATTTGCTGTTAGAATGTATGGGGAAAAAAGAAATTGTCTAATTTTGACGGATTCCAGGTATCAAATAAGATAGAGGAAAGGATGCAAAGAAGATAAAGAAAAAGAAATAAGGAGGGTGAAAGAATGCTCTTTAGGCCCTACCTGATGGCAAATAAATCTTTGAAGTCAAGTTTCCTTTTTAAACCTCACAAAATGCACTTTAAGGAACAACAGTGGTTATCTTAGGCTACGTTACAAGATTTCATTATGTTGTGCTTCTGTCAATGCTATCAAGCAACGTTTAACATGTGTTCTGATGGCTGAAATCATGCTTTAGAAGTGTAGCATTTTAGGCTAGCTAATTGTTTACATTTAAGTTGGACCCGTTCCAAATTCTCTTAACGATGTGGGGTTGATGAAAAAAAGAACCATCTTGAGCCATTCAACGATGCCTTAAAAGAAACAACTCTCAAAGGGAAAAGAATTTCTAAAAGCTTCTAGAGAGGCTGGTGCCAATCCATAGCAGGGAGAAAAGAGTGATTCCCGAAGGAACTAGCTTCCAGTTATCTCAACATAAGACGTGTCCATTGCCAGTCCAGGTGAAATGGTTCTCCGTTCTTCACTTCACAATTAACATCCTTAGACAAGTCAATTAAAGCTTTGTTCTCTTTTCAACTTTTTTAACATTAAACCTTTAAAATTATCGGAACAATTATTTCAGTACTTTGTATCTTGGTGATATGAAGAAGATCAAAAATTTTGAATATACTTTTTTTGTTAGCTTACATGGCTTAAGTTACCAAGGTCTAAAAAACATTCTCATTTTTATATGTTGGTAAGTAAGAAAGCCTTTGGCAAGTCTATAAGGCCACAACAAAAAATGAAATTTATGCATGGAATTCTCTAAACCTACTCAATTAGTTCATGGATGAAGTAACCAATCCAAGTATCCCTTCCACCACATATATAAGCCTCCTGAAAAATATGCTTCATTTTAAGCCCATTGAAGGCACTTGGGCAACTTCTGATCACTTCTAAGATTTCTACAGCGTCCGGGCTTCATTAAAGTCATAAAAATTAGTGTACTGGTGTCATTAGACAGCACTGAGAACGTACGTACGTGGCTCAATTATAATTTCAATAATGAATGGAACTGTCCGTAGATATGGATGGAATTATCACCAAACAGGAAAAGCAAAGCCTACTGAGAGGACTGTATTAGCTGTAGGAGCAATGGTGGCACCAAGGACTTCACTTGCAAACGCACAAAGCAAATCTATTTCTCCTCAACATTAAGATAGATGGGATCAGGAGCAGTAGCGAGCGGCTTTTGTCTCTTGGTTCTTAAGCTTCTCGTGCTAAAAGTGGTGCCAAAGGAGTGGAAAGCCCACCACCACACCCACCGCTCTCTTTGTTCTTTCGCCAAGGAGACAACATCCAACTCACAAGCATAAAACTGCCTGCCTTGCAATGTTTATTATTATTTTATGATACTTTATTTTATTCCTTTCCCACCTCAACATTAGATATCGAACCTATATACGGTACAAGCTTTCCTCGATTGCCCAAGCCAATAGCACCAAGAATGGCAACAATGTGAACGCCGGACCTGGATGCATGGGTGTAGGTGCATACTTAACACGCATGGTGTGAAGAATGGGTCCCACGTAACAAGGGGAACGCGTGTGGTGGTGAGTTCATGTAGGTGGTAGTAAATCATACAGGGGAGAGGAGAACAAGCATTCCTCTAATGGTAATGACAAATCATTTTACTTTAGTGATAAATGTAAAAATCTTACCTCAAAATCTTTAATTTTACTATAAATAAAGAACCCTCCTGGTACATGTTGCTGGAGTTGGAGACGCATGGTGCAGTGATTTGCAACCACAGAAAATAAGCAAGGAACCATCGGAACATCTCCGGTAGAGGTCCTCCGATATTTAAATATTATAGGGTTTTGAAAAAAAGAAACAGAAAACTATCACCAATCATTCAATGCATTGGACCTGAGACCAAGTTATAAAACTAATATATACGCATGCACGCACGCACGCACTTGCTTTAGTTGCAGAAATTTCATACTAGGATGGTGAGGATTTGCGCTCACCATGAAATTATCTTTAAAAATACTTCATACATTGCATTGCATGAAACAATGAAGGACTCCGTCCAAAGAGCTTAGTTAGACGATCATCACAAAATATACTAATATATCACTTCTCAATGAAAAATCAACATAATAGTAAAATCGATGGTTAATAATCACAAGAGCAAATAGTAATAACAAATGTATGAGTAAAAATGCTTAGGGTGCAATGCCCGCAAGCCCAGCCTTGCCATTCATGTACCATGACAGGAAAGAATCAGCCCAGAGAAGGTGGTGGCTTCGTACCCTGATGGAAATTTTGGCCGTTGGTGAAAGTAATATTTTTCATTTTGTTGAGCAACTAGGTTAAAGTAATACTAACTACTAAGAACCTTTTACTCCCCCCCCCCCCTAAAAGAAAAAACAAAAAAAAACAAAAAACAAAAACAAAAACCCATTCACCCAAAGGCATGGTCAAGACAAGTGCAAACAAATGTTTGGGTGGGAGAGGCCTGATGGGGGAATCTTCTTCTTTGCGTTGTATCACAGGATTCGACACCCCCCTACGCGTTACCTCCCATCCCTCTACCCCACCCACCACTCTCTCCCCCTCTCTCTCTTCTCCGGTTTTGCTGCCGCTGGTGGTTGGATCAGTTAAGTGCAGATCCCACCACATACGTACCTACCTAACCTTGCATCCTTCGATGGCGTTCCCGTGATTTCACCCAAATAAAATTTCTTCCCTTCACCTGGCCCCACCGCGCCGAAAGTACCAGGGCCTGCAACATCACCCCGTTGGGATGCCTCGCACCCTCGGATCAGTGGACCTAAGTGGCACAAATGAAAATGGACGGTGATGATGGGGAGGAGGGGCATTATGGGAATGACGAGCGCAGCAACTGCCAGCCACGGCAGTACGCTTTTATCAGAAACCGAAGCAGCGGGCGGCTCTCGATGGCATGTTCCACACGCGACCCGCTAAAATTATCCTCGCGTCCCAGGGCTATTTTGGGAAGACTCGAAACGTTAATAACCACCTCATGCCAGCAGCCGGGTCCTTCTCAGCGGTCCAACCGAGATCAGACGTTCCTCCAAACAGGCCACGTGATGGGACCACCGTTCCTCCCGAGTCCACCTGTTGACTGAGTCAAGTCTCAGCCAGATAAAATCTATTTTTTATATATAAATTTGTCGCTAATCTCGGCTAAGGCCCGATGGCGAGCCGCGAGCGAGCGAGCGACGGAGAGAGGAAGAGCAGGTCCACGGGAACGTGCACACGGTGAGGAAAACAAGGAAGGTAACGAAAGAGGCGTAAGTGGGAGGAAAGGTGGAAGAAACGAACAAGTACTGGTGCGAGCCTTGCAGGAGAGAGAAGCAATAGCAGCAGCAACGAAGAACTCACCAACATCCACATGAAGTGTGATGCCCTTAGTTAGCTAAACAACCGTCGAGGCTCCAACCTCATTTGCTTTCTAATTTGATTAAACTATAAAAATTCTAATAAATAAATCTTTATTAAGATTAATTTTTTTGGAAGCGTGTATGTGTCGATTATGGATGCCACGGGCTGCAGCCTACAGCAGGGGAGGAATCTGTCAGGAAGAACGGCCGGAAAAACCGGCTATTGGCATCAAATGTTAGTAGTAATAAACTAAATTAATGGAGAAGGAATAATTAAATTAAAATCAAGTTTCTCAATTTCCACCAATCCAAGCTACTATTAAGCTGTTACAATATGCAGCTGGAAATTAAAACCAAGAACAAATTCTTCAATACACACAAAAAATTGGAGATCAATGTCAGCAGAAGCAAAGGAGGAGCAGTAGATAGATACAAAGAAATCAGTAACTCACCGGTCTTTCCAGATTTAATATTGGAGGAGATTAAAACTTTGTTTTGATCTTCTTAAGTTGGCTTTAGTTTCCTTTGGGGTTCTTACCTCGAAAGTTCGATTCGGCTCGCAACTCAACTGGATTCTATACTTGATCAGCTTGCTCTGGAGTTCCGAGTGATCGAATTGAGCATTGTAGATTTGTAGATGAATACGAAGAGAGTAAGTAGTCTCAGTTTGATGGATAGATTGCAACAAACTCGGCATCGGAGACGGCGGAGAGCTCGGCGTCGTCCTCTAATGGAGCCGGGAGATTGAGATCGATGAAGCTGAAGCTTTCCCCGAACTTGGTGATGCCAGAGAACGGCGGCGGAGGGGGCGGCGCCGGCGAGGAGATGGTGATGGTCGTGGCGGTGGCGGAAGAAGCGAGGTGGGAGCGCTTGTGGCCGCCGAGGGCCTGACCGGAGTCGAAGACGCGGAAGCAGAAGGAGCACTCGTGGACCTTGTTGGCTTCCCGATCGGCATTGCCCTCGGAGGACTCCACGCCGTGGATCTGGGTCTGGACGGCCGCGATGCATCCTCCCCCGCTCTTCTTGTGACTCGCCCGGTGGCCTCCCAGCGCCTGGTACGAGCGGAACACCTTCTTGCACGTGACGCACTGGTACTTGCTCTTCCCTCTCGCCGCCGCCGGCGACCGATGCGGTGGCTGCAATCGGCGGGCGATGATCTGCCCCTTCTTCTCCGCCGCCTTATCGTCTTCTTCCCAGCCGTCCGACTGCTGCTTCTCGTCTTCATCCTCTGCTTCGGACTTGGTCTTGGTCCAGAAGTCGCGTGAAAGCATCATGAGGGAGAGGGCGACGTCCTCCTCAGGAGTTGTGTCGGAGACCGAGCTGGCCGGCTCCCGCTCGGGGTGCTCCGGCGGGGGCAGGGGAGCGGGGCGGGGGCGCTTGGAGCTACGGCCATGGGAGCGCGGGGCTCTGGAGGACTCCGTCTCGCTCTCCCCGTCCTGGACGACGGAGGAGGAACCGGCGTCCACGGCGGCGAAGGAGGAGGAGAACTCCGGATCCACGAGCCGGAAGCTCTTCCTCGGATTCTCTCTAAGGCTATAGCAGAAACCAATCCCCTTCCCATCCTCGTCGCCGCCCCGCTCTTCTACTTCCTCCGGCGCCACCGCCGGCACTTCCCGGGAGGAGACGGACGTGGAGGAAGCGGAGGAGTCGTGGAGTAGCTGGGCTTTGACCGGAGGAGTGGCTGAAGTCACGTGAGACCGCATGTGACCTCCCATAGCTCGGCCATTGGCGAAGCGGCGGAAGCAGAGCTTGCAAGTGTGCTCCATAGCAACAGAAGCAAGTTTGGAGAGATGGAGAAGGTGATGAAAGTGTGAAGCGTCTATATTTCCATTATTTTCTAGAGAGAGAAGGGGCGGTGTGGGGGGAGGAGTACAAGGGAGAGTGGGAACTAAAAGGAGTAGGAGACAAGCATTCCTCCACCAAAAGACAAGCCACAGGAGGAAGAAGAGGAGAGAGAGAGAGAGAGAATGGAAAGCAGATTTAAATATAGGGAAAAGGAATTAAGATTTAGAAAAAAAAAATACTTAACAAAAATAATTGTGGTATATATCTTTCCCAAATAGAGAGAGGAGGAGAGGAATATAATTTGAAAGAAAGCCTTATTCTTTAAATCTTGCATTCCCTTCAGGGCATGGTTTTACTACTCCGGCCGTTTTGTCCCTCTCTCTTTCGCTCTCATTTTTAGCAATTCACCGTCTTCTTGTTTTGGTTGGCTCTCATGGCATCAATTCACACCAAAACAATCTAAAAGAAACTATAAGAAAGTGGTGATGGCCGTGATGGTATGTGAGCATCAGCTCCACCCATTTGTTTTTTTTTTTTTTTCCTTTTATCTTAATAATGAAACTAATCACAAAAGGGTTCTTTGGTGATTTTGAGGAAAAGTTGGGAGAGTTTTGGAAAGACCCCAATCAATCTATTTCTTTGTTTCCAAATTAAATGCTGGCGGCCTAGTTGTAGAAGTCAGGAAACTGCTGAGATTTATTGTAACACGATACTAAAGCTAAAAAATCTATACCCACGTGTCATTCTAGCAGTTTCTCAATTTCCTTTCATTTAAGTAAAAAAAAAAAAACATCTGATTACTCCATCATCATTAACCATCTAGTTACTCCATCGTCAGTAATATTAAATTTTAATTTCTATTTTGTTTATTATTTGTTTTATTTACTCCATCGTCAGTAATATTAAATTTTAATTTCTATTTTGTTTATTATTTGTTTCAATAAGCTTTTATTGAATTTCTATACGCCAACTGCAACTATCAGGATCCTTTGCATCGTACGGTGTATCATCTGGTTCTCTTCGTTTTCCTTATTCTTAATTTTAAAAATTTTAAATTGCAACCAAAAGAAGTTTAATAATTAAAAACTGGAACGAACCCTCCGAGGGATGAGCTTTCTTGGAGGAAGTAAATACCGTATTCTTAGGAGTTAGGCCTCGACGGAGTCGCAGAGGGGGGCGTCCCTTGTTGGCTTGCTCCATTTCCGACCCCATTCGCATACGAGTCTCCGTGGGCACCATCCGCGGTCCCCACCACCCCTTCCCCCACACGCGTCGCACGTGTTCCACTCTCCCCTTCCTGGTCTCGCGGCCACGAACCGACCTTGTGTCAGCAAATCTCGCCCATCATGGCGCGCAATGCCTCCATCCGTGCACGAATCTCCAGCTAATTTGCTCATTTCCTTTATAAAAAGATTCTATCTTACAATGCTATTATGAATAATTCGAAGGGATTTTGTGTAAGTAAAGTTTTTTTCTTTTTCTCTCTTTTGAGATTCTCCTATTTTTTTGTTGGAATAGGATAAAGAGGCTTCTTAACTTTCCAAGGACGTCTGCATATCCTAATCGCATCACGAGAGACTGGTGTCCATTATTACTTCTCCATGGGAAAAGAGAAGGGGAAAAAAATTGGAATTATGCAACAAGGGGAAGTCCTCGCTGGAAACCAATGATAGCCGTCGATACGTTTACCGATGGTCCCCATGATTGGGATCGGCAAAAGGAATTCTAATCTTCCACGTTTCCTTGGGGCGGCAATTACATCACTGATCGTTGATCAGGTAAGCCATTGTTAGTGGTGCAGGATTGTGCGGTGTTGCGCCGGCTTCACGAAATTGCGGCAAAAAATCGGATGGGAAAAAAAAAAAGATGGTCTGGATTGGGACTTCGGTCACAAGTTTGACGGTTGTGTCGGTTGATGGGGAAATGGGGGTGGATGCCAGCGGTTGGTAAGGCCACGTCCGAACTCTGAACCGGAACAGCTAGCTCAATTAACCGTGTCCAGGAGTACCAGGCTTGGACAAAATCCAGTTGGGAATGGACTTGTGATTCAACGTTTGTGTCTACTTGGTTGTAGAGCAGACCAACTCTACCAGCGTTAATAGATTTTCATTTACAGTCCATTTGATTGAAATATATCAAATTACGAAATTATTTTTTTAAATAAAAATTATTTATTTAAAAAAAAATAATTATAAAAAATTATTTTTACTATATTTAGTTGGTAAAAAAATTATTTCAAAAAATAATATAAAAAAAAAATTATTACGTTTGATTAAAGATAATCCTATACTCTATATGATAAAATTTATAAATATATCTTTCAATATAAAATATTTTTTTAATATTAAAATAATATTATTATCTTTAATTAATTTTTATATGGTGACTACAATTATATAATCCTTTTCAAAATATCATCTTCATTTTAATTTTTTTATAAAATTTTTTTATTAAATAAAATTTAAAAAATATTAAAATAAATTAATGATTATATGTATAATTTTATTAAAGATAATTTTACCAAACATGAATTATCATCACTCAAAAATTTATCAAACATCAATTTTTATAATATTTATTTTACCATCTCTCTAGAAAATAAGCATGAACCCATTAATTTTTTTTATCTTTTTTTAATTATTTTTTATATTAAATATAATAATTTAATATAAATATTATTTTTTCATATCAAATTAGCTTCAACCAAACGCCGTAACAGAAAACTTCAGATACAAGCATTAGAAACTTCAGACCATTTCATTTCACTGACGCCTATCATCATCCTTGGCCAAAAAAATATGCTACCGCTTCCGAGGCATGCTAACCTGTGACTTGTTGTACTGCTAACCCCTCAATTACTTCAGTCGGAACGTTCAATAATCCTCATGAGAATTAATTGTGATGCCTGGACCACAAGATTGTAGCCCCATCGGTTGTGAGATCTCTTGTATTTTGGTGCTAGCATACGTACATCGTATGCGCCAAGGACGGTGCATTAACTGCATCATTCAGCTGTCTGGGCAAATTTCAAAAATAACAAATGGATGATTTAACGGCGAACCTCTTCTTTTTGGCACGAAGGATACAATATTTACGATCCTCGCATCAAAGGGATCGAAAAAGAGATCGCCAATAAAACTCCCATGTCGTCGCAATCTCAAGCATGATGCGCCGAAGGATTTGATAAAAATAGGAGATGTATAGTTGAAGCGTGCATCGTTGAAGCAGCCTGCTCACATGGCGTCAACCCCAGACGAAGGAGACAAGCCATATCAGGCCAATCACCATTCACCAGTATCTAAGAAGACGCAACATGGATATAGCTTTGCAAAGAACGTTGCAAGGCCCAATCCGCAGCGGTGGTCCGCAAGCATCGCCGCATCGGCCCTTCGCAAGCATCCACGCGCATCATACGAAGGTGCTCAAAAACACAGAGTACTTGGCATACGAATTGACATCATGATGAACCCAGTCGACCTACCAAGTGGAGGTCCGAAACGGACATTAAAACGAGGAAACGGAAAAGAAGATAGAAACACCGTCCTACCAAATCAGAAAACTCCGCCGCAGATTTATGTCCTCCATCCCCATTGCAAAGGGGAGGAAAAATTTTAGATCCAGAAGGACAAGACATGTTGGGAGACAAAACAATTCAGAGATAACGCGGCCAACAAATTACAAAATTATTTTAGAATATGTATATACTTAAGATCTATTAGTATATACCCATGGATATCATGATCCGCTTGTAGACAATCCCAATAAATCTATACTATGGTATCTTAGAATTCGTATAGATCATAGATTGATTCCATTTTGACAATACTTGTTACAACTTAAAATTTTGCCTAAAAAAAATAACTAAAATATATTATTTAAATTTTTTGATCTCATATATATATATATATATATATAAGTATATAAAATCTATTTAATGTATGGTCAGCATGAAACTAAATATACACAAATATATGGACTGAAAATATTTTCTTATTATGGTATTATTCGTGAGGGGATCGGTAAAAGGGTTGTCCTCTTACCCCACCATGCATCTACATCAAAGATTTGGCAAGTTGGCTGGATCATATGTCTTCAATTTGCCGAGAGGAAACGTATGTCATAAACTACAACAATGAAAGCAAGATACCTTTGCCACCCATTTTAACTTTCATCTCCAGTGCTAAATGCTTCTTTTATAACTAAATTTCCTAATATAAATAAAACAAATTAAAAATTAATATTATTATTTTTAGAGGTATAAGCTAATATGAGGCATGTCATCTATAATTTATTATTATACTCCTAGAAATGAAAGGATAAGTGGCATCAACCTCTAAGAAATAACAAATTATCAAAATCAGCTAATTCCGGTATCATGAAAGAACTGTATGAACTTTCCCTCGACATAGCTCTCCAATATAGACCATAAAATTAGAGAGTTTGACGAGTAATATGTTATGCATGAAAGGATGTCAAGAGTTTCATACGATTAAAGGCGTCATGGAGGCAGGATATGGGAGGTAGTCGAGTTATAACACGTATTTGCGCACGCACGTTGCCTGGTCTTCGACCTAGGGGTCATATAAGGCATTGTAACCCAAATAACCCTCAGATCCATTTAATTAAACCAACAATCAAAGCATGACTCTTAGGTTGCATCTTGCTCTTTCTTCTGATAAAATATAACAAAAGCAACCTCAGGTGTATGATTCGCCAAGTTGTGCTGCACATGGTAAGAGTACCTCCAAATTATTTAAAAATTATTCAATTGTTCTTGATTTTTCTCTTGATCAAATTATTCTCTAAATTATTTTTCAAAAAAATCGGTACTATAGCAGTAATATCTTTTACTATCATATATTATCTTTGCATCACTTATACTTATTTTTAAATAAATAAATTTATGAATATTTTAGAATAATTATTTTTTAATTAGTTTTTTTTTATTTTTTGTTTTAATTTTTTTTTAAAATTTTTCATATTTTATTCAAATTCTAAATTATGACATTTAGTCAAATTATTTTCGAGTATTCGATTTATGACACTGATTATTTAACATCATCCAATCATTATAAAAGTTTTTTTTCTATTCAATACTGGTGCAAATTTTAATTAGTTAATTCGATCAGTTCATCAATAGCCAACAAATATAACGCGCGCATATTTCGTCGGTATCTCATAGATAGATTTAAAAAATCTCATGAATTAACCTGGGTTACGGTGTGAATTTCATGCTTAATGGTCGAGGCTAAGGCAATACTTTTGGAAGTTCGGCGGATGTTAGATATATATTAATTTATAGTTATTATAATTAAAAGTACTAAAAATAAATAAATCTTTTTATTAAACAAATTTGTGCTCTGAAATTTTTTTTTTTTTTTCCAAAAAAATATGATCTGTCATTTCAATTACCACACTAGACACTCCCATGCGTAAAATGATTAAAAAATATTAGAATTCCATGAATTGATAAGTTTTACAATATTTTGATATTTATGCTCCTATAATTTATTTGAGCTCCAATAGAATTTAACTCTTTTGGTTTCTGAGAGTTTTCATGAGTGCAAATAGGGCATTAGGGGGAACAAAAGGATACCGAGTTTGCACGTGGTAGACATGACTATTGTCACAAGCCGCTAACATCCATGCTTAACTTTGATGATGAGGACATGGAAGATATATATGTTTAAAAGATAACTCAGTGTATAAGTAACATGGATCGATTGTAGAGTTCCATTACAGACGTTTGCATGCAAAGCGACTAATGGACTGGTTGCAACAGAAGAGAATTGCTGGGTTGACCTACATATTGAAAAGTTTAATTTCCTTATTCAAAGATTCAAATTTTAAACAAGAATTTTATTTTTTAAAAAAGATTCAAAATTTTAAAATCCATTATTAATCAATCCGTATTGGATATTTAAATGCAATTATACTAGCATTTATTAATATCCAGTTAATTCCAAATCTAGTTGGACTTTGATGGTGATGGACTGATGGCAACATGCATGCTTGCCAGCCGTATTCATAATGTAATAAGCTTTATAAGTTTTGCACCATAATGTATACATTACCGGGGTATTATACACATGCTGTTGGGACATGCAATCAGATTATTAAGGTCTTTATCAAACATCTCCGATGGTTACTTGGACTTCAAATCGTGAATCTCGAAGACAAAATGAACTTGTGCGCCTTGTGTGAGCGACCCCCTAAATGTAGAAGTTTTTATTTTTTTGTATGAAAAATTGAAGTTGTTTAATTTGGATCATACATCTACGTACGGAATGATGCTCGTGATAGCATCTGATACTCCAATACATGAAACCTAATCTATGACTATTTATTGCTGTTATTACCATATTCTCCGTGCCAAATTTGACCTCTTGAGCTCCAGAGGGAGGGAGGGAGAGGGGGGAGAGAGAGAGAGAGAGAGAGAGAGAGAGAGAGACGGAGGGTGGGGGAAGATTCTGTCGTACAAGATGAAGAGGGTACCCTCGGCCATGCCCGTCGTTGTCGTAAAAACCTTGGAGGCAACAGGAATCATCCGTCCCTTATTTTCTCCATGTCCATCCCCACCACTCTTTTGTTTTTCCCTACAAAACTACTATTCTTGCAAGTTCCCAGCGCAAGAAGAGCACCGATATCATCACCCCTCCCCTCTCGCATTCACGCACGTTCATCTAGGCCCCGCGCTTGGTTCGGGGTTTGGTGCACAAAAAGAGGCCTTCAAGCAGGCAGCTATATATATATATATATTTGCCAGGTACAGTCTTCTTCCTATGGAAGTAGTGATGAATCCTTTTTTTTTTTATGATAAGTAGTGATGAATTCATGAATTGTAACGGGGTGTGCTCCAACCTTCTAGAGACAAGGAAGAAGGGAAAAAGAAGAAAATAAATAAATAAATAAAAAGGACAGGTGTAAAGACTGGCGAAGAAGTTGGCATGGTCAATTATTTCTTATAATACGACTGGTTGGGTGATTATGAGTTTGTTTATGGAATCATATAAGATCATGAGAATCCAAGGGGGGGAAACCATCCAATGGCAGCTATATGGTAAGATAGATCACTAACAGGGATACTGAAAGCAGATTTGCTACTTGCAACACAAGGATCCCTTCATTTGATCAAGTTGAGAGGATCATATCGCAATCTTAAGGCTCTTTCGTGGAACCTTCATTCGAATGTCAATGTGGCTCTAAAAGTCAATACCCATATATATATATTGCACATAAAAGTGACACTAAGCCGCTGACGATTGGTGGGCTTTGACTAATTCTATCGGACTGTGCATGGGAGAATAATTGGAGACTTTAAAACATAGTTGTGAATTGTGATTCTATAAATAAATAAAGAAAGAAAGAAAAGAGAAAGAAAAGCATGGTGGTGAAGATGATTCCTTTACAATTGCATTGTCTTAATTTAAAAGCCCACAATATGTTTGATTTGCAACCTATATTTTATTTTATTGGTGCCGAATGTCAAACTCTAAAGTGATCGGCATTATTTTTGATGGGTCATTATGATGAAGTTGACCAATGGACTCCAACGTTAGAAGAAATAAACAAACTCTCAGGTAAGTAAGCTACACAACATACTGTAAACACTATTTAGATATTTCAACAAATCTTGATATCATGAGAATATAGAAAATATATGTGAGAATATAGAAAATACTGTTAACACTATTTACAATATATCTCTCAAAGTAAATATGGTAAAGCTGCAAATAATTTACTTATTATTTGTATAACATCAAGTAATCGAACACCCTACTCATCAATATGATAAAAAAACGTTTCATTTCATTCAGAAAATAAAAAAGGAAACGTTTCAACTTACCAAACTGGCATAGCATTACAAAGCCTTTACAGCTGTTGATGGTTGAAGAAGCAATTTATTTGATTGGTTGTGCTGAGGAATGCAACCTCGATCATCCTCCATACCAGCAACTAAAGGCCATGCTTGGTGGCCAGCTCCTTGAGAGGGACGGTGGCATTCTAGGTCGTGAAAGGCCAAGCACTATTCTTACCACCAGGCGCATGAATTGAATGAACCTGTAGCGAAGATATGAGGCACAGGCAATCATCTTCTTCGTAGCATCATTGGGAGTCCAAGGCCGTTAAATGATGTCAATTATTATAGAATAGAGCTGGTACGGCCTCGATCTATTTAGGATCGACTGCCAACCCATCCCAATGGATAGTCTAAGCAGAATGACGTAACACTTCATCCGCGGTTAGCTGTAGGTCGGTCTAAGCGGATCTACAATTCCGTCCGACCAATTGAAGATTACTTCCTAGCAAAATGATGTAGGCCTTCATACCCCATCCTCGTCGGATTCAAATCGGCCGTCGAGTTACATGAACAGGATAACCTATCATAGCTCGTCAATGACCGACCTACAACCGTTCTTGCTGAAACTACATCCTCTCCGAATCGAAAAATTTGGATAAAGAAAGAATCTTTTACAATCCTGTCTCCTAAGAAGGAAAGAAATCTTTCGAATTAATCTAAAGCGATAAACTCGGAAAGCCGTTAGAGTTCGAAATGGATACAACTTCAATTCCTCTTCTATAAATAAAGGAGCTCCGGGATCCTCCAGATAGGCTATTCAATTCGATGCTTTCTCTTCTCATTATTCTCCAATCTCCTAACTTGAGCGTTGGAGGGTCTTCACCGGAGAACACTCTGGTAGAGACTTTATTGCAGGTGAATGGGCGAAGCTCCAATGAAAGTTCATTCTCGACCTCATATTCCTCAGTGGCCGAGCTCCTCCATCCTCATCGGCCGACCTCAAGTCGGGAGATTCAAGAGCAACAGTTGGCGCTAAAGGGAGAGCTCTTGGTTGATTTCGAGTTTCAATTTTAAGAAAAAAAGCACATCATCGGATATCATGAGAATCCGAAGGGAAACATCAAATGCGTCCCAGCATTCTAGTGGTTGGAGGACCTATAATGCTCAGTAGGTTAACGCATCTCCACCACCAATCCAGAAAAACCCACTAACAGCGTCGGTGGTCTCACAGGAACAGTATGACACGCTGCTTCATTAGGTGCAAGCACTATCAATCATCGTAAAAGGAATACAACAGGCTGACGAGCGTCGTCCAGTCGAAGAAAATTCAGGTCTGATCCAAAGAAGGCCGAAGGAATAACGCCCCTGAAGTCCAAGGGCGGAGTCCAGTCATCAAAGTCGACCTACTGATCCTCTCCGTCGAAGATCTGAATGCTCGCCCATACCAATTTTCAGAAGAGGCTCTACCCCAGGCCATGAGACTCCTCAACACCGAACCACTCGTGAGGACGACATGAAAAAAAAACTCAAAGAGATGCAACAGTAGCTAGATGTATTACGGGAGCCGAGGCAACAAGGAGAGGATTTGGGGTTCAATGTTGATCCTCCATTCACTCATAAGATTTTGGATGAACCCTTGCCACATCGGTTCAAGATCTCTTAGATGGAGTTTTACGATGGAGCGGCCGATCCCGTAGACCATCTGGACAGCTTCCAAACTCTTATGCATCTGCAAGGAGCTACCGACGCGATACTATGTCAAGCTTTTTCTTCAACTTTGAGAAAAATGGCTCGACATTGGTACCCGAATCTGAAGCCCAGCTCCATAGATTCCTTCTACCAATTGAGCCGTCTGTTCGTTGTCCACTTCATTAGTAGTCATCGACAATGTCGTAACTCTGACTTTCTCATGGGCATCAAGCAACGAGAGAATGAACTCCTTCGAGAGTATATCAATTGCTTCAATGCAGCCACCTTGGAGGTCTAAAATTTAGACCTATCGATAGCCATGACGGCGTTCAAGACCGGCCTCCTCCAAAATGACCTTTTGTTCTTCCTCAACTTGGACTATCTGAAGGACTTCGTCGAGATGTTAGAACGAGCGGAGAAGTATGCCCAGGTTGAAGAGGCTTGAGATCAGCAAGAAAGTAGCCGAGATGGTAGGTCGGGTCCATCCTAAAAGCAGAAAACGAAAAAAGACCATAGATGGATGCAGTACCATCGGAAGGAGCCATGATTTCATCAATCACGCACTCCACCTCGAAGTAGCCGACCAACATCTCCAAAGCCACAATGTCGATCTAGAACTCCACCTCAGAGGTTCAATTATCACACCCCTCTCAACACACTCTGAACTTAGATTCTAATGGAAATCGAGCGACGAGAAGATATACCTTGATCCAAGAAAATGATAATCCCTGCTCGAGTAAGAAATTCGAGAAAGTATTGTCGATATCATCGTGACCACAGACATGATATCGAGGAGTACTGGCAGCTCAAATAGAAAGTAGAGGCACTAATCAGGTAGGAACGACTTCGGCACTATATGGATGAACGACGAATCTGGGTCGTGACCAACCTCGATAAGATGAACGATGTGGAGAACAGCCAACCATGGGAGTGATCAAAGTAATTGCTGGAGGGAACCTCGGTGGAAATACTTCGAATCAGAACCGACCAGAATAAAGACCGAGGAAGAGGAAGGTAGATAATGAAATTACTTTCACCGATTAAGATCTGAAAGAAATAAGTTAGCCACATGACGATCCTATAGTTGTTTCTCTAAATATTGCTAATTATGATGTACATCGAGTTCTTATTGATAATGAAAGTTCGGTAGATGTTCTATTTTATGATACCTTTGTTCGGATGAATTTAAACCCTGAACTACTAATGAAGAGGAATATATCTCTGGTCGGATTTTCTAACGCTATGGTTCCAATAGAATGAACTATCTCACTAATGACAAAAGCTGGACGAACTCCGAGGCAGACGATTATCAACATAACTTATTTCGTCATGAATAGCTCCTCTGCCTACAATATCATCTTAGGTCGGCTAGGTCTAAATATCCTCCGGACCATAGTATCGACCTATCATCTGAAGGTCAAATTCATGACTCCACATGGAATCGATGAGCTCAAAAAAAACCAGTCGATCGCAAGAGAATGTTACATGACTACTTTATGTGGAATGGTGGCTGAAGAGCAAGCCATGAATGAGTTAGACGTTCAGGATGAACAAACTGAACAAAGAGGCTCCCCGACAGAAGAACTGATCTCTGTACCGATCAAGGATGATCCGAACAAGATTGTGAAGGTCGACTCAAGCTTATGTAAGGAGGATCGACAGTAGCTCATCACATTTCTATGAGCTAACGTTGATGTATTTGCTTGGTCAACATTAGATATGTCCGGCATCAATCCGTAGGTCATGGTACACCGACTCAATGTAAATCCAAATCGTCGTTCGATCAGGAAAAAAAATAGAGCTTTGCCCCTGAACGCCAGAGGATAATACAAGAAAAAGTTGATAAGCTCTTGAAGGCCGGTTTCATTCAAGAAGTTTATTATCTAGAGTGGTTGGCTAACATCGTCCTTGTCAAGAAGGTTAGTGAAAAATGGAACACGTGTATTGATTATGTGGATCTCAATGGATCATGCCCAAAGGATAGCTATCCTCTGCCGTGCATAAACCAACTGGTGGATGCAACCTCAAGACCTCAGCTTCTATCATTCATGGATGCTTTCTCGAGATACAACCAGATCCAAATGGCACTCGAGGATGAAGAAAATTTTTTTTCACAACTAACCAAGGTCTTTTTTGTTACAGAGTCATGTCGTTTGGCCTGAAAAATGCTGGAGCAACCTATCAAAGACTTGTGAACAAGCTTTTAAATGAGTAAATAAAAAAAAAATATGAAAGTGTATGTGAACGACATGCTCGTCAAAAGTAGGACTGTCGAATATCATATCACCAACCTAGAAGAAGCCTTCTCTACACTGCGGCACTTCTGAATGAACCTCAACCCGGACAAATGCACCTTCGGTGTCACTTCTGAAAAATTTCTTGGGTTCATGATGTCACAACGTGGGATTGAGGTCAATCCAGAGAAGATTCAAGCTCTTCAAGAGATGAAGCCCCCAAAAACGATCAAAGAAGTGCGGTGACTCATAGAAAGGATTACAGCCTTAAATAGATTCCTATTAAGATCGGCGAAAAAAAATCTTTCATTTTTTAAAACTCTTAAACAATCGAAAGACTTTCAAAGGATTGATGAATGCCAGACAGCCTTCGATGAGCTAAAGAAATACCTCGGCTCCCCTCCTCTTTTAAGCAAGCCAGAGCCCAAGGAGGTATTGTACTTATATTTAACTGTTTCTTCTTCGACAATTAGCTCTGTTCTAGTCCGATAGAAAGCCAAGGTGCAGAAGTCAATCTATTACGTGAGTCGGATACTTTACGATGCTGAGACCAAATATACGAGGCTAAAAAAATCGTTTATGCTCTCTTAATATCTATGAAAAAGTTATGCCCATATTTTCAAACACACACCATCACAGTCCTTATAGACCAATCCAAGTATTATATCGACCAGATACCTCATAATGATTGGCTAAATGGGCTATCGAGCTAGGTGAATTCGACATCAAATATTTATCGAGATCGTCCATTAAAGCTCAGACGTTGGCGGACTTCATCCTAAAATGTACAATCCTGGATAAGGAATCCAGTCATGCTGAAGCCCCTTCGATTGATGAATGTTGGGCTCTACATGTTGATGGATCTTTGAATGCTGCGGGCTCTGAAGCCAGGTTGATCTTAACCAGCCCAGAGGAAGTAGTAGTGGAATATGCTCTGCTGCGCTTCGACTTTTCGGCTTTCAACAATGAAGTCGAGAATGAGGCATTGGTAGCGAGACTCAGAATAGCAAAAAAAATGAGGGTTCAGCATTTCAGAGTCCATGGTGATTCACAGTTGGTGATTGGTCAGGTTCAGAAAGAATATGAAGCATGGAAGCCGAATATGGTTAAGTATGTACAGAAGGTTAGGAACTTAGCTTCTAGCTTTTTAGCAGTGGATGATCAACAGATACCAAGGGCGAAAAATGCATGAGCTGATCTCCTTTCTAAGCTAGCAATCCATGGGACGGTCGACCTAAAAAGAAGCTCATATATAAAATTTCTGAAGAAGCCGAGTATTGAGGAGGCTCCGATAATGCAAGCTAATCCAGAGTCGAGCTGGATGGTGTTGGAAATGTATCCCAAAGCCAATCGTCAGTCTGTTGATTATTGGACCATATATTTATAATTATATATAAATTATAAATTAATAAAAAATTATTTTAATATTTTTCATCATAAATTCTATTGTCTTTTAATAAACTCTTGTGTTGTGATGTTCTTAGGACTATCTAGATTCGGTAAAGGAGAATTTATCATTTAGTCCTTAAATAGTTCATGACCAAATGATACGTTGTTACTTAGGACGATAATATTTATCAAGTATAGATCATTGTGTATCATATAGGTTAGTTGTCCTCATAACCAAAGAGTGTTGAGACACTGATATGGTATGCAAGTAAGATGTATGGGTACATCTGCACGAAATATGACCAACTTCGGAGCTTTTCTCCTATCAAGATTAGCTTCGATGGAATATGTGTATAAATATCCCTCCAACCTAAGATCACCATGGTGATTTTCAAGCAACTCACTATATTTTGGTGCCAAACTATCTAAATTTTTAATTCAATGATGAAAGGTTTCTGTACATAATCGAGTACTTGTGGAGACGGTGCGTATATCAAGATGAAATTGACCACTCCTGATTTCAGAAGCTGTATTCAATTGTATTTCAATTTAGCAAAAGCTTGATCAGGATAGTCTTAGTGAGGAGTCATGGGATTAATTACTTTTGTTAAATATATGTGTTCTAGAAGTCAGAATTGGTTGACACTTGTAATACACTTCTAGGGGCAAAATTATAATTTTGACTAATATCAATAAAAGGGTTATTTTCTATCACATAAGTGTATTTAGTGTCTGTGATACATCCTTTGAGTTAATGGTAATAATAATTCATATTTTTAAGAGTTGAAAATTTAAGACATGAATGATCATTATTAACTCATAAAATGCTTCCGACCATAGGATCATCACGAGGATGGAGATTGATCCGAAAGGTTGGTGTACAATCGCTTCTCTTTACTAGATGAGTCTTGAGTCTACGGTGTGGAGACATCGGAGTGAGAGTATAGGTACTCGTTAGAGAACGAGGGCACTGAGCGTGACCATCTCGAGTAGTCATTAGGGAGTCTACCTTCTCATCAATGACTGACTCGATGCTACAGTAGTGTATCTGATTCTTTGACCTGAGATGCATCGGCAGTTCACCTTGAGGGTGTTATAGTTTGACTGCACCATTACTCGGTCTCCTAGCCGTACGAAATCCCGAGGTGTATGTTGGCTATAGTATATTCATTAAAGAAATTGGATAGCATCAAGATGGAATCTATCTACCTCGATGGTAGAGGAGCAGCCCTATGATGATCATGAGAATCAAGTCCAGAAGTCCATGACCATGGCAGAGTGAAATAATAGAAAGAGTTTCTATTTAGGTTCTCACATTGGACTTGAATCGAATGGTTACATCATATGAAAGAGACTAGGGTTTGACGAGTTCACCTTAACCCTAATCTAATCGGAGCTCAAGATAGAAGAACTTAATCACACAGATAGCTGCACCAAGAGATTCACATTCAGCTCTGATGGATTGCCACCATATACTGCTAGGTGTCACTGATGAATTTTGGGAGCAATTAGAATGATTTAGATGATCGATCATTCTAGCTGTTCGAATCAGAAAAATTTTGATCCATCGAAAGAAGTTTCAATGATGTCGATGATAGAGATCATGACATATCCCATTATCATACAGAATTGAACCTAATTGGGTCACACAAATAAGGATTTGAATCTGGTGATCATCAATTGAACTGATCCAGTTCAATTGATCTGAATGAGATTCAATTAGGTTCAAGAAATCGTGCTAGCACTCGATTGAACCTAACATTCTTCTTTTACTATCATAAATAGTTGTCCTGACTAAGCCAAAGAAGTTTGTGCTCATTTAGAGGCCTTCACTTTGTCTGACTGGAGCTTGTCCAAGTCAGAAAAGATTGTCTTATTTTGTAAGATATTACCTGCCATTTTTGATCACCTGCCATTTCTCGTTCTTTGACTTTGGTCAAAAGTTGACCTTTGACTGGTCAAATATTGATCTTTGACACTTTGACTTTTGTCCATGTGTCATGCACCTATTGGAGAGCTGGTGGGGGCCTATCCTTCTATCAGAATCTGGCAAGGAGGAGGGCGCATGCCACCCTTGGCGTGTGCCCAAGCTGGAGGTGCCCAGGAGTCCCTATTGAACAGGGACTCCATCTCCTTTTTGGATTTTGATTAGAGTTCTCCTAAGAACCAACTTTGACTGGTCTTAGGCATCCTCTAAGGAGCAATTCAGGAGACTCTATTCGCACCAATCAGATTTAGATCTGATTTCATAAAGAGTTGTGATTGATTGGGAAGAAGAGAAGTTGGATCACGGACAGTCTATAAATAAGACCCTGCGCCCAACTCAAATTAAGATTAGAATAACAATTCTCCATGCCCCAAGACTGCCTCTTCCCTCTTTCTCCATGCCAAACCCACCTTCTCCCTCTCCTCTCCATGTCCAAAAGGAGTTTTGGACCTTGGTTGGTGCAATCCAGATGAGAGAAAGGCGATTGAAAGCTAGAAGGCTGCGCTGCTGCAAAGGACGACTGGTGATCTTCGAAAGGTATTTTGAAGATCCTTCAGATCAGATCCAGATCTGATTTTTGGAGACGTGATAGAGAAGAAGAGGATCTTTAGATCCAGTCCGAGTGGATATCGGTAGAGGTCAGGCACTTGCGTGGCTAGATCCAGAACCTTTCGCTGCTTACAGGATTATCAACGGATAATAGGATTACCCACTTCAAGATAAATTAAATTAAATTTAATTTATTTAATTTTATTTTAATTATTAAAATAATAAAAATTAGATCTAAAACATCCTAAATCTAATCTAGATTAAAGAAAAAAAAAATTTAAAATATATCTCTTGATCTGATCAGATCTGAACAAACTTGATCTAGGAAATCAGGATTTTTCTTCAACTGATATCAGAGCCAAGATTCTAAAAGTGTTTAGATCTATTTTTAAATTTATTTTAATTAAAAAATAAATGACTTCAGATATCACATGAGATGTGATTAGATCTAAAATAAAAAAAAAAATTAAAATTAAATGATGTGGATCTAAGATTAGAAAATATGCATGACTAGTTCTAAAATAGAATAGTTCTATAGAATAGTCTTGCATATTTTTAGTTTAATTTGATTAAATCATATTTTAGATTAATTTATTTATTATTTTTTAATATTATAATGATTATAATAATATCTAAAAAATAGTAAATAAAAATTATTTAATTTTAAATATCATATGAGATATGATTGATGCATGTCTAGACTAGTTGTAGAATAGTTCTACATAATTATCTAGATTAGAATTTATTTTGATTAAATTAATTTAAATCTAATTTTTTAGATTATTATGAAATAATTTAGATCTAAAAATATGCATGATTTGATACATGAGATGTATGCAAAATATGCCAAGATTAGATCTAATTTGTATATGAGATATATGATATAGATCTAAAACTGTTTTGTAGTATTGCATGTTCCTGATTAAGGCGTTCCTCTTGGCCGTCCGATCATAAGAATGAAGAAGGGTTTAAAGGCCCTCTCCTTCCATTCGATGGGGTGTTCTTATGATGTGTAGGGGTGCTGCGTGTTCGTCCTTAATCAGAAATCCAAAACTTACTTTCTGCAAAACCCTAGATCCTGAAACCCTAGGATTTATTGTGCATATTTTATTTATGAACCCTACTTAATTAAAAATTAAGATTATGAAATATTAATTAGGTCTAAAATTGAGAATTTCAAGATCTAAGACATATTCATAATACTGGGTTCGGGCTTGGGTAGCTCAATTAGGTCTAAGCGGTTGATCAAACCGAATCAAGAGTTGGTTAGATGGGATCAACAATGCTTAAATTGACCAGCCTAATAGGATTAAGTCTGGGTCAAGATCGAGTCACGATCAAGCAAGACCTAATTAGGCTCAGAGGTTAGAGTCTGGATTGTAGGCTAACCCAATTGGTTCTGACTCAACAATTTGGTGTCTAAGGTAAGTTTGGCACATACGACCGACTGATTTTTTAATTGGAAGCTACTCGACCTGAATGCATTCTTGTATGAGTTAATGGCATATTCCTTCCACCGATCTCACTTACCTGGCCATATCTGTTGACACAGTTCTGATCTGAGGTGGTCAATAATCCGAGCTAACCCATGCCACTAGGTTAGTCATAATTGTTATGACTATGATAAGTCTAGTTTAATGAGACCTGAATCAATTCTCCTAAGAAAAGATTAAGTCTGAGGTCTTCCACCATTGTAGATGTGCGGGCCCTTCCGGGTTGATTGTTCTCGGCTGGATACAGTGGCTCAGTTGCACCGAGAAAGATGCAACCATGTCTATTAGGCATTGGATGCTATGGGCTGGAGGATGAGTTGGGCTCAATATTTTGGATACGGTGAGAGACTCAATTAGGAATCCAAGTCTGTGCAAATGGTGGGTCTGACTTAACTAAGGAGTGGATCAATATTTTCAGGATACGGTGAGATTCATGAATTAGAGACCAAGTTTGGGTGCACCATGATTAGAGAATCATTGAACAAGAGTTGTTCACTCATTGGCTAACCCATCACCAATAACTGTTAGGTGAGGTGATGAGTCAGTTGGTGAGACCGCACCACCCACTAGAAATCATTAATCATGGAGATTTTTGCATCTCTACAGAGGGAGTGTAGGGATCCAAGAAAATAGTGGGAGCTAATTTATTTAAAAATAAAATTTTTAAATAAATTGGTCAAGTCATAATTACAGTATCTAACTAGAATCTTTGACTCTCTACAGAAAAATGTCTGCGTCCAATCCCATTAGCACGTATCCTGGACACACATAGACTGACCGGACCCAATTATAAAGATTGGCTCAGAAACTATAAAATTATTTTGGATTCTGAGAAGTTAATCCATGTTTTGGATCAGGACCCTCCCACCTTACCAGTCCGTTCCATCCACTGAATAGAGAGCGTCTCTGAAAAAATGGATAGACGAAGATAATAAGGCCAGATATTACATGTTGGGCTCGATGTCTGATGAGCTCCAGCGCCAACATGAAGATATCGAGGACTGCTCGCCAAATGTTGGCTCACCTACAGGAGATGTTTGGTGAACAGAGTCGCGCAGCCAAATATCAAGTCACGAAATGACTTTTTAAGGCTAAGATGCATGATGGGCAGTCAGTCCAAGATCACTGTCTGATGATGATCAAGGACATGAAAGAGCTTGAGAAGCTCGGTGTGAAGTTAGACTTGGATCTGCAGAATGATATTATTCTGCAATCCTTGACTGATGCATATGGATAATTCATCATGAATTACCACATGCATAAACTTCAAAATTCCTTGGCCGAATTAATGAATATGCTGGTCACCGCTGAGCTTTCTATGAAAGGTTCTAAAGGCTCAGTTCTTGCTATGGAATGGACTTCTTCCAAAAGAAAGTCTTATGGAAAGAAAAAGAAGTCTGTGAAAAAGCAGAAGATGGAAGAAACAAAGAAGAAGAAGGCAGAGCCGAAGAAAAAGGCCGATGTCAAAGAAAAGTATTTCCATTGCAACAGCGACGGCCATTGGAAGCGAAACTGCCCTACTTACCTGGCCACCCTGAAGAACAAGAAGGAAGGTCCTTCTGGAGGTATGCTCGTTATTGAGTCTAACCTTACGATTTCTTCTGCATCCAGTTGGGTGCTTGACTCTGGTTCTAGTGCTCATCTGTGCACTTCCATGCAGGATCTTGAGGATAGCAGGAGGCTGAGGGATGGAGACATGATCCTACACATTGGTAATGGAGCAAGAGTTGCTGCAGTAGCTATGAGAACATATCCCTCTTCGATTACCATCTGGTTTAGACTTAGTTTTGAAAGACTGTTATTATGTGCCTGCAGCTAGCAGGAATTTGATTTCTATTTCATGCTTAGCACAAGAAGGCTATGTGATTACCTTCTTTAAGGACCATTGTAACATTCTTTATGAAAGAAATAAAATTGCAAATGGTTTTCTTATTAATGGTCTTTATCAGCTACATATTGATGTACCTATTCTAACTATCGAGCAAAACGTGAATGCCAAATGACCTAGGGATAGTCCAAACGATAGATATCTATGGCACCTGAGATTAGGTCATATAGCAGAAGATAGGATCAACAAATTGAAGAAAAATGGGCTATTGAGTCCATTGACTTCCGAGTCATATCCAACTTGTGAATCTTGTCTTCAAGGCAAAATGACCAAACTCCCTTTTGTTGGACATGGGGAGAGGGCCACAGATCTCCTTGCCCTAGTACATACTGATGTGTGCGGCCCATTTGATGTGCCGGCTAGAGGCATAATTTTGTCTACTTCATTATCCTTTATCCGATGATCTGTCTAGGTATGGGTATGTGTATCTTATGAGACACAAGTCTGAAGCTTTTGAAAAGTTCAAAGAATTCAGACATGAAGTAGAAAAATAAACTAAACTGGAAAACCCATTAAGGTTCTTCGATCAGATCGAGGAGGTGAATACCTTAGCCGAAAATTCCTAGACTATCTCAAGGAAAATGGCATAGTCTCTCAATGGACTCCACCAGGAACACCTCAACTCAACGGAGTTTCAGAATGGAGAAATCGGACTATATTGGATATGGTCCGATCCATGATGAGCTTCACAGACCTCCCTGATTTTCTTTGGGGACATTCATTGTTAACTTCAATTTATCTACTGAATAGGGTTTTCCTCTAAAATCCGTTCCTACCACACCGTATGAGATATGGCACGGTAAGAAACCAAGTCTGAGTCATCTCAGAATTTGGGGTTGTCCGGCTCATGTCAAAAGACAACAAGCGGACAAGTTAGAGTTTAGGTCCTTTAGAGCTCGATTCATAGGATATCCTAAAGAGTCATTAGGATACTATTTCTACATTCCAGAAGACCACAATGTGATTGTGAGTCGACATGCCATCTTTCTTGAAAAATAGTTTATTCAAGATAGCGGCATTGGAAAGCAGATTAAGCTTGATGAGAAAGTCTCACAAGTACAACGAGCTAAGGACCAATTGGAACCAAATCAGGTTGAGCCAATAAGAACACTACCTCCTCCACCTCGTAGATCGAAAAGAGTTTTCCGTCTTCCCTGAAAGATACTTAGGTATTATTTCAGAGGAAGTAGAGAAAATGTTCCTCGTAGGTAATGGTGCTCATGGTGATGATCCCAAAACCTACAACGAGGCGATATCAGATATCGACTCCGAGAAATGGCTAGAGGCAATGCAGTCAGAAATTGACTCGATGCACTCAAACCAAGTCTGGACCTTGGTAGATCCACCAGAAGGTATAGTACCTATTGGGTGTAAATGGATCTTCAAGAGAAAGATTGGTGCAGATGGGAAATGTGGAGACATTCAAGGCTAGACTAGTGGCAAAAGGTTATAGTCAACGCGAAGGCATTGACTATCAGGATACCTTTTCCCCAGTGGCTATGCTAAAATCCATCCGCACATTGCTTGCCGTTGCAGCCTATTTCGATTATGAAATATGGCAAATGGACGTGAAAACGGCATTCTTGAAATGGATATCTTGAGGAAGATATCTATATGGAACAGCCGCTAGGTTTCACATCCAGTGATACTGATCACAAGGTTTGCAAGCTGCAAAGGTCCATATATGGACTTAAGCAAGCATCTCGGAGCTGGAACACTCGTTTCAATGATGTGATCAAAAAGTTTGGTTTCATCAAAAATGAAGAAGAGGAACCATGTGTCTTTCAAAAAGGTCAGTGGGAGCGCTGTTGTCTTCCTCGTATTGTACGTGGATGACATCCTCCTTATTGGGAATGATATTCCCATGATGACAACAGTCAAATTATGGTTGTCCAAGGAATTCTCCATGAAAGACCTAGGTGAAGCATCCTTTATTCTAGGAATTAAGGTCTATAGGGATAGACCGAATAGGATGCTAGGACTTTCACAGAAGATGTACATAGAGAAAGTACTAAAGAGGTTTAGTATGGAAAACTCTAAGAGGGGATTAATACCCTTCAGACATGGTATTCATCTTTCCAAGAAGATGTGCCCTAGCACACCTGAGGAAATAGAACGCATGAGCAAGATCCCTTATGCTTCTGCAATAGGGAGCCTCATGTATGCCATGCTATGTACACGACCTGATATAGCCCATGCTGTGAGTGTCACAAGCAGATATCAGTCAAATCCAGGTGAAGAACACTGGACTTCTGTGAAATGTATCCTTAAGTACTTGAGAAGAACTAAGGATATGATGTTGGTCTTTGGTAACGGAGAACTCCAAGTCCAGGGATACACAGACTCGGATTTCATGTCCGATATAGATGATCGAAAGTCGACATCTGGAAGTCTGTTTGTGTGCAATGGTGGTGCTGTCAGCTGAAAGAGTTCCAAGCAAACGATGATAGCAGATTCCACCATGGAAGCAGAATATATCGCTGCATCAGAGGCTGCGAAGGAAGCATTCTGGTACAAGAAGTTTGCTGCAGAAATTGGAGTAATGCCATCAGATGCCATTCCTCTATACTGCGACAACAATGGCGCCATAGCCCTTGCTAAGGAGCCAAGGTCTCACCAAAAATCCAAGCACATTGAGCGAGATACCATCCTCATCCATGATTACCTCGAGAAGGGTTATGTCGAGGTCAAGAGAGTCAACTCCACAGATAATGTGGCAGACCCACTTACAAAGTCCGTTGGGCCAGCAGAAGATCGAAGCCCACCTTGAGAAGATGGGACTTAGACTTGTAGCCAATTGGCTTTAGGACAAGTGGGAGATTGTTAGATATATGTGCCCTAGAAGCCAGAATTGGCTGACACTTGTAATACACTTCTAAGGGCAAAATTATAATTTTGACTAATATCAATAAAATGGGTTATTTTCTATCACATATGTGTATTTAGTGTCTGTGATACATCCTTTGAGTTAATGGTAATGATAATTCATATTTTCAAGAGTTGAAAATTTAAGACATGAATAATCATTATTAACTCATAAAATGCTTCCGACCATAGGATCATCACGAGGATGGTGATTGATCTGGAAGGTTGGTGTACAATCGCTTCTCTTTAGTAGATGAGTCTTGAGTCTACGGTGTGGAGACACTGGAGCGAGAGTACAGATACTCGTTAGAGAACGAGGGCACTGAGCGTGACCATCCTCGAGTAGTCATTAGGGAAGTCTACCTTCTCGTCAATGACTGACTCGATGCTGCAGTAGTGTGTCTGGTTCTTTGACCTGAGATGCATCGATAGTTCACCTTGAGGGTGTTATAGTTTGACTACACCATTACTCGGTCTCCTAGCCATATGGAACCCTGAGGTGTATGTTGGCTATAGCATGTTCATTGTAGGAACTGGATAGCATCAAGATGGAATCTATCTACCTCGGTGGTAGAGGAGCAGCCCTATGATGATCATGAGAATCAAGTCCAGAAGTCCATGGCCATGGCAGAGTGAAATAATAGAAAGAGTTTCTATTTAGATTTTCACATTGGACTTGAATCGAATGATTACATCATATGACAGAGACTAGGGTTTGACGAGTTCACCTTAACCCTAATCTGATCGGGGCTCAAGATAGAAGAACTTAATCACACAGGTAGCTGCACCAAGAGGTTCGCATTCAGCTCTGATGGGTTGCCACCATATACTGCTAGGTGTCACTGGTGGATTTTGGGAGCAATTAGAATGATTTAGATGATCGATCATTCTAGCTGTTCGAATCAGAAGAGTTCTGATCCATCGAAAGGAGTTTCGATGATGTCGATGATAGAGATCATGACATATCCCATTACCATACAGAACTGAACCTAACTGGATCACACAAATAAGGGTTTGAATCTGGTGATCATCAATTGAACTGATCCAGTTCAATTGATCTGAATGAGATTCAATTAGGTTCAAGAAAATCGTGCTAGCACTCGATTGAACCTAACGTTCTTCTTTTACTATCATAAATAAGTTGTCCTGACTGAGCCAAAGGAGTTTGTGCTCAATCAGAGGCCTTCATATGGTCTGACTGGAGGTTGTCCAAGTCAGAAAAGGTTGTCTTATTTTGTAAGACATTACCTGCCATTTTTGGTCACCTGCCATTTCTCGTTCCTTTGACTTTGGTCAAAAGTTGACCTTTGACTGGTCAAATGTTGACCATTGATACTTTGACTTTTGTCCATGTGTCACGCACCTATTGGAGAGCTGGTGGGGGCCTGTCCTCCTGCCAAAACCTGGCAAGGAGGAGGGCGCACGCCACCCTTGGCGTGTGCCCAAGCTGGAGGCGCCCAGGAGTCCCTGTTGGATAGGGACTCCATCTCCTTTTTGGATTCCGATTAGAGTTCTCCTAAGATCCAACTTTGACTGATCTTAGGCGCCTTCTAAGAAAAAATTTAGGGAACTCTATTTCCATCAATTAGATTTAGATCTGATTTCATAAAGAGTTATGATTGATTGGAAAGAAGAGAAGTTAGATCACAGACAGTCTATAAATAAGACCCTACGCCCAACTCAAATTAAGATTGGAATAACAATTCTCTATGCTCCAAGGCTGCCTCTTCCCTCTTTCTCCATGCCAAACCCACCTTCTCCCTCTCCTCTCCACATCCAAAAGGAGTTTTGGACCTTGGTTGGTGCGATCTAGACGAGAGAAAAGCGATTGAAAGCTAGAAGGCTACGCTGCAGCAAAGGACGACTGCTGATCTTCGAAAGATATTTTGAAGATCCTCCAGATCAGAACCAGATCTGATTTTTGGAGACATGATAGAAAAGAAGAGGATCTTCAGATTCAGTCCGAGTGGATACCAATAAAGGCCAGGCACTTGCATGGCTAGATCCAGAATCTTCCACTGCTTACAGGATCATCAATGGATAATAGGATTACCTATTTTAAGATAAATTAAATTTGATTTAATTTATCTAATTTTATTTTAATTATTAAAATAATAAGAATCAGATCTAAAATATCCTAAATCTGTTCTAGATCAAAGAAAAAAATTAAAATATATCTCTTGATCTGATCAGATCTGAACGAACCTGATACGAAAAATCAAAATTTTCCTTCAACTTTGAGATACGATATGGATATATTTTCTAGGATTGACAGTCTAATTCTGAGTCATCTATTATACTGAGGTCATAGGGATGAATTATACAGTAGCTATATTCACGTAGGTTCTGAATGTTACGATTGCGATTATTTGATCTATCCAGACATCGTGTACCATTGTAAGATGGTCACTTCGATTAGTATAAAAATTGATTTCTATACTACCGACTTAGGTTCGAACCTACGAGGTCACACACATTAGGAGTTTCTACCTAATCTGATGACTAATCAAGAGTTTCATTGGTCTGGGACTCCATGGTCAAGAGTTTCACTAGACTGAGACTCTATGACCAAGAGTCCTACTAGACTGAGACTCTGAGTTCGACTTGTTTGAAACTCTTTGATCAAGAGTTTCATTGGTCTGAGACTCTATGGTCAAAGAGTCCCACTGGATTGAGATTCTATGACCAAGAGTTCTATTGGACTAAGACTCTGAGTTTTACTTATCTAGGACTCTTTGATCATTAGTCATGATAATCTAGGATACCATGGTCAAGAGTCTCACTAGACTGAAACTCTATGACCAAGAGTCCTACTAGACTGAAACTCTGAGTCCTACTCATTTGGAACTCTTTGATCAAAAGTTTCACTAGTCTGAGACTCTATGATCGTGAGTTCGATTCGTTTGGAACATTGGGTTGAAGAGTCTCACCGATTTAGGACTCTTTAAGAATTTCATGTTGATAGAACTCTATTGCCCAGTAACCCATTCGATTTGGACTCAGATATTTTTTGAAAAATTAATTAGCAATTTAATTATTGATTAGCTTAATTTGATTGAGTAATGAGAATTTGATCAAGTTTAATTGAATTTGATTCGATTGAATTTGATTAATTACTGATTAGCTTAATTTGATTGAGTAATGAGAATTTGATTAAGTTTGATTGAATTTGATTCGATTGGATTTGATCCGATCAGATCATGAGATGACCTAATCGCTATTGGAGTTTTGATCATGATTTGATCAGGATTTAGATCTAATTAATTTTTAATTTGATTAAAATTTTATTGAATTAGGCTAAGCCTAATTTAGTTGGATTTAACCTAGTTTAATTAGGTCTAAATTAATTGGTTTGATTGAAACCAATTAGGACCTAGTCAAATAAAGTTTGAATTCAAATTCTTCCATGCGCCCATCATTTTTGACTTTTTTACTCTTCTTCACATGCCCTTCCTTTTATTTGTCAAATATTTTTTAAGAAATAAAAATATGCACATAGAAGAAGAGTCCTTCTGCATGTTAAACACAACGAAGGGGGCGTTGGATAAGGATAAGAGGCTCATTTGATTTTTGAAATCAAGTGAGTGGTTAAAACCATAACCTCTCAACCACTCGACCCTTATCATTTTCTATGTGATTTTCTCTTGGTATTCACATCAATAAATCATGAGAATTTTTGTGCGTGTAGGATAAGGGGTTAGCATTATGTGGTAAAAATTTTAGAGTATTTGGACATCAGTTCTAGACGAAAAAATCTTTGAGTGAAGAAAGTATACGATTAATCGAATCGATCGTGATCAGCCATCAAAGGCTCCGACGAAGAGCTAGCACTCCAATGGGGCTGATCGAGATCAAGAGCTCCATGTAGACCAATCGTAGAGGCTGAATATGTGTGCAACTATGATGTGATATCAGAGCATTATTCGGAGGACTCAAATTATGATGCTCAACTATCCGTGAAAGGTATTGTATTGTGAATACGTAGATATAGTAAATAGTTTATTACATGATTTTATTTTTAGATCTATTGACGTATGCATGCATATTATGTTTAGATCCTAATGTGTAGGGTTAATATGTAGGGTTAAATAATCTGATATGATCAGTAGATAATTAATTAGATTAATTATTTTTGCTGCATCATTGCTATTTTTGAAATATTTTTTGAAAGTAGCATGGTAAATCCGACACTGTTTTCTTTAGATAGATCATATCCTATATTACTTGCAAGACGAAACTTTACCTACGGATTGAGATGAGGCAAAAAGGCTGAGACGCCTTGCTTCATAATACATCATCTATGAAGAAAAGTTGTACATGAGGTCTTTCACCCTACCTTTGCTCAGATGCCTCCATCCTTCGGAAGTCAACTATGCCCTACAGAAAGTTCATGAAGGAATCTGTGGTAATCACTTGAGGGGCAAGGCTCTGTCCCACAAAATATTACAGTAGAAATATTTTTGGCCAACCATGCAAAGAGATGCGGTCGATTTAGTGAGCAAGTATGACCAATGCCAAAGGACCTCAAACATTCAGCACCGACCATCGACTCCATTGGCCCCGATCACGATTTCTTGATCCTTTGCTCAATGGAGAATGGATATCCTCGGATCATTTTTCATTGCCATAGCACAGAAGAAGTTTCTGATTATCGCGATCGACTATTTTACTAAATGGATGGAAGCAGAAGCAGTAGCTATAATTTCTGAAGTCAGAGTTCGAAATTTTATCTGAAAGTCTATCATATGTCAATTCGGTTTACCCCATGCCATCATAACTGATAATGAATGATTATTTAATAATCCGAGGTTTACAGGATTCTGTAATGACTATGAAATTTCACACAAATTGACATCAATAGATCATCCACAGACTAATAGTGGGGTCGAGGTGACGAACAGGATATTATTGCAAGGGTTGAAAGCTCGCATAAGCTAGGCAAAAGGATCATGGATTGAAGAGCTGTACAATATTCTTTGGACATATCGCATAATGCAATGTATCCCAACTGGAGAGACACCTTTCATATTGGCTTTCGGTATGGAAGCTGTGATACCCCTAGAGATTGGATTACCCACACTATGAGTGGAAGAGTTCGATGAAGATAGCAATTTCTTCGAAATGAAAGTGAATCTAGATCTACTAAAAAAATTCGAGAATGAGCTCATATTCGAATGGCCAACTATCAACAGAAAATCGCTCGGTGCTATAATTCTCGAGTAAAAGGCAAATCTTTTCTAGTAGGATAATTAGTTCTTCATCGAGCCGAGATTTTTCGTCCATTCGAACAGTCAAAATTATCGTCGAACTGAAAAGGTTCTTATCGCGTGGCTGAAGTAATTCGATCTGAAACTTACCATCTCTATCGACTGGATGGAACTCCGATCTCAAGGACCTGGAATGCCAACAATCTTTGGAGATATTATCCTTAGAATGTAATTTCCATCTTGATTTTTTTTTCGATAATGAATAATAACTTATCGCAGATTTTATTTTCACCAACGTGCGCTTCTCGACCACGGTCGAGGAGCGGAACGCATCTCCATTGGATCTCACCAACGTACACTCCTCGACCACGATCGAGGAGCGGAACGCGTCTCCATCGAATCTCACCAACGCACGCTCCTTGGCTACGACCAAGAAGCAGAACGTGTCTCCATCAGATCTCATCAATGCGTGCTCCTCGGCCTTAGCCACGACCAAGGAACAGAATGTGTCTCCATCGAATCTCACCAATGCATGCTCCTCGACCATGGCCGAGGAGCGAAATGCACCTCCATCGGATCTCACCAATGCATGCTCCTCGATGACGATCGAGAAGCAAAACATGCCTCCATTGGATCTTGCTAACGTGCGCTCCTCGATCGAGGAGCGGTATGCATCCCCAACATAAATCGCCAATGTGCGGTCCTCCACCACAGCTGAGGATCGGGATGCATCCCACAAAATTCATCAAAATGCACTCCTCGACTGTGGCCAAGGATCGTAATGCGAAGGCATGAATCATTTGCCAAGACTTCTTAGTCTCACCACCTAAGATCTATGCCGATCTATGTCTCGAAAAAGAAAAATTTGACGAAGAACATACGAGCTCAATAACTTTAGCGAAAAAAAGACTTTATATTAAAGTTGAATATTTATAAGTGATGGTCGGCCCATACAAAGATACCTCGATAATAATCGGAGACAAAAAAAAAGAGGATCCGACCTAAAAAAGATTAGACATGCCCGATCAAAAAGCTACATTAAGCTCCATCCGAAGCTCTAGATTCGCCGACCTTTACTTGGTCAGGCAGGGTGATGACGGCTGGGGGTAGTACCGATGCTACATCCTCGGCAGTCGGATCGTCATGCATGGGGCTGAAGACATCTTTCATTTCAACTTTTTGACCCTTAACTTCCTCGGTCTCCTCATCGTCCGACTCTAGGAAGTCCAAGTTTAGATCGGGAAAGATTCTCCGAACCTTCTTTTTCAGATCTATACCCTCTTGTAGGTAAGAGAGTGATGCAAAATCCATCTTGATGTTATGGAATTCTTTCAAAGCACGGAAGGCCTCGACCGCCTCTACCCTAGCGCCCTCTGCCCACACCCTCCCGACCTCCCTCTCCCCCAGCACCCGAGCTTCAGCCTTAGCTAGCTCAGATTTCAGCTGCTTTACCCTCTCCCTAAGGGACATGGTCTCATCCTCGGCCTTCAACCGAGATAACTGAGCATTGTCCGCCCTTCGGTTGGCTTGGGCGGCTTTTTTCTCAGCTACCTTAGAGAGGTGCCGAACCTCTCTAATTACTTTGGCAAAATAGTCTACATGATGGATGAGCTAAAAAAAAAGAAAAAAGAAAGAAGAGAGAAGAAAAAGAAGCTGAGCTGAGGAATGTATGGAAGAACTAAAATGAAGGTCGGTAAAAAGGGAGATTTTAAGAGTCCAAACTCCTCTATAATTGATGTATGTCAAAGTTCTTCACCATCCAACATCTTCTTCCTTCGAACTTCGACTATTAAATCTCAACGAATGACTACTTCATGGCAACGAACACCACTTTCCATAACAAACTCCACGTGATCCTGAGCAGCCCACTACCGAACGGCCACATCACAACAACGGATACCTCTCTCTATAACAAACTCCACATGGCCTCGAGCAGCCCACTATCGGACGATTACGATAAGCTCCATCTATAAAAAGGGATCCTCCATATACATTTTCTCTAAGCTCTCTTCTCCTTCCCAAAACTCGTTTGAATTTTTGCATGAGCACTCCATTTCTATTGGCCAGAAGAGCTGACTTGATCATCGGAAGATGCTGCCAGAGCCACCACCACCAACTTTGGATGAAACTTTATTTTGTACATCACCGGTGATGATCTCTTCTTCCTCAACTCCAGCTCGATCCGACGTTAACTAGATTCTGCACCAACAGAATTGACGCTAGAGGAAGGGCCCTTCTATTCTTGAGGTTCCCTTGTTCTTAAAGAAGTGCTCAACAACGATCTCTCTTCTTCCTCTCTAGCATTTTTTTCAAAAAAAAAAAGCCTCTCAGAAAAGCTTCGATCCGATGATCAACGATCTCTCAAAGTCAGATCCCATCCAGATCTATCTGCTCCCACTCCAGCTCCGATAACTCAAGCTCCACCTGCGGCCATGGTAGATGCGGAGCAGTTCAACTTGCTAGTCCAGCAGATTCATGATCTCACAAAGGTGGTGCAGGCCATACATCGGTAGGCCCTAGCATCGATTCGACCAGAGCAGGCTTCTACGGAGCTCCATGGTCTGGTCTGGGGACGGTCGACTTGGGCTACCCGATCTCTGATCTTTGAAAAAGGAAAATAAAGGATAGAGGACCCTTGCTCGGACCATGACTCAATCCAGAGGGAGGCTTCACACCTACTCGGCCAAAAAACCCTGAAGATCAACGATCGTGAAAATCTCCTTGATCAAAAGCTTCAAAAAATGAGCTGACGAATCGAAGAACTCCGTCACATTTCCTCCACCCACGGTAATGATATTTGCACTGACCCTCCTTTTTTTAGAAGATTATGCAGGAACCAATCCCTTCAGGAGTAGAGAAACTATTGTTGGAGATAAATTCCACTCCCATCGAAGTCTAGTCTGATGCTTAGCCTAATGCAACCGATAATCATGGAAGAGCTTCAATCAAAAATTCTTTCTCTAGTGGTCGAACCCCAGCCGAACTCCTTTCAAACTTCAGCCGAACTCCTCTTAAACTTCTTCATCAGTCGGGCCCCTTAAGCGGTTGAACTCCTTCCAGATTTTTTCTTCATTCAGATTCCTCTAGGAGCCAAACACTTT